>CM066567.1:10970195-11410195 GCA_033816785.1 Picus viridis
GGAAGGGAAGGAAGGAAGGGAAGGGAAGGGAAGGGAAGGAAGGAAGGGAAGGGAAGGGAAGGAAGGAAGGGAAGGGAAGGGAAGGGAAGGGAAGGAAGGGAAGGGAAGGAAGGGAAGGGAAGGAAGGGAAGGAAGGGAAGGGAAGGGAAGGGAAGGGAAGGGAAGGGAAGGGAAGGGAAGGAAGGGAAGGGAAGGGAAGGGACCAGGTTGGAAAAGACCTGAACACATCTCACTTTGAACTTGGTTCCTCCTAATTTGCCTCAATGCTGCTCAGTTCTGGTCTCAAAGGGAAATGCAAGCATTCATTTCATGCATTAAAGTAAATAGACAGGAACACCAGTCTTACCTGCAAAGATCATTCATACAGCTAGAAATATAAGAATATGGATCTATGCTTTCATGACAGCTGAGGAAAGGGAACTGTAGAAATATTTGGCACTTGAAGAAAATGTCCTGGGTATTAAGAAGAATCAGTAAATGAGAGTTAGCAAATACTTAGTGAACAAGTATCATTCTTCTTAGCTTTGTTTCCCTAATCCAGAGCCCTTTCTATCCCCATTAAGTATTGAGAACCTCACAGTCTTGATTTATGATTGTGTCTCCCTCATTATTCTTCCTAAAATTTGCCTTCTCTGCCTAGGCTGGCCTGGTTGAATGCTGCTCCAAAGTCAGCTGTGATCAAAGAGTGTGAAATGACTCTCTACAACTACCTGAAAGAAGGTTTCACAAGGTTTTAGAAGGTAGGTGTTGAGCTCTTCTCACAAGTCACAGCTGACAGGACAAGAAGAAATGGCAGTAAGTTATGCCAGGGGAGGTTTAGGTTGGACATTAGTTAAAACTTCTACACCAAAAGGGTTATCAAAGTCTGGAACAGGCCCCCAGGCTTGAATCACCATGCCTGGATGTATTTAAAAGCCATCTACATACGGTGCTCAAGGGTGTGGTGTAGTAGTGACCCTGGTAGAGTTAGATAATGGTTGGAGTTGATGATCTTAGGGGTCTGTTCCAACCATGGTGATTCTGGGTGATTCTATGACAGAACCCCATTTTGTGTCAGTGTAGCAGCAGAGCAGATTAACTCTGCAGGATTCACAACTTCCAAAAAAAAAATGTAGGTGTAAGAAGTCAGAACTGGAAACTGAACCCAAATTTAACGCAGCAATGAAGAGCTCTGCCAAGAGATCAGTGCCACTTGGCACATCCTATCTGAGCTTTTGTACTTTTAATCTGAAAATCTTCAGGCATACCTAGAAACAGTCCAAATCTTCTCTTTCTCAAGGCCTTTATGCATTCAGGGCTTTCTTCAACATGCTGTATATTGCTAGATGCTTGTACCATCATTAGGCAGTGCAGATTAAGAATATATATATCTATGTCTGTCTCTCTATCATCTAGATCATCCCTCTATATCCTCTCTCTCTTTCTATATCATCTCTCTCTCTATCATCTCTCTCTTTCCATCATCTCTCACTCTATCCACTCTCTCTTTCTATCATCTCTCTCTCTCTCTATTGTCTCTCTGTGGCTGCACCCAAAGGGTGGTTGTCAATGGGTCCATGTCCAAGTGGAGGCCAGTGACAAGTGGAGTCCCTCAGGGATCAGCACTGGGACCAGGCTTGGTTAACATCTGTGTTGGTGACATGGACAGTGGCATTGAGTGCACCCTCAGCAAGTTTGCTGGTGACACCAAGCTGTGTGGTGCAGCTGACAGATGGAGGGAAGGGATCCATCCAGAGAGACCTGGACAGGCTGCAGAGGTGAGCCCATGACAGCCTCATGATGTTCAATGAGACCAAATGCAAGGTGCTGCAGCTGAACCAGGGCAATCTCAGGCACCAATATGGGCTGGGCAGGGACTGGCTTGCGAACAGCCCTGAAGAAAAGGACCTGGGGGTGCTGGTGGGTGAAAAGCTCAACATGAGCCAGCAGTGTGCACTTGCAGCTCAGAAAGCCAACCAGTGCCTGGTCTGCATCAAGTGTGGCCAGCAGGAAAAGGGAGGTCATTCTCCCCCTCTCTGCTCCACTCTGGTGAGACCCCATCTGGAGTACTGTATCCAGTTCTCAAGATTACAAGAAGGATCTGGAGGTGCTGGAATGGAGTCCTTAGAAGGGCCACAAAGATGATTGGAGGTCTGGAGCTGCTCTGTTATGAAGACAGAGAGAGTTGGGGTTGTTCAGTCTGGAGAAGAGAAGGCTCCAAGGAGACCTAATTGTGTCCTTCCAGTATCTCAAGGGGGATACAAGAAAGCTGGGGAGGGACTTTTGAGGGCATCAGGGAGTGATAGGACTGGGGGAATGGAGCAAAACTAGAAGTGGGTAGATTGAGATTGGATGTTAGGAAGAAGTTCTTCCCCATGAGGGTGGTGAGAGACTGGCATAGGTTGCCCAAGGAGGTGGTGGAAGCCTCATGCCTGGAAGTTTTTCAGGCCAGGCTGGATGTGTCTGTGAGCCACCTGCTGTAGTGTGAGGTGTCCCTGCCTATGGCAGGGGGTTGGAACTGGATGCTCCTTGAGGTACCTTCCAACCTTGACAATTCTATGATTCTATGATCCTGTGATTCTGTCATTTCTCTATACACAAATCGTATCTCTCTCTCACTCTCTCTCTCTCGTATCTCTCGATCATCTTTCTCTCTCTCTAAGTAGATCTAGAATATGATTAATTACCTCTGTGGATTCTGCTTCATCTGAGCAAGGACTGGAAAAATCTGAGGCAGTAGGTACACAAGCTACATCATCTGAGGTTTGCACAACCCAGCTATTTGCAAATTCAGCAATATCTTCTGTATCTTCACCGACTGCAGGAAAACAGCAGAAGGGCATTCAGGGGGAGGAGGGAAACACAAACACACTGTCAACACAAACACAAAATGCAGCTTGAAAATTTCTGGCAGTTTAAGACATTCAGTACACCTAAGTCATAAATATCTTCAGCATATAGGTAGGGTAGAAACATTATCACAGTATCACCAAGGTTGGAAGAGGCCTCAAAGATCGACTCCAACCTGTCACCACAGACCTCATGACTGAATCATGGCACCAAGTGCCACGTCCAGTCCCCTCTTGAACACCTCCAGGGATGGTGACTCCACCACCTTCCTGGGCAGCACATTCCAATGGCGAATCACTCTCTCAGTGAAGAACTTTCTCCTCACCTCCAGACTAAACTTCCCCTGGCACAGCTTGAGACTGTCTCCTCTTGTTCTGGTGCTGGTTGCCTGGGAGAAGAGACCAACTCCCTCCTGGCTACAACTCCCCTTCAGGTAGTTGTAGAGAGCAATGAGGTCACCCCTGAGCCTCCTCTTCTCCAGGCCAAACAACCCCAGCTCCCTCAGCCTCTCCTCATAGGGCTTGTGCTCAAGGCCTCTCCCCAGCCTTGTTGCCCTTCTCTGGACAATGTCTCAATGTCTTTCTTAAACTGAGGGGCTCAGAACTGAACACAGGACTCAAAGTGTGGCCTAACCAATGCAGAGTACAGGGGCACAATGACTTCCTGCTGCTGCTGGCCACACTATTCTTGATGCAGGCCAGGAAGCCATTGGCCTTCTTGGCCACCTGGGCACACTGCTGGCTCATGGTTAGGTGCCTGTGAATCAGCACCCTCAGGTCCCTCTCTGTTTGGCAGCTCTCCAGCCACTCCGACCCCAGCCTGTAGCTCTGCATGGGGTTGTTGTGGCCAAAGTGCAGCACCTGGCACTTGGACTTGTTGAATGCCATCCCCTTGGACTCTGCTCATCTTTCCAGTCGGTTGAGGTCCCTCTGCAGGGCCCTTCTGCCCTCTAACAGATCAACATCTTCTCCCACCTTGGTGTCATCTGCAAATTTACTGATGACTGATTCAATCCCCTCATCCAGATCATCAATGAAGGCATTAAAGAGGATGGGGCCCAGCACTGATCCCTGGGGCACACCACTAGTGACTGGCCGCCAGCTGGCTGTGGCACCGTTCACCACCACTCTCTGGGCTCAGTTCCCAACCCAAGACATAGTGTTGCTGTCCAAGCCACAAGCTGACAGCTTTTTGTCATTATTTTTAATTTAAAGTAGTATTTTAAACTACATTTACCTGAAAGGATTTTTAGTATATTTTTTTACATATACAACAAGCTGTTGGTTGGGATTGGTTTAAGTGCAGTCACTGACAACTCTACCCCAAATACATAAATAAGGACAAGTGTAATGTCTTGACTACTTCAGAACAAACACATTCCTTTGAAAAAATGCAAGTCTTTCAGCAAGTTTTCTCAACAGTCAGTTCCTGCTATTATCTCCCTCCTTTTCCCTCACAGTTTGAGCTATTATCTCCCTCCTTTTCATAGCATCATAGTATCAGTCAGGGTTGGAAGGGACCACAAGGATCAGCTAGTCCCAACCCCACTGCCATGGGCAGGGACACCCTGCACTAGATCAGGCTGGCCAGAGCCTCATCCAGCCTGGTCTTAAACACCTCCAGGGACTGGGCCTCAACCACCTCCCTGGACAACCCATTCCAGGGCTTCACCACTCTCATGCTGAAGAACTTCCTCCTCACGTCCAGCCTGAATCTCTCCACACAGTTTGGTTTTCCCTCACAGTTTGAGGTATTATCTCCCTCCTTTTCCCTCATTGCAGGAACCCCTGCAACAAACACACCACTACACACCCAGCTCTCCTCAGACCATGAGCTTGGGAGAATTAATGAGCAGGACACATGACTGCAAGTCACGGCAGCAGGCTAAGAAAGGCACACATACAAGAAGGTTGGCAGTAAAGAAACATCGAAAATTTGCATATTTTTTGCCACAAGAACTAAATATTGAGCAACAAGAACTAAATATGAGCCAGCAGTCTGCCCAGGTGGCCAAGAAAGCCAGTGCCTTCCTGGCTGGGATCAGAAATGCTGTGTCCAGCAGGAGCAGGGAGGGGATTGTCCTCTGGGACTCAGCTCTGGGAAGGCCACAGAGTATTGTGTCCAGTTTTGGGCACCTCAATACAAGAGAGATGTGGAGGTGCTGGAGCCACAGCAGGGGAAAGCAAGGAAGCTGTGAAGGGCCTGGAGAATGAATCTGATGAAAAGCAACTGAAGGAGCTGAGGACAGTTAGTGTGAAACAGAGGAGGCTGAGGGGAGACCTCATGGCTGTCTACCACTACCTGAAAGGACAATGCAGAGAGGCTGCTGCTGGTCTCTTCTCACAGGCAATTAATGATAGAACAAGAGGGAGCAGCCTTAAGCTGTGACTGGGTAGATTTAGACTGGACATCAGGAAACATTTTTTCAGGACAAGAGTGGTCAGGGTTTGGAATGTGCTGCCCAGGGAGGTGGTGGTGTCCCCAAGCCTTGATGTGTTTCAAGGTGTTTTGCATGTGTTGCTTGGGGCTATGGTTTAGGGGTGACCCATGTAGAGTAGGGTTCCGGGTTGGACTTGGTGATCCTGAGGGTCTTTTTCAACCTGAAAGTTTCTGTGATTCTGTGATTACATTTTTCCTGTATTCTTAAGGATGTTCAGGAGGGTATATTGCTTCCACCTTGAAGAACCTTATCTATGCTGTGGTTATCTCTACCTGTGCATAGTTAGGAGATAGTGTATCGAAATGCTGCTTCTTCTTTCCTTTCACAGAGCTGCATTATGCATAACTTCATCTAACTTCTCCTAGCACGAGAGCACAGAGTTTGACACTGCAAAGTGGAAAGCCCCAAAGCACACCAATCAAATATTTGTGCTTGGATCTACACAAATAAACAAAGATGAGATGCTAACCACCAGCCTACTTCACTTAAGAGTCAGGAAGACTCAAAACATTTGTCCCTCTCTGGCAAATTAGTTCTTTGGGCAGAAAACCCTTCCCAAAGAGAAAAAGCTGGGCTTTGGCATAGCAGTAAACCCATTGATTCACCTCTGCTTCTGCACAAAGAGTAAAAAATAGTTTACTTCCACTTTTACAGGGCTTGAATTTCTAAGTCCTCAAAAAAATGACACAAAATCAAATTGCTGTCCTTGAAACAGTTCTATAGGCAGACACACAGCTTTGTAAATTAAAGCAATACAAAGATGCCTTTAGAGATGAAGATGAGGAAATAGGAAAGGAATTTGCTCTTAAACTGTGTTTTGATATGGAAGCACTACATGCCTCTCAGCATCTTATTTATTAGAGGTATTGCAAATAGAGAGCATTCAGACTGTGGAAGACTCAGGAGAGATGTAAGAGCTTCCCTTACACTACTGGGGAAGTAGGTTAGCTGATGGAGATAAATCATCATCCGAATCATAGAATGGTTTGCATTGGAAGGGGCCTTGAAGATCATCTAGTTGCAAGCCCCCTGTCATGGGCAAGGACCTCTCTGACTAGATCAGGTTGGTCAGAGCCTCATTCAGCCTAGCCTTAAACACTTTGATGTCCACAGTTTCTCTGGGCATCCCATTCCAGTGTCTCACTACCTTCATAGTAAAGAACTTCTTCCTAATAGCTAATCTAAATATACCTCACTCTAGATAAAACCACTGCTCTTTCTCCTGTCACCACAAGCCCTTATAAAAAAGTCTTTCTCCAGCTTTCTTTTAGGCCCCCTTCAGGTACTGAAAGGCTGCTATAAGGTCACAGTATCACAGTATCACAGTATTACCAAGGTTGGAAGAGACCCCGAAGATCATCAAGTCCAACCTGTAACCACAAACCTCACAACTAGACCATGGCACCAAGTGCCACATCCAGTCCCCTCTTGAATGCCTCCAGGGACGGCGACTCAACCACCTCCCCAGGCAGCCCATTCCAATGGCGAATGACTCTCTCAGTGAAGAACTTTCTCCTCACCTCCAGCCTAAACTTCCCCTGTTGCAGCTTGAGACTGTGTCCCCTTGTTCTGCTGCTGGTTGCTAGGGAGAAGAGGCCAACCCCTTCCTGGCTACAACCACCCTTCAGGTAGTTGTAGAGAGCAATGAGGTCTCCCCTGAGCCTCCTCTTCTCCAGGCTAAACAGCCCCAGCTCCCTCAGCCTCTCCTCATAGGGCTTGTGCTCAAGGCCTCTCACCAGCCTTGTTGTCACTTCACAGCTTTCTCATCAATAGGCTGTACAGACCCAACTCACTCAGTCTGTCCTTGTAGGAGAGGTGCTCCAGCCCTCTGATCATCTTTATGTCCCTCATCTGGACCCTCTCCAACAGATCCATGTCCTTTTTGCGTTGGGGGCTCCACAGCTGGATGCAGTACTCCAGGTGGGGTTTCATGAGAGCAGAGGGGCAGAATCACCTCCCTTGACCTGCTTGCCAGCTACCTATCTTTTGATGCAGTCCAGGATGTGGTTGGGGTTTTGGGCTGCTAGCACACATTGCTGGCTCATGTCAAGTTCCTCATCAACCAGCACCTCCAAGTCCTTCTCTGCAGGGCTGCTCTCAATCCACTCATCACCCAGCCCAGATTTGTGCTTAGGATTGCCCCAAGCCAGTTGTAGGACCTTGCAGTTTGCCTCACTGAACTTCATGAGGTTTACATGGTCCCACCTCTCCAGCCTGTCTAAGTCCCTCTGAATGGTATCCCTTCCCTCCACAGTGTCAACCACATCACAGAGTTGTGTGTCACTGACAACTTGCTGAGGGTGCACTCAACCCCACTCTCCACGTCACTGACAAAGATATTAAACAGCACTGGTCCCAGCACCAAGCCCTGTGGGACTCAGCTCATCACAGGTCACCATTTGGACATTGAGCCATTGGTCACAATTCTTTAAGAGCACCCATCTAGCCAATTCCTTATCTGCTGAGTGGTCCATCCATCAAATCCATGTCCTTCCAGTTCACAGCCCAAGATGACATGAGAGACAGTGCTGAAAGCTTTGCACAAGTGCAGGAAGATGACATCAGTTGCTCTTCCCTTATCCACCAGGGCACCAAATCTGTCAGGCAGGATTTGCCCTTGGTGAAGCCACGTTGGTTGCCACCAACCACCTCCTTGTTTTGCATGTGCCCTAATGGAGCCCTCTAGAGGACCTGCTTCACTATCTTGCTGGATACTGACATGAAACTGACTGGCCTGTAGTTCCTTGGGTCTTCCATAACTCCATTTTTGAAAATGGAGGTTATGTTCTTCCTTTTCCAGTCAATGGAAACTTCACCAGAATCCCATGACTTTGCAACTAGGATTTGCAAGATTAAAACAAACAAACAAAAAACCACCAAAAAACCTCAACCCACAAACAACAACAACAACAACAAACCAGTTGTGGCTTTGAAGTATTTTGAATTAGCAGTCTATTCTTGTTATACAACTGGTTCAAGGTTAAAATGCTTCACAGTGCTCTTGATTGTACACCACAAACCCATTATCATCTCTGATAAAGAAGTGTGCTCAAAGAAATCATGCTGGCGGCAAAAAGTAGTTCTGGAAATGAGGAAACCTAAGGGCTGGAAGTCTTTCACAGGAGAAAGACTTAATAACATTTAAAAAATCAGAAATCATTTATTTTTAAAAGGTCATAGAATCACAGAATGGTCCAGGCTGGAAGGGACCTCCAAAGCTCATCCAGTCCAACCTCCCCGCAGTCAGCAGGGACATCCCCAACCGGATCAGGCTGCCCAGGGCCTCCTCCAGCCTCCACCTTGAAGATCTCCAGGAAAGGAGCCTCAACCACCTCCCTGGGAAATCTGTGCCACTGTTCCACCAGAAAGAACTTGTTCCTCACATCCAATCTATATCTGCTCTGCTCTAGTTTGAAGCCATTCCCCCTCATCCTGTCCCCTGGACAAGTCTCCCTGGAGCGTCCTCTTCTCCAGGCTGAACACCCTCAGCTCCCTCAGCCTGTCCTCATAGCAGAGCTGCTCCAACCCTCTGATCATTTTCATGGCCCTCCTTATGTCCTTCGTATATTGAGGGCTCCTGACCTGCACACAGTACTCCAGGTGAGGTCTCAGCAGAACAAAGTGGCAGAATCACCTCTCTGGATCTGCTGCCTATGCATCTTTTGATGCAGCCCACATTCATGTGATCCAAACTCCATTTTCCTCCATTATTACAGCTCACCAGTTTTGCCCAGTTATTTAACATACTATTACTCTGGTGTACAAAAGTTGATATATGAAAGAGAAAATTTAGTGCTCTCATAGCAGAGGAGGTATGAGCAATTTATGTTGGGCAGATCTTTAAAGACTGTGCAAAGATAGGTACACTGTGTCTTCCTTCACATAGGAAGTCAAAAAGCTCCATTGTCAGCCATAGAAAGGGGGGAAAAAAGGGGGGGGAAGGGGGGGGGGGCGGGAAATGGAAGGGAAGAAAAAGAGTTACAGTGAGATAACCTTAGCTACTGCAGAGTATGTAGGGCCATGGATGTGATTCACTGTGCAATTCATAATAAGAGTCAAGCAGTCCCATCTGGGTATTTCCCAGGGAGGTGGTGGAAGCCTCATGCCTGGAGGTTTTTCAGGCCAGGCTGGATGTGGCCGTGAGCAACCTGCTGTAGTGTGAGGTGTCCCTGCCCATGGGTGGGGTTGGAACTGGATGATCCTTGAGGTCCCTTCCAACCCTGACAATTCTATGATTTCACAGAATCATTCAGGTTGGAAAAGGCTCTCAGGATCACCAAGTCCAAACCAGAACCCTACTCTACAAGGGTCACCCCTAAACCATAGCTCCAGGCACCAAACCATCTTTAAATACATGCAGGGTTAGTGACTCAACCACCTCCTTGGGCAGCCTGTTGCAATGTCTGACCACCTTTGCTGTTAAAAATGTTTTCCTAATGTCCAGTCTAAACCTACCCATTTGCAGTTATCAAAGACAGAAAAATATTCCTCATGTTCTCAAGTTTGTCTTTTTTTTCTTCCTTTTTTTATTAGTTGCAGATATGAAAAAAATTCCCTATAGAGTATTCACTCACATCCTGAACACCTCCAGGGATGGTGACTCTACCACCTCCCTGGGCAGCACATTCCAAAGGGCAATTACTCTTTCTGGGAAGAGCTTTCTCCTCACCTCCAGCCTAAACTTCCCCTGGCACGGCTTGAGACTGTGTCCTCTTGTTCTTGTGCGACTTGCCTGGGAGAAGAGACCAACCCCCACCTGGCTACAACCTCCCTTCAGGTAGTTGTACAGAGCAATATGGTCTCCCCTGAGCCTCCTCTTCTCCAGGCTAAGCAAGCCCAGCTCCCTCAGCCTCTCCTCACAGGGCTGTGCTCCAGACCCCTCCC
This sequence comes from Picus viridis, assembly GCA_033816785.1. Classification (NCBI taxonomy): domain Eukaryota; kingdom Metazoa; phylum Chordata; class Aves; order Piciformes; family Picidae; genus Picus; species Picus viridis. Next base: position 10,980,349 of record CM066567.1, read on the forward strand.
CAGCTTTGTTGCCTCATTGGACAGATTCAAGAGTCTCAATGTCCTTCTTAAATTGAGGACCCCCGAACTGGACACAGCACTCAAGGTGTGGCCTAACCAGTGCTGAGCACAGGGGCAGAATGACCTCCCTGCTCCTGCTGGCCACACTGTTCCTGATGCAGGCCAGGATGCCATTGACCACCTCATCCTGCAGGGTAGTCACAGACCCATGAGACCCCTATCAAGAAAGAGATAAAAGGAACTCCCTGGCAACTGCATTGAAACCTACATATTTCAACAAGCATCTTTACAAAGCTCTCATAAAAGAATGACCTGAGATGGTGCTTTTTTTCCTAAACATTAATATTTTGGGTCTTCTCTCCTTCTCCCACCATCTTTAAACATAAGGAAAACCACAAGCATTTGTTTGTTTATTTATTATTTGACTGCACTTTTCATTAGCTAAGATAAACATATCCCAAGTGCTTTGCTGAGCTAGAAAAGCCTTAAACATAAATATAAATAATTTCTTGAACTGGGACCTTTTCCCTTAGCATCTTTAATGACAGCAAATAACTGAAACATGACTCAGCTCTTTTTACAGTATTCCATTTAGAGTCAACATGCAAGTTGTTCAGCCAAGTTATTTCTAAGCTCTTTACTTACTATTTTGCAGCATCAGGTCATCGTAGATATTGCCATTAAAATTTCCACAGAGGCCACAAGTTTTTCCCTTATGATCTTCTGTCAGCTTAATGTAAATACCAGAGCTTCCATCCCAAGCAAGAGAAAACCCAAAAGTAGTCTTCACCAGAATATAGTCAGCCAGTCTCTCAAGGAAAGCATTTCCAACTGTCTGAGGCAACATTAATCTGGAAGTAATAAACAGCCTGCTTGAAAGATCTCAGATGACATGAGGTTGGTGATAGAAAAACACTGCATACAACATGACCTTCTAACTCACTAAGTCCTTTTTACCAGGTGTTGTGTCAGGTTACACCCAGCCCCACAGAGGGGTGGGCTGAAAAGAACCTAGCCCCCAGGTGGGCAAGCAATCTGACCTGGAAAACAGCTCCATGGAGAATGACCCTGGAGTGCTGGTGGACAGCAAGTTCTGCATGGGACAGGAATGTGCCCTGGTGGCCAAGAGAGCCAGTGGGATCCTGGAGTGCAGCAAGAAAAGTGTGGCCAGCAGCGCTAGGGAGGTTCTGCTCCCCTTCTGCTCTGCCCTGCTGAGACCACAGCTGCAATCCTGTGTCCAGTTTGGAGCTCCCCAGATCAAGAGAGACAGAGACCTGCTTCAGAGAGTTCATGGGAGAGCCACAAGGATGATTAGGGACTTGAGCACCTCCCCTGTGAAGAGAGACTGAGAGCCCTGGGGCTGTTTAGTCTGGAGAAGACTGAGAGGGGAATCCCATCAATGTGTATAAATATCTGAGGGGTGGGTGTCAAATGGAGGGGGCCAAGCTCTTTTGGGTGGTGTCAGTAACAAGGCAAGGAACAACAGGTACAAGCTTGAACACAGAAGGTTTCAGCTCAACATGAGGAGGAACTTCTTTCCAGTGAGGGTGACAGAGCCCTGGAGCAGGCTGCCCAGAGAGGTTGTGGAGTCTCCTTCTCTGGCCACATTCCAACCCCACCTGGATTCATTCCTGTACAGACTACCCTGGGTGATGCTGCTCTGGCAGGGGGTTTGGACCTGATGATCTCTGGTGGTCCCTTCCACCCTCTAATGCACTGTGATACTGGTACTGTGACCCAGGCAGGCAGAGAGACTTGGTTACCCCTCCCAGGGGAAGGGGGTCCCTGGGTCAAAGCCTATTTCACTCCCACTTCCTGTCCACCAGGCCTGTTTAAGGGGAGCCATTTTCCTGCCTGCTCCTCGCCTGCCTGAGAGGCTGTGGCTGCTGCTGCTCCTGCAAGCACATGGTGGGGCCTGTTCCATGCTGCATCTAAACTCCTAACAACTGCATCTAAAAAGAATCCACATTTGCATCCAGAGAAGCCTTTGCCAGCTGTGACTGGTTCTGTATATATATATTTATTTACTTTTTTTCCCCCTTATACCTTTGCAACCTTCCTTTTACTCAAATGCCTTTTATATGTTGTTAAACTGACCTTTTTACTTCCTAATCGAAGCCAGACTGTTTCTTTCATGATTTTACCTCACTTTTCTCCTGCCTAATTTGCTTTCCCCTACTGGGGAAAAGGGGAGATGGAAGGCAATCTAAATCTGGTCCATTTGGGCTTTTGGACTCTGAAACCACAGCAGGTGTATACAGTCACTTCCATTCAACTCTTCATCACGTATCCTGTCAGCACTCAGGTGCAACATCACATCTGCACACTAAAACTCTGCCAGCCCCAGTAAAGACCAGCCAGAGATGAGTAAAACTAATAAAAGATATCAAGTCATTCAACTCTTCATCATGTGTACTCTCAAGCACTCAGGTGCAACATCACATCTGCACACTAAAACTCTGCCAGCCCCAATAAAGAACACCCAGAGATGAGCAAAACAAATAAAAGATATCAAGTTATTTTCTCTGTTAAAAAAAAAGGCACCAATTCCCTAAAGTCCAAGCTATCTTTTCAAAACAGAAATTACAATTCACCAGTAGAAGACTTACCTGATTCCAGCCTTTCTTACTTCATGTCCTGAAATAATTATTTCTTCTTGGTTTGAAATAAATAAGCTGACAGATCTCTGACAAGCATAGACCGAGCCGTAACAGTGAGGACTGTTATGGACCTTAGAGGGGAAAATATACACACAATAAAAACAAAATGTCTCTTCTCAATAATTTCTTTTCATAAACTCCTCTCTGATACTTCTCATTTCCATGCACCAGCCACTGAAAGAACTTTGCTAATAAATGAGAATGTTTTAAAAATCACAAAGATATGCAAAGCCAGATGTTGACACTACCCAGGGCTGCTAAGAAGTGCAGCTGCTGTTTAACAGCACCAGGCAACACTTTGGAATATCAGATTAAATATTCATTTCATGTAGATGAACTCCAGAGATACTGTAGTGAGATGGCTTATGATTTCCAGTGTAGTAATGTAGGTGCTGGAAGGGGTGCAGAGAAGGGCCACGAGGATGAGCAGAGGGCTGGAGCTGCTCTACTGTGGAGACAGTCTGAGGGAGTTGGGGCTGTTCAGTCTGCAGAGGAGAAGGCTCCCAGGAGACCTAACTGTGGCCTTCCAGTATCTGCAATGGGCTCCAAAAAAGCTGGGGAGGGACTTTTGAGGGTGTCAGGGAGTGATAGGACTGGGGGAATGGAGCAAAACTAGAAATGGGGAGATTCAGCTTGGATGTGAGGAAGAAGTTGTTCCCCATGAGGGTGGTGAGAGACTGGCACAGGTTGCCCAGGGAGGTGGTGGAAGCCTCATCCCTGGAGGTTTTGGAGGCCAGGCTGGCTGTGGCTGTGAGCAACCTGCTGTAGTGTGAGGTGTCCCTGCCCTTGGCAGGGGGTTTGGAACTGGATGCTCCTTGAGGTCCCTTCCAACCCTGACAATTCCATGATTCTGTGATAGGAGCTGCAGTACTGGTTTACTTGGCTGTGAAGCTAAACAGATGAGTAACTGGGAAATATTTTGCCAACACACTAATGGAGGCTATAAAAGTAACTAGAGCTATCACTTTTGTAGGAAAGATCTGTGAGTAAACACACAGTGTTAACACAGGCCTGGATTAATCTTCCTAAACTGACATTCAAGCAAGGAAGTAAAGAACCAGTTACTGTTTCTCTGAATTAAAGAAACCAACCCAGGCAAAGCATTAGAGGTTTTTACATCATTCAAGATAATCATCATTAAAGACATCACAACTTTTACTAGTATTGACAAATGGTTTCTGTCTAAACCTGACCCAAGGCTGAAACACAGTCAAGGAAAATAAAACTAATTGTTGTGGGTATTTTTTTATCCTCTAGAGAGGTGTATTATTAAAGCCAGAAGGACTGTAGTGTGGGAATTTGGCCATGTTCCTGCTTCTCCATTGCCCAGCCTGTAGTGACTGCAGTGCTTCAACATCACTTAGGATCATTCCGAGTAAACATTCTCAGTTTTTAGCAAAACATGATATTTGTTCCAGCAGCTGAGTGGTAGTTTCTCTCTTCCCAGAACAACTGGAATCCACTGAAATATTGATTCTAGATGTTAATATAGTCTTGGTCATTGCTACAGCATTGACCAACAACTTCTAAAAGATCAGAGCTGCAGAGAGAATCCACAGAATTAAAGTTAAATTGGGGAAGGCAGAGGTTACAGCAGCTGTCTGTAACCTGAGTAAATAGAAATAGCACTTTTAATGGCAGGTTTATCTTCACTAGGCATTGTTAGCTGGGGTGAGAGGAGGTCATGTGTTTATAAATGCAAATGAGTGCTTGGAGCAGAAACCAGCATCAAGGTCTCCATTCACCCCTGTGCCCACTAGGGCTCAGAATAAGGACCTCCCTTCTCTCCTTTTCCCTACCCAGTCAGCATCAAATCCAAATCATGGTGTAAAAAGTGACATAATGAAGGAAGGAGGATACAGTTGTTGAACTCTCCCTGACCCACAGTCATTAACTGGATACTCTTATATTTGAGGAAATTACTGAAGAGTGCCTTCCATACATAGGTCAAGATGAAGGCTTTTGAGCTGTTAATCTTCTCTGCATGACATAGAGGTAATCCAAAATTAGAATGCAAATCCCTAGAGGGGACAGACTTTTCCATGGGTCAGGGAGGCAGGTTCTTGTAGCATGCCAATGGATGTGAATCAGGGCCCAGTATGCTGGGGTGCCCAGCTACCAGGCAGGCTCTAGCTGCTTGCACTTCACTCAGCAGCTGGGGAATTTTCTTATACTCTTACAGTTGAACTTTATTGAAGTTTCGAAGGTCTGCCTTAAAACACTTCTGCTCCCAGAAAGGAGTGATCAGAGACTCTTTTTAGGAGAGGGGCAGTAAGAAATGCTCTTTTTAATATACTGACTTTCTGGATTATCATTTAATCAGTGGTTTGAACTACTGCACAGAGGCTTAAGATATTTTGTAGCAGCACAGTGTCATGTTTAAGTAAACCATGCACCAGTTTGCTCCATATATTGTCTCTACTAATTTAACTTGTGGTGAGAAAAAAGAGTCCTGCAATGGAGGAATAATCAGTGTGTTGTTCCTAGTGCACACTTAAATACTTACCCAAACAGTGTACTGGGGTTCTGGAGTACTGCAGTCTTTTGCAAAAACATAGGAGCAATTTCCTGGGAAGTAGTAGTAGATGCCATCAAATGTTTCAAAATTATACTGTCCCCATGATTTGCAGATCCCATCTCGGTCCTTACCGGTGTTAGGGACTGGAAAGAACACAACAAGTTTACTACAAGCATGTTAATCAAAAATTGACAGGTGTCAGAGGCATCCACATAAGTGTCACAGAATCATAGACTCGCAGAGTGTTAGGGGCTGGAAAGGAGCTTGAAAGCTCATCCAGTCCAACCCCTCTGCCAGTGCAGGGTCACCTAGAGCAGATCACACAGTAACACAACCATGCAGGGCTTGAATATCTCCAGAGAGGGAGACTCCACAACCTCCTGAGCAGCCTCTTCCAGTGTTTTGTCACCCTCACAGGGAAAACATTTTCCCTTCTGTTTCCATGGAACTTCCTATGCTGAACTTCCACCACTGCCCCTTGTGCTGGCATTAGGCATCACAAGCAGAGCCTGGCTCCAGCCTCTGGGCACTCACCCTGCACATCTTTATCAACAGGAATGAGGTCGCCTCTCAGGCTGCTCCTCTCCAAGCTACAGAGCCATCAGTTCCCTCAGGCTCTCCTTGTAAGGAAGATGTTCCATTAATCATCTTTGTGGCTCTGTGCTGGACTCTTTCAAGCAGTTCCCTGAGGTCCTTCCTGAACTGAGGGGCCCAGAACTAGACACAATAGTCTAGATGCAGCCTCACCAGGGCAGAGCAGAGGGGGAGGAGAACCTCTCTCGACCTACTAACCATAGCCCTTCTAATCCACCCCAGAATGGCATTGGCCTTCTTGGCCACAAGAGCACACTGCCGGTTCATGGTCAGCCTCCCATCCACTAGGACAGTAAGAGCAAGGGTAAAAGATAATGTCCTTTCTTCAACTTTAAATGAAGCCAATGGATTTTGTTTAGTCTTTAGGCTGCAGTTTTAGTCATGTGCCATCATGAATTTCTTTTTCATTTTCTTTTGGCAGTTAATTGTAAGTCGAAGCAATGAATTTAGATCTACTGCAGATTCCAGAAGCCAATTTTTGTTGATCCCTACACACAGTAGATTCCAGAAACCAGTGCATTGAAATAGGTGGTAATTTTAATTACCTTTTTGTTTTGTTTTGGTTTGTTTTTTTTTTGGTTTTGGGGGGTTTGAGTTGGTTGGTGGTTGGGTTGGGTTGGTTTGTGGGGTTTGGCTGGTTGGCTGGTAGGAGCTTTTTCTTATGTTTTTTGTTCTTGTTGGTATTTCAGCTAGCTGTATGAAAGCTGGGTAATTACTGATGTGCTAGACAGTGATCTAACATGTAAACACCCCCAAGGTTGTACTATATATATCCCTAATCCATATCATTTCAATCCTCTTCGCTACTAACAGAATGAGTGTCCCGCTCCAGAGAAATCACAGATATGCTGTTAACTGTATTGTTTCAAAAACCTGCACCTTAAGTCTCATTTGAAGCTGTCATTTGCCCCTTTTTTAGGCCCCAACCTTACCAATCTGGCACCTGCTTCCTTGAGCCTGAAATGACTGACAGTCACAGTCACCTGCCTCTGTGCAGGCTGCTCCATTAAGGCACTCCTGAGGACAGGAACCTGTAAGCAAGCACAGCAGTCTTCTAGCAGATACATTTGTTTTGCAAATAGACTGAGAGATCCACATTAAATCTGTTTATTGTTTAATCATAAGCAGCTATATTAGCTAAGAAAATGAACCAGCAACAATTTCCAGCTTTTATCATTTACTTAGTTTCACCTTTTGTGTTTCTTGGTTAAAAGAGAAGCAAGGCTCTCTCTTGTTTGGTTTGAGACTTGTAAACTAACAAAGGAACAAAAGGTCAACCTCCTCCCAGCAAACATAAGGTCAAGTTCCCATGTAAAGAAATCAAATCCCAGTCCTGCTGATCTCAAAATACACAGGATACAGATTATTTTAATTGACTAAATTCTGCACAATGTACACATACGTTCAGCTTCTCCCTCCTCAGCATTACAGCAAAGCTATACCTTTAGCTTATGGAGAGTCCAGAATAAATAGTTTACAGAGTGAAAACCAACTAAACCTTCCCCTCATCTGAAAAACAAGCCAGTTAAAAGGGTATGTCTGCTTAAAGAGGGGGCTGCAGTCAGAGACTAAAGATTCTGTGGGAATTGCTTACTTTATGTTATAATTAGTAATTGCTTCCAAAAGCAGTTTCATTAAAGAGCTTCCCAGTCTGTTTGGAAGCTCAGACCCCACTGCCATCCACTGATCATTTGCAGGGGTGGGTCTAAATCACAGTTTCTCAAAAGTGGGGGCAAAAAATGTAGTCACAAAGCAAAACCTCATCAGGCTTTTGCAGATAGCTGCTTTCCTTCTTGGGAGAGGAATAAAACCCTAGATACAAACACAGTCTAGCTGATGGAGGCTTTAAAAGCACTGCCAAAAGTAGGGAACAAGCTAAATAAGCAGGCCCTTCCACTCCCACTGATGCCACAGTAAAGCTGCTAGTGACATTGAAAGGGACCAAAATGGGACCTTTCAAGTAAAGCCCACACAGAAGTCACCAGTGATTGAGAACATCAACCTTCACTGTAAAAATTCCTTTCCATACTTAGTTTTGAATTTTTTCCACGAAAGAATTGCTTTCCAAACAGACACAGATACTTGGGAAAATACTGACAAAGCAGTAAGTGGTGTTTATAGAACAGCACTAACGTAGAAGACTCCCTGGTTGCCATTAGAATTGTGAGTAGTAGAGTTACATGTATTCATTTAGATGGAAAGCCACAACAGAAAGCATCTACCCAGGCATAGGTATTTTCCAAGAAGGAAACCAAAATTCAGTTAAATACAATGAGCTGCTGGACCTCTGTGTACAACGCTTGAAACCCTCCAGGATCAGCTCTGTGCTCATTGCCTGAGCATCTTCATCCCTTCACAGAAGCAGTTACATGCCTCTTATACATATCTATATCCTCTGCCAAGGCCAGGACAATTGGCAGAAAAGGCAAATTGCAATGGAATTAAACTTCTTTAGAAACCAAAGGACTGACTGCGTTAGCCGTGGAAAGTTCAATCTTAACATGGATTGAAGGAGACAAGGAGACAGGGCAAGATTTTGTGGGGGACACAATGAGGAGGGCTTTCACAACCCAAAGTAACACAGGAGAGCTGGTAGGAAAGCAGCATTTTCAGGACCATCTCTCCTCCTTCAGGCGAGGAGCACAGCACTGACCTGCTGTCAGACTCCGTGTCAAGGCCCCATGAAGATGCAGCTGAAGAGAGGAAGCTTGAATCTGTCAGAGAAATGTAAAAGTAGTATCAGGGTGTTTGTGCTTTACAAATGAACCTGAGGCCTTGCAGCCTGACTTTGGGTTGTGAGTTTTAACACAAAAGAGTAGTTCACATCTTGGCCAGCATATGGCACAGCTGGAAGCACTGCAGTAACCAGCACGTTGGAGAGGGAAGTATGGCTTTTGGGTGGATGGGGAAGGATGCAGCCGTGCTGTCAGATCACCACTGGCCTCCTTTACCTGCCCTCCAGTGCCAATGAACCAGCAGGCTCAGCCTGGGAAGTTTTGCATTTACACTTAGAAGGAAGAGTGAGGGTACAGAGAGCACTCCCACCCTTTTCACTTCAGTCAAATACCAACAGCTGGAGAGCTTGAAGATGAGGTATCCCTCAATTTCATCCTCTCCCCTGGCTCATCCTGTGTGCTGCACCTCTGTCATCCCACTGTGCTCATTCCAGTTACAATGGATTTCATGTCCTCCTTGAGATCCTTCAGAACTGCATTTTGGTTCATCTCAAACAAAAGAGGAGGTGAATCTGCCTGATCTGCCTCCTGTCTTGTTTAGGAACCATAGAGCATTGGACTATTAATGAAGTCCTGGATCAGACCCAGCACTTTGCTACTGCAGCTTGTCATGTTGCACCATCCTTTCAACGAAGAGATCCTATTCCAGGCTGAAAGCACTATGGGGGTTTTGCCCCCAGTAGTCTGGAAAGTTTATCAGGGTGAAGTGCTGTGGAGTTAAATATTCTCCTCTTACATTTATTCATGGCTATTTAAAATCTTTTTGTTTCATAAAGCTTAGCCCTTTTGCTTAAATAGCAGCTCTTCTTCCCTGTGGTTTCTATTTATTCCCTCTCTCACGTTCTATGAGAAAGCAGTTACCCTCCTGTGCTCCCCACAGACACCACACCAGCACTCTGCTACACAACTAAGCAAAATAGTTTGTCTTTGCTTGTAAGCTCATTTCTTTCTTCCCTTCTGCCATTAGTCATTCTCCATGTCTGGAGTATGAATTAATAGATCAAAAATTGGACGTGGCACTTGGTGCCATGGTTTATGGTCATGGGGTCTGTGGTGACAGGTTGGACTTGATGATCTTTGAGGTCTCTTCCAACCTTGGTGATTGTGTGTGTGAAAAAGTGAATGGCACTGCCTAAGGTACAGGTTATATTGTCTCCTAATGACTCATAAAATGACACAAAAAATTCCATTTTCCAGCTGAAAATCGTTTGTGAGATGATGCATTCGAGTAGCACACTCCATTTAAAATCAACCTGAAATGGACTTCATCAAATCCCCACGTGGAAGGCCTCCACACCAGAACTATTCCTGGTCCCCAGGGTCTGTCAGTAGTCAGAAATGATCCTTTCCCTGAATGCACAAGATCTCTTTTCCTTTGCCCTGATGGTTACTCTGAGCTGTCCTCCTCAGGAGAGCAGCTTTTGGCCTCTTTTGTTGCTATGAAGAAGCAGAGTGTCCATGCTGCGACAGAGCTTCCCTGCCAAAGGCCCTCCTGGGGCACTGTCAGTCCTCACAGACTCTGTTCACCCTATGTAGCGCTTGACAGCAGCTACCTTCTGGCTCGGTCAGGAGGCAGATGGAGCAAAAGGAGACTGTGCTGGTGCCCAAACCCAATACAGAGACGCAGAGAAAATCATCTGTGCTTCAGCTGCAGCCTTCCTGCAAGACCCTGAGGAGAGCCTGCCTTGGGCTGCTCTCCTGCCCTCGTCAAATGGAATCATAACCCTTGCTTGGGCTCCACATATACCAGCTGTGGAACGAGATTCCTCCATTTACTATTACATTTCAGTGGGGTGCAGCACTAAGGCATCAGTGGGCCGGGGTGGTGGGAAGCAGGGCCTGGTCAGAGCCACCACCGCACCATGCCTAGGAGGGAGCCTTGCTGGTGGCACCATCACTGCACCTCTCACCAAACACCAGCAGCTTTCTGAGGCGCTCTGTTCACCTTCATAACAGCCAGAAGCATGGCAGTTTCATTTCCCATGAAGTGTGCCAGCTGGTTCCTCAGGGTGGGTTGCCCACCAAGTGCTTTGCTGAGAATGAACGAGGGCCAGAGGCTGCGGGCTCAGGCAGAGGGTGAGCAGATAGGGAATAGCTGCTCCTCCTCACTGTCATCCTGTTACCACAGCCTCTCTCCCCACAAAGGCTCCTTTGTCAGGAGTGCAAAGGCCCAGAGCAGAAAAGGGGGGAGGGTTTCCCCTCCCTCCCCCATTTGGAGGTAAAACCTACCTCAGTTGTTACGAGATCTCTTTTCTGTCGAGTTACATTAAACTCATTTCTGGAAGAAAACAAAAAGGATCTTGTATAATCAAAGGTCCCTGGAGCAACCTGAATAAGCAGCTCTCTGGAGAGAAGTGTTTCTCTCCGATTACCATCACTTTATCAAAGAGGTCTTTCTTGGGTTAACATTTTAAGAGGGTTTTTTCCCCCCCACCCCTGCTTGTTTTTTTCTTTTCTTGGTCTCATTTTACAGAACTGGGTTGCAGTCTGATCCTTGCTTAGACACTGAGACCCCTGGAGCTCATGAGGGAGATGTAAGTGGGCAAAATAGGCTTACATGACAGGATACAAAACTGTAAGGCGGCTTCGTATTTACTTGACATTGCGTGTGAGCGGCTGCAAGTTCCCCGAGTGCCATTTTAATATACTGTGGTGGTGCTTTTAATAGCAAGAGATTACTCTCCAGCTGCAACTGGCTTAGATTTGTGACAAAGTTTACAAGCAAGGACATAAAACTCTAAAACACCTGTCTGTTGAGGTGCATCTGTGTTTGAGGTCAGCTATGCCCGACTGGGTGCTTCCGTTGAAACCTATGGCAGAGACCCCATTTAATTCAATGGGATCAGGGACATGCCCTAGTTTGGATTGTGTTTGGATTTCGGCTTCTACGTGAAAACTTGTGTGGAGAATGTTTATTTTAAGGCTGTATAGCACTTACTTTTCTGTGCTTCAAATAGCAGCTAGGATTTTATCATGAGATTACCAAGTGTAGAAGGACACTCATTTAATGTATTTTTCCAGTCATGACATCATGATCTCATGCCGGTTACTCCTCTAAGCTTTCTTGTGACCATAGGGGCACCATTTTTCATAAGGACCTCAATTTTTCAAGCACAGGAGCCATGCCCTTTATGCAATGTCTTTGAAGGGAGTGGTAAAGCATTCTGGAAGGCTGGTTTACGTCCGCTGTGCATGCACGTGAAGTTTTACACGTCAAATTTGAAGCTGCATCTTGCTTTCTAACTTGCACTGCATCACACTTACACTCTTGCTCTATTGGTAGGGCTTGACAAATAAGGAATAAAAACTTACCTTAAAGTTCTTCTCAAATGAGAAAGCTTGCAGTAAGATCCTGTAGGTTAAAGAGTCATCAGATTAAATGGGTATTTTTATGCTTCATTCTGCACTTGATAAGCAACAGTTCGTTGAGTTTAAAACAACACTGTTCAATTTTATTCTTTGATGACACTAAGTTCTCCAAAGCAGCTTTACACAGCCTTTTTCTGTTTCCAGTGGCTGTAGCACTTTGTGCTTTCCTTCCTGAGACCTTGACTCTCCTAAGTATTCACCACTGGCAAGTTTCCATGTTCTCAGTTCTGCTACATGCTACCATGAAGCAGAGCAGAGAGTTCAGAGTCCTTCAGAGGCTCAGAAGTGATATAATACAAGAGATGCTCAGACCTTTCCAGAATGGAATTTCTAGGGAGGTTGGCTATAATTATTTTCTGAATGCTACTGGTGAAACTCAACTGTGAATTGTTTAAAATGTTCTGGAGTCTATGCTTTAAAAATAAGCAAATAGATGGAGAAAATGCCTTTTTCCTCACACTGCCTTAGAAGCCTTTGTAATTGCTGCAAGAAAACTACCAAAGATCCATTGGCATTACATGGAAAATGAAATAATTTATATACCCAGATGAGTGATTTACTCTAGCACTCTGAAACTGCTCACATAAATCACAGGTGCAGTCTGTTCAGACAAGACCACCCTCCACTGAAAATCGTTAGAAGCTTACCCATTTGGCAATAATGGCAAGAAAGAGGAGAAACTTAACTTTCCTTTCAAAAGAAGTGTTCTGTAGCTAATTCAGACACTAGAACATGCCTTTCTATTAAAAGATAAATAAATAAAAGCAAACAGGCAAACAAAAAAAAACAACTATATTTTCTTCTCTGCACCTGTGAGTCAGAACAGCGATATACAGCTTTATAACCTGTGTTAAAACCTATTTCTTTAATGTATAAATTCCAGCAAGGATCCAACAGCAACAGCAACAACTGCTTTATGAGGATAGAAAAAGTCAGAGCTGTAACAGTCAAATATTTAGAAATACCTTTTGTAAAGGTTAGTGCTGCTACCAAAATGGGATAAAGTTCTTACCTTGCAAAGAGGACAGCAGTGAATGAAGTAAGAACAGACTCCACGGTATCATTAAACTGAGCTTTCCCACAATGTTCATTTCAGTATAACTTAGGAAACGTGTCCAAATCAATGGCTTTGATTAGGATGGCATCTTAGAAGTATGTCTTTCTCCACTGTGCTTAAATCCTTTTAACAGTCAAATAGCTGGGTGCATTCTTTAAAATAAACTAGAAAAAAATAAACCAACACCAAACCACCCAAACAAACCAAAAACAAAGGATAGGAAAATGAGACCTCGCGCTTGGTAGCTACATACAGCCTCAGGAGCTTTGCAGGCGTTGTCCTACAACTTTCTGGCTGCATGTGTCTCATTAGTAATGCATGGTAGCTCCTCAGCAGAGTCTGTATTAGTTACACTTTCACTAGACCTGAGAGCATTACTCCTCTGTTGAGCTGAATCAGCCCTTTATAACATAGCACACAATTACACACAAGTGTTGCTCGATCACCATGGTTTGAGAGCTCCTCCAGTCGTCACGCACCTTTGTGTGCTTTCAGACTTCGCTGAGTGCTGTCCTTTACTGCTTATTGCTGTGTGTGGTGGGTTGAAATTGCCACCCCCAGCTGATTTGGAGAAACTACCCCCAAAATAAAAGTGCTCAGACCAGCTCAGTTCGGGATGGAAGCAGATGAAGCTCTATTTACAAGCAAACTGCAATCTAGCAGCATGAAATGCAATGAATGTGTACCAAATATACAAAAGATGCACAATGTGGATATATCTACATCACAGAAGCTCCTCAGACACCCCTGGATGGATCCAGGGGACCGTTCACCTTCTCCCCCACTCCCTCCCTCCTTCCTATTACCTCACACAGTAGTAAAACAGAGATTCCCTGGCAAGGCCAAGAGAGAGAGAAGTTGCAAGCAGAAGCAACAGAAGAATAAAAGAGAGGAAATTGTTTCTGCCTCTGCTCTGTGTCCCCATTAGCAATCCAATGAATTCTGTGGACCTTAGCATTGTTTTCCTTTTGCATCCAATGGCAATTTAATTCAGTTTCAGTCTTTGCAGTCAGGAAGTGGTCTAAAGTTGCCCCTTCAAACTGTAACACTGTGAAATACCTTTTGCTAGCCCCTGAAATGATGCTACTGTATAAATCATAACCAGAGGGTTGTGGAGAGCATTAATGTTCCTTATCTGGTCTAAATGGAGAGGCATTCACTTCCATCAAGTGATGTGCCTGGATTTAAAGACTGGTTTAGATACATTGTTGTGTATAGATTTTTTTTTTATATCACAAAAGAAGGTTTCCCAGCAAGGACACAACAACAACAACAAAAAGTTGCTTTATGATGATAGAAAAAGCAAGAGAATTCCATAGTAACAAAAGGGATTTGTTTCTAATTTTCATTAAATGTGTCACCAAAATTAAACAGAAAAACCTTAGCTGCTTTACCCTAGCACAGTTTGAAAGACACACATAATGGTAATTGAAATGGTTACTACTCCTTCTATTTTGTGAAGCCTGTGTTTTGCTTAACCTTCAACTCTTATTCTGAGACCTTATTGTGGCCTTCCAGCATCAGAAGGAGACCTGTTGGAGAGCAGCACAGGGACTGGCGGGGCCTGGTGGACAGAAGGAAGGCGTGAGCCAGCAAGGTGCCACTGTGGTCAAGAAGGCCAATGGCATCCTGGGGTGTCTTAAAAGGGCTATGGTTAGGAGGTTTAGAATAGAATAGAATAGAATAGAATAGAATAGAATAGAATAGAATAGAATAGAATAGAATAGAATAGAATAGAATAGAATAGACCAGACCAGGTTGGAAGAGACCTTCGAGATCATAGCATCCAACCTATCATCCAACACCACCTAATCAACTAAACCATGGCACCAAGCACCCTATCAAGTCTCTTCCTAAACACCTCCAATGATGGTGACTCCACCACCTCCCCAGTCCTCCCCCCCTATTCTGCTCAGGTGAGGCTCCATTTGGAATACCGTGTCTGGGCCACTCAGTTCAAGAAGGACCTCAAGGAATTGTATGAAAAAGTGTCCAGTGCAGAGCCACAACAATGATTAGGGGAGTGGAACATCTTCCTTATGAGGAGAGACTGAGGGAGCTGAGGGCTCTGTAGCTTGCAGAAGACTTAGAGGTGACCTCATTCATGTTGATAAAGATGTGAAGAGTGAGTGTCAGTAGGGCAGAGCCAGGCTTTTCTCAGTTGTGTCCAATGTCCAAGGGGCAATGGGTGCCAGCTGCAGCAGAGGAGGTTCTACATGAACATAAGGAAAAGCTTTTTCACTGTGAGGGTGACAGAGCACTGGAGCAGGCTGCCCAGAGGAGTTGTGGAGTCATGGGGACATTCGCAACCCACCTGGATGCATTCCGGTGTGATCTGCTCTAGGATCAGCCCTGAGGAAAAGGACTTGTGGGTGCTGGTGGATGAGAAGCTGGACAGGAGCAGGAAGTGTGAGCTTGCAGCACAGAAGGCAAATCACAGCCTGGGCTGCATCCAAAGCAGCATTGCCAGCAGAGCCAGAGAAGTGATTCTGCCACTTTGCTCTGCTGAGACCTCCCCTGGAGTACTGTGTGCAGGTCTGGAGCCCTCAATACAGGAAGGACATGGAGCTGATGGAGAGGGGCCAGAGGAAGGCCATGAGAATGATCAGGGGGCTGGAGCAGCTCTGCTGTGAAGACAGGCTGAGGGATCTGGGGGTGTTCAGCCTGGAGAAGAGGAGGCTCCAGGGAGACTTAAGAACAGCCTGTCAGTAACTGAAGGGGACTACAGGAAGGCTGGAGAGACTGTTTGCAAAGGCCTGCAGGGACAGGACCAGGGGCAATGGCTTCAAACTAGAGCAGAGCAGATTTAGGTTGGATGTTAGGAATAAGTTCTTTACTGTGAGGGTGGTGGAACACTGGAACAGGTTGCCCAGGGAGGTGGCTGTGGCTCCTCCCCCAGAGATCTTCAAGGTGAGGCCGGAGGAGGCCCTGGGCAGCCTGATCTAGTTGGGGATGTCCCTGCTGACTGCGGGGACATCGGACTGGATGAGCTTTGGAGGTCTCTTCCAGCCTGGACCATCCTATGAGTCTAAGAATTCAAATCAGGCCACATTTTGTTGTGCTCTCCTCACTTCCCAAGCAAACCCAGAGGAAGAGAAGGAGAATAAAAGCTTAGGAGTATTCCCTCTTTTCCAAGAACCATCTCCACTTCTGCTCAAGAACCTCCCTTGGGGCTTGAAGATTAAACCGTGGAAGTATGTCTCTGGCCAGAGCAGGAGCTTGATTGGCATCCCTGCAGAATCAGGACATCAGGAAAAGGAGATGTTTTTATGAGCAGGTTTTCTCCTTGCACCTTCAAGCCTCACGGCAGTTAAAGCTTCCCCAGGGAAGCGAAGCCCTCTAGTGGGTGATCAGTAAATCCCCATTTGGTATGGAAACCTTCAGCCACCCAGGCAGACGTCAGCCCGATTCCGTGAGGATTTCTCATGTAGAAGGCAAGTCCATGGGGATGACATCACTCTGCAAAACCAGTGGGGCGTTTTCATAGGGTCAGAGTTCAGTTCAAGCATGTTTCATTATGCTCAGAGCTTTTTTGACACGCAGATAGCATCTCTGGAGAAATGACAGCCTTTCCATAAAAGAACAGTAAGATAGCATCAAGGTTCTGGATATGTTAGACCATGGCACCAAGCAATGGGAGGTTTTATTTTCAGACCTTTCCATAACAGAACAGTAAGACAAAACTCCTGCAGTGTTATACCAACTGTCCTGTGGGCAGAAAACCTGATACATATACATTCCCCCTAACTGCAAAATCCACCCTTACTGGCAGCAGGTATTGCCTCTCCCACTGCTTCCCTGGCTTTTACATCACCACAACTTGGTGTCCTCTCTTTTCCCCTCCATTGGGCTGCTCTAACAGCTAGGCAAGGGTCAGTTTTGAACAAGTCACAGCACAGTGTATGTGCCAACTGTCAGGCCAGCACACAGTTCCTGAGCAATGAGTGAGCCATTGCTTTTCAGTCACCACACAAGTCAAGCAACTAAAGGGCTTATTTCTCCACAGCTGAAGCTAGTTACCATCTATCAAGATGCCAGTTTTCCCAAAACTCACAGGAATCACATTTGAAGTTAGCCCTGCATAGCATGTTTTTTTTCTTCTTAGAAAGCCAGGCTAGGAGGTAAAACATTGCAGTTTTCAGCAGCCCAGGAGCCAGAATAATCTGTGAGCAACTCTACTACAAGGCAGAAACTCTGAAGAACTCACTGAATAGGAAATGTATCAGATCTGAGGGTGTAGAAAGTGGGTGCTGAGGAAAGCAAACCATGCATCTTGCCAAAGAGACAGGAAGTGCCTGGAACAGAATGTCCTTATTGTGGCCTTCCAATATCTGCAGGGGGCTACAAGAAAGCTGGGGAAGGACTTTTGAGGGTGTCAGGGAGTGATAGGACTGGGGGGAATGGAGCAAAACTAGAAATGGGGAGATTCAAATTGGTTAGGAAGAAGTTGTTCCCCATGAGGGTGGTGAGAGACTGGCACAGGTTGCCCAGCGAGGTGGTGGAAGCCTCATGCCTGGAGGTTTTGCAGCCAGGCTGGATGTGGCTGTGAGCAACCTGCTGTAGTGTAAGGTGTCCCTGCCCATGGCAGGGGCTTGGAACTGGGTGATCCTTGAGGTCCCTTCCAACCCTAACAATTCTATGATCTCATTTGCTTAAGGCAAGACAAAAAAATCTCACTGTGTAAATGTGATACAGTCACCTCTGCTTCCATGGGAGTGTGAGGGGCTTAAATCAGTGTTATACCCAGGTCATGTAACACAGTGTTTTGTGGCAGACCCTGTCAGCTAAATTGGGAGATGGATGGAGAATTCCTGTTCAGAAGGAATTTGTTCAAGCTAAACATTTAACTCTTGAATAACTACACTTCAATGAATCTGCCTTAAATACCTTTCAAGAGAGAAAGCAGATATCATAACAGATGCTAACACACAAAAAGCCACAAGAACCTATTTTTCTAAGCTAGAGCACACAGGCAAAAGTGTACCATTCTTGCCAGTCCCCCAGCTCAGAAAGATGGTCTAAATCTGTGTTCACTTAGTACATTAGAATGAACCACCATTAGAGTGTGAGAAGAAATACCACATGAAGAGAGAGCCCAATAAAGTATTGAGGTGCTCCTGTAACAACTTCAGTACTGGCAAGACACAGAAGCCCCAGGCTTAGAGAGCAATGCAGCAGAAGCTCAGCTCTGCTACTGAGACTCAATTGTTCTCCCAGTTCCTCTCCAGCTTGATTTTTGAACATGAAATAACAGCCCAGGGTTGTGCCCAAGCCTGTCAGGGTCAGCTCATGTTCGAGGCCTTGCTTGGTTACTTGCAACTATTCTAAGGGACAGAATTAGCCTTTCCAACAGCCTTTTGACAGCACAACCCATGTCTAGCTCAGAACATCACTCTTCTGTTTTGTGCCCTGGAGATCACTTCCAGAATGAAGGACTTCAGTTTCAGTGGAGAAAAATAAAAGGAACACCTCCCAGCTCTTTGTGTATTCGACACACACACACAAACACTCTGAAAATTACCTGTGTTTTCAGCTCCAGGTGTTTCCCATTTCTTCCTTAAGGCCTCAAGCATAAGCCTTGTGTGTGGCTTCCACAGGGATTTCTATTAAACCATTTAATGTTGTTCTCCAGGAGTACATCCCTCTGTGCTTGCTTTGTGTGAACACATGGTTGAAAGATGAGTAATTTAGGCCCTATCTTACTTCTAACACATTCACAAAGCACTATTTCTGAAACACAATGCATGAGGCTTGATATTAAAAAAAACCCACAACCCAACCCCCTTACATTTAGACAGAGTAATCCAGCAAACTCTGCCTATTATTTTGTATGGCAGGAGTGGCGGTGAATGGTGCCACATCCAGCTGGCAGCTAGGCACTAGTGGTGTACCCCAAGGATCAGTGCTGGGCCCCATGTTCTTTATCATCTTTATTGATGATCTGGATGAGGGGATTGAGTCCATCATCAGTAAATTTGCGTATGACACCAAGCTGGGGGCAGGAGTTGATCTGCTGGAGGGCAGAGAGGCTTTGCAGAGGGACCTCGGCAGGCTGGACAGATGGGCAGAGTCCAGGGGCAGGAGATTTAACACATCCAAGTGCCGGGTTCTGCACATTGGCCACAGCAACCCCAGGCAGTGCTACAGGCTGGGGTCAGAGTGGCTGGAGAGCGGCCAGGCAGAGAGGGACCTGGGGGGACTGGTTGATGGTAGGCTGAACATGAGCCTGCAGTGTGCCCAGGCAGCCAAGAGGGCCAACGGCATCCTGGCCTGCATCAGGAACAGTGTGTCCAGCAGGAGCAGGGAGGTCATTATGCCAGTGTACACTGCACTGGTTAGGCCGCACCTTGAGTTCTGTGTCCACTTCTGGGCCCCTCAGTTTAGGAAGGATGTTGAGTTGCTGGAACATGTTCAGGGAAGGGCAACGAAGTTGGTGAGGGGTTTGGAACACAAGCCCTGTGAGGAGAGACGGAGGGAGCTGGGGTTGCTTAGCCTGGAGAGGAGGAGACTGACGGGTGACCTTATTGCGCTCTACAACTACCTTAAGGGAGGTTGTAGCCAGGCAGGGGTTGATCTCTTCTCCCAGGCAGCCAGTACCAGAACAAGAGGACACAGTCTCAGGCTGTGCCAGGGGAGGTTTAGGCTGGATGTTAGGAAGTTCTACACAGAGAGAGTGATTGCCCATTGGAATCGGCTACCCGTGGAGGTGGTGGAGTCACCTTCATTGGAGGTATTCAGGTGGAGACTTGATAGGGTGCTTGGTGACATGATCTAGTTGTTTAGGTGGGTTGGACTGGTTGATAGGTTGGACGCAATGATCTTGAAGGTCTCTTTCAACCCGGTGTATTATATTGTGGTGGAGTCACCATCCCTGGAGGTATTCAAGAGGGGATTGGATGTGGCACTTGGTGCCATGGTCTAGTCATGGGGTCTATGGTGTCAGGTTGGACTCGATGATCTTTGAGGTCTCTTCCAGCCTTAGTGATACTGTGAACCTGTGATACTGTGAGTTCAATAAACCTCCCTCCCCTGCCACCACAGTTACTTTGGTTTTGAGAGGGTAATCTTTGCAGCTTCAGAACAGCTGCCTGAAGAGCTGCTTTAGCACTGCATTGAGGGAGTCGCCCTCAAGCCCAAGCAGCTTCAAAGAAAAGGACTTCAGGCAGATGGACAACACTCACAGCCACGTGAAATGCTACAGTGGTGTTTGTAACCTGGCTGTGTGGTATTTTGGGTGAATACACACAAAACATGAAGTCCTTTGCAAGAATAAAAATGGCCAGTGCTGAAGTGTATGTGGAAGGATGCTTCATGTGCTGTGTGATGCTAGGGCAGCACATTACAGCAAGAGGCAAATGCATGATACAGAAATTACCAGCTACAGGACAGAGCCATGCTGGTACACATTATGCACCAAGCCTGCAACAAGGCTCAGGAAGATGTTTTAAGAGTGAGCATGAAGGCACTGGGAAAGGACTACCTTTACTTAGATTTACCAGAAGGGCAAAGACTGAACTCTTTGTTAATCACAGAATCAACCAGGTTGGAAGAAAACCCCAAGATTAAGTCCAACTGATCACCCAACACCAACTACTCAACTAAACTGTGGCACTAAGTGCCTCATCCAAGCTTTTCTTAAACACCTCCAGGGACCCTGACCCCACCACCTCCCAGGGCAGCACGTTCCAATGGCCAATTACTCTTTCTGGGAAGAACTTTCTCCTCACCTCCAGCCTAAACCTCCCCTGGCTCAGCTTGAGACTGTGTGCTGCTGCTTGTCTGGGAGAAGAGACCAACCCCCACCTGGCTACAACCTCCCTTCATGTAGTTGTGGACAGCAATGAAGTCTCCCCTGAGCCTCCTCTTTTCCAGGCTAAGCAACCCCAGCGCCCTCAGCTGCTCCTCACAGGGCTGTGCTCCAGACCCCTCCCCAGCTTTGTTGCCCTTCTCTGGACACATTCCAGCAACTCAACATCTTTCTTAAACTGAGGGGCCCAGAACTGTACTCAAAGGTGCAGCCTAGCCAGAGCTGAGTTCAGGGGCAGAATGACTTCCCTGCTCCTGCTGGCCACACTATTCCCGATACAGGCAAGAATGCCAGGAGCTGCTACACCACTGCATGTACCCACCCAAAACCAGGCTGTATGACTTCTTTATGCTTTGATCATAGAATCAGAGCATGGTCTGGGTTGGAACGGACCTCCAATGGTATAGTCCAAACCCCTCTGCAGTCAGCAGAGGCATCCTCAACTACATCAGGTTGCCCAAAGCCCTATCAAGTCTACAAGTATCTCCAGGAATGGGGCCCCAACCACCTCCCTGGGAAATCTGTGCCAGTATTCCACCACTCTCACAGTAAAGAACTTCTTCCTAACATCCAATCTAAATCTGCGCTGCTCTAGTTTGAAGCCGTTGCCCTTCATCGTGTCCCTGCAGGCCTTTGCAAACCATCTCTCTCCAGCCTTCTTGTAGCCCACTTCAGGTACTGGCAGGCTGCTATTAGAATTTTCTCTTCTCCAGGCTGAACACCCCCAGCTCCCTCAGCCTGTCCTCGCAGCAGAGCTGCTCCAACTCCCTGCTCATTTTTGTGAGCTTCCTCTGGCCCCTCTCCATCAGGTCCATGTCTTTCCTGTACTGAGGGCTCCAGATCTGTACATGGTACTCCAGGTGAGGTCTCAGCAGAGGAGAGCAAACTGGCAGAATCGCGTCACTCCATCTGCTGGCCACACAGCTTTTGATGCAGCCCAGGATGTGATTGAACACACCTGATCACAATACAGTCAACAGGTGAAAGCTTTTCCTTACTCCCCAAGACTTACTAAGAAGGGACAGAACTGCCTACACTCCTACAACAGGACTTTAATGCCAATCAACCTGCATGTCAATTTTAACACACAGTGAAAAGCAAAACAGCTATTTATGGAAAGAGAAAGATGCCATTCAGAAACATGAATTTTACCCAATTCTCTTTGTGTTTATTGATTTCACGCGAGCGTGGAACAACTTTTAACGGTAAGACTTCTGGTAGCGCGCACGAGCCCCAGGTCCTCCGAACTTCTTGGACTCGCAGCGGCGAGGATCAGCAACCAGCAGAGTCCTATCATACTGAATTAAAATATCCTTGATCTCCTTTTTGGAAGCTTCATCAACATCTGTGTGACAAAAAAAAAAACAAACCCCAACAAACACACCAGAAAAGCTTTCAGTTTAGGACATTTCAGACGGAACCCATCCGTACGCCACAGACTGGCGCTTAAGGCAAAGAGAACAATCGCAGCAACTTACATTTCTGATAGTAAGCCACCAAGGCTTTGGAAATAGCTTGCCGGATAGCTGTTAAAAAACCACAAAGACAGTGGATCAGCAAAGGTTTGCCAGCTCTGCACCCTGGCAGCACCTAGCTGGCTGCAAAGAGCCGGTGGCAGGTGGCTAGGCTACCCCGCTTGGCTTCCCTGAGCCCTCACCCCACTGCTGGCAGCGAGGGGTGCTCACAGCAGCCTACCTGAGGGGACCCTGTGGGTGGTGGTCAGGGACAGGGGCTGTGCTCTCCCTCCTGGCAGCAGCAGGAGGGATGAAGGCAGTGGGAAGGTCACCTTGGTTCACCTCAAAGAGGTAAGTAGCCCTGGGCAACCAGTGTCTGGGCACAAGGGTGGGAGGATGGCAAAGGGACAAGACCAGAGAAACTTCCTGCAGCTCTGAGCAACCTGCTGTAGTGTGAGGTGTCCCTGCCCATGGCAGGGGGTTGGAACTGGATGATCCTTGAGGTCCCTTCCAACACTAACAATTCTCTGATTCTATGATTGCAGATGTACTTAAAGCACAAGGTTACTGGAGAGACTTCCTGTCTTGTTTCCTGCCAGGTAGTCCTTCCCCTCCCTCATCTCCCCTCCAAACCACTCAACATGGCCTGTACTTCAGCAAATCCAAGGAAAACTGTACCAAGAAACCATCCACAGTTCCTGTGTTGATTTGACAACTGCTAGCTAAACAAGGAATTGTACAGGCCATCCTGATCACCTCTTCTGTTGAGTATTAACACAGGTTCATCTTCTACCCACAGGGAGTTAGCTTCCAAAACCTCAGAAACAGTTCTCTGAAATGTCTGTACTTTTTAACAAGGATAAAAATGATCAGTGTTCAGTGCCTAAGGTGGCAAAAGTGGCAACAGGATGGCACAAGCAATAAAACAAGCCTGTAATCAGAACTCAGAGCAGGAGTATGAGAGCAGTTGTAAAGATGTTGGTAGGCTGTTATCTGTCAGAGTATCAAGACCCAGATTTTGAGGAAAAGCTGAGGTGTTTGAGGAAAGAATGCAGTGAACTTTAGGACTGAAACACATCTTTACGCAGCTTCTGCTCCACTTCACCAGCCTATACCCAAACTGGAACTGCAGGATAAATCTATCACTTGTAAAGAGCAACTCTGTATCAACCACAAACACTCTCAAGCATCTCTGCAAGGCGGGAAAAAAAAATGCCTAGCTTAGCAGGTCAGCTGAAGGATGCTTCCGAACAACCTGGAAACTTTAAACTAGTTATCATTTCTAACCATAAATCCCCTTTCCCTCTCCTAAAACATTTGCTCTCAGCTGCCCTTGAACTGCACTGACACACTGCAAGACACAAAGACTATTTCATCCTATTTGCTCAAGAACTTCAGCAGTTGTACCTCATCCACGTTACAGCTTTGCAGCTAAGCCCTCATGACAAACTACCTTTGTGCAATGCAAAAGAAAACAGAACGTCAAGACGCACAAGATACTGCTCTGAAGTCAAGCTCTTTGCTGCGTGGCAAGAGCCTGCTCTAGCTCACACTCCCATGACCTCACACAAAACCTTACCATAGATTTGTGCTACGTGGCCACCACCCTTTACGCGGACTCTGATGTCGACCCCGGCGAACCGTTCCTTCCCCAGGAGGAGGACAGGTTCAAGCAGCTGCGAAACAAAACAGGAGGAAAATTAATCCGTGCTGAAGAACAAGGCTAAGAGCTCATGGCAGGTTTACCAGAGGTGAACTATTGCACGTTCTGAAAAGATAGAGCCTTGATTTTACAAGCACACACCCAAGTACACCTCTTGCGGCCTTCTTTACCATCTACCAGTGCTGTTTTAAAATGAACTTACTGAAACCTTAAGTTACAGTTAAGTTTCAAAAATCACATGGGAAAGCAAAGCACGTGGGAATTAAGAGCAATGGAACAGTTTTAAGTATAGTGTCATTAACTGCACCGAGACTACAAAAATACATGATGCTTATTAAAATTCATAGAATCAGTCAGGGTTGGAAGGGACCACAAAGGATCAGCTAGTTCCAACCCCCTGCCATGGGCAGGTACACACCACACTAGAGCAGGCTGCCCAGAGCCTCATCCAGCCTGGTCTTAAACACCTCCAGGGATGGGGCCCCAACCACGTCCCTGGACAACCCATTCCAGGGCTTCACCACTCTCATGGTGAAGAACCTCCTCCTCATGAAGAGCTGGAGTGGGTATTTTCCTCCACTATTTGTTTCACTTTATCAAAGCAGCTTCATATTCTCTCGGCAGTGTTCAAACAAGTACTTGATCAAATCCAAAGAATCTTTCGCATGAGAGTGTTTTAAAGTCTCCCACTTCAATTAAAACAAGGGACATGAAGTGTTGAAAATACTTCACATACTTCCATTAACATACATGAATCCGGTCAAGCAGCAGGCCCACTCTTGCTGACAAGACAATCACAGGACAGCTTTAAGGATTTTTCAGAACGGTGTCCATATTTCTTGCAATCATGAAACACAACCGAAACCTTAGTACTGTCCAAAGCACCAGCAACTTTTCTTCATAGCAAAGCAATTCTGCACCTAATGGTATTTTAGCCTCCAAGGTGGAGGTGATGAAGGAGGCGAAGGGGGTGCTTACTTTATATTGCAGAGTTCTGGGCTCGATCATTTCCAGAGGTCTTCCATTCACTTTAATGAGGCCATTTCCTCTCTTGCAGTGGGCAACAGCAGTTGCAGTTTTCTAGAAATCCAAATGCGTGTTAGTGCCGCCCTTTGCTTTTGTACCAGCACTGTGAATGGCGACTTAACAATCTGAAAATCTTTAATTTATGCGTAAAATTAACAACTCGCCCCGAGCGGCAGGACAGTACACTTCATAAAATTTCCAGAAACTGACTCGTGGTATTGAGGTACCCTCTTAGATAGAATTAGACGTTATATAGAACTGTAAAGATAAACTTATAAGTTAGGGAAAGATTCCCTCTTCGTTCTGCAACACGGTATTTCTAAGCCGTATTTCCTTACAAGAGCCGCTTAAATATGAATTCGTGCCGCGGGAATCCCAACAATGCGAACTTTACGCTTCCCTCATCCTAACTCGGTTCTCGGACATGGGCAAAGAGACAGGCCACGCTAGTCTGGGAAGCTCCCCCAGAGCAGCGATCCGAGCCAGAGGGCTGGAGCCCACTCCCTAAGAATGTCTTCCCTCCCGGGCCCGCATGAGCGGCGCTCCCCGGCACCTAGGGCGCTGCACACGTGGAGCTGCCGAGCAGGCCTCACCACCGCCGGCCCTCCCGCGCACCAAGCACTCCACACACAGCCCTAGCACGGAGCCGGCCTCGCAGCTCCTGATCTGCGGCCGAAGGGCCCCGAATGCTTCAGACGAGAAGATGCGGCCCGGTCCGACTGCGAGGGATAAACGACGCGGGCTGCGGCGCCTCGGGCTCACCTTCCGCCCGAAGACCTGAACGCTCTGCAGGGGGCCCTTGGCCGGCATGACTCCTACAAAAGACAGGAAGGTGGTGTTAGCACCGCCGGAGGAAAAAGCGCAAACAGAACGATGGAGGCCGGAGCCTTCCAGGAACTCACCCTCCCCACGGCAGCGGCAGCAGGAAAAGGCCGAACGGGGCTTCCTAGCCTCTTCTCAGGGGCAGCCGTGCCGTAAAGCGAAACGTCGTCTTCCGGCAGTGCGACAGAAGGCTCATCCGTCCTTTCCCTTCCCCGTCCGGCCGCGCTTTGCGGCAGCGTGGAGCTGCGAGGAGGCCGGCTGTGCGCCTTCGGCTAGCTGCCGTCCTTCAGGCTTCTGCGGGCCTCGGGGAGGGCAAGAGAGGCCTGGCGCTGACGAAGCACAGTGTGGGCACCGTGCCTGTCTCTCCGGCTCCTTCTGCAGTGGCTGTGTCAGCCGCTGATGGCAGAGATGCTCATCCCCCGGGCCTGGCGGCCGACCAGAAAGGCTGGCTAGGCGCTGGGGAGCGCTAAACGGAGCGTACGGGAGCTTTTGTAAGGCGCTGCGCCTCGACCTCGGGGTGGTGTAGGGGCACCCCAGCCTTTTCTCGTTCTCCGTGTTGCTTTGTGGGTTTATTGTGGGGTGTTTTTAACGTTCGTCGCACACAATTACCTCTTTTTTTAATGTAAAGAGATGGCGCCCCATTAGACTACGTAAACGCTAGGCAGGCGTTGTCCCCTTTTCGGAAGCCAGCTGCTGTCACCTGAATCTGGCACGCTGGCTTAACGCTGCTGCTTTGGAACCTGCCCGTACGGAACTTGCCGAGGCTCCGCGGGAGGAAGGCGGCCGCCTGCCACAGTGAGGAGCCTCAGCGCCGCCCGGAGGAGGCCAGGTGCCTGCCCGCCTTCAGCGGGTGACCGGCGCATTACCTTGGGAGAAGCGCGCTGCGTGCTCAAACGGGTGAGGTCAGAGTGGGGCAAGCGAAAGTTACGTACTCGCTGCCGGAGTTCTGGCATGGATGACAGCAGTTTGAAGGACTTCCTGAGAGGGATAGAGAGGATTCACAATCTGCGAGAGGCTTTTTCTTCCTAGCATCTAATGGTGACACCACAGCATACGTTCTGTTAGGTATCCCAGTGACGAGCAGAACCAAACTTAGTTTTAGCTATAAAGAATACAAAGCAATGCCTTTTCTGAGAGTCTTGCAGTCACTTTTGGACCTCCTTGAGATGAAGCATCCAAACTACATGGCTTTTTTAGTTTTAAAGTCTGCAGCAGAAGACCCTCCAGCAGCAAACCCTGTGTTTTATTCCAGCATTGTGCATGGAAGCATATTCAGGTAATCTTTATACCCACTTAAACAGCAACAATTATGTATAAGATGAGGTAATTCTTCAGAGCATCCACAAAGCACCAGGAATTTCATTTATTTTTTTTTTAATCTTTGTTTTCCTTGTTTAATACTTGTCAGAAAACATGGCATTTAAGTCACTTTCAGACAGAAAACATTTCACTTCTAAGACTTGGTATTTAGTATGCAAATTTTTTCAAAAGGACAGAAGCAGAATCTATTGATGAAGGGAGGCCACACTGCTTAGATATTTTAAGCAATAAAGATTTAAATGGCTGTGATTAATTGGAAAGTTGACTGCTCAAATGAAACAATTGGACCCTTTGTCTTTGGACAGGGTTTTAAATACTGAACATTAGTCATCAGTCATGTGAGGATTTAAACAAGCACTTAGCTTTATGCAATTTGAGTGATTAGTTCTATTCAAGTGAATAGTGCTGTGCAGAAGATGTAAGGTTTGGCACATCTCAAACCCCCAGTTGTACAAAGCTTGAACATGTGACCTGGAAAGTAATTTGCTTTTATTTAAGGCTGTTTCCTAAGGAACAGTGTTTATGTAGTCACACATCTATCATCCACTCTTGCCCTAGCATCAGGCTGACAGCTTGTTGGTCAGTTTCAGTTTTCACAGAAGGATGGAAATTACAAAACCTATTTAGATTGAACATATTTGGTGAATATAGGTGCCTCTGTTTAAGAGGCATCATGACCATGAGCCAGCAGTGTGCTCTTGTGGCCAAGAAGGCCAGTGCCATTCTGGGGTGGATTAGGAGGGCTGTGGCTAGTGGGTCAAGACAGAGTCTCTTCCCTCTCTGCTTGGTGAGGCTGCATCTGGAATATTGTGTCCAGTTCTGGGCCCCTCAGTTCAGGAAGGACCTCAGGGAAGTGCTTGAAAGAGTCCAGCACAGAGCCACAGCGATGATTAGGGGAGTGGAAGATCTTCCTTATGAGGAGGGCCTGAGGGAGCTGAGGGCTCTGTAGCTTGGAGAGGAGGAGTCTGAGAGGAGGAGTCTCATTGCTGTTGCTAAAGATGTGCAGGGTGAGTGCCCAGAGGCTGGAGCCAGTCTCTGCTGGGTGATGCCCAATGCCAGCACAAGGGGCAGTGGTGGAAGCTGAGGCAGAGGAAGTTCCATGGAAACAGGAGGGAAAATGTTTTCCCTCTGAGGGTGACAGAGCCCTGGAAGAGGCCACCCAGGGGGTTGTAGAGTCCCCCTCTCTGGAGATACTCAAAAGCTGTCTGGATGTGTTCCTGTGTGATCTGCTCTAGGTGCTTCTGCTCTGGCAGAGGGGTTGGACTGGATGAGCTTTCGAGGTCCCTTCCAGCCCCTAACATTCTGTGATTCTGTGATCTTTCACTTGCATAATGAAAACAGCCACTGGAGCTGAACTATTAGACATTACAAAACCTTTAGGTAAGAAAAGAGAAAGCATAATACCTAATTAACCCAGTTAGCACCAAAGGGATCAGCTAAGGCCCAAAGGTAAAGCATTCGTAAGCGAGTTTTGATGCATGTTCAGGGCACTTGAAAAGGAAGCAGAACTAGATCTGTTCCTTTTATGGACATTAGCTGAGGTCTGCTGATGGAGACCTGTGTTTTAATACCAAGTACACCATTAAATAGGGGGTCTTCAGTGCCTGCTTCCTTAAAGCTTACGTTTTGGGAGCATGCTTTCTTAGGTCCTTCAGAATTCAGCCTCCTTTGGGTGGGCGTTCATCTGCTGCATGCTTTTCTTGGAACTGAAAGCATTCATTCTAGAAGAGCCTGCATATGAACCCAGTGATATGCCTCCATGTGTCTCACTTTCTATTTTCTGTTGACAAAATGAGGAGATAACAAAACATATATTGACAGTGTTGCCTGGAAGATAAGGTTAAACGCCTCATGCTTCTTGTTACCTTTGCTTTCCAGCATAAAAAGCAGAATAGGAGCAAAAAGGCATTTAGAAACCCCCTGGCAGAGAAATTAGACTAAAGAGAGAATTAGATCACAAATATCACCATCCACAACAGGAAGAAAAATAATGATACCAGGGTGGGGAAGAAAAAAAGATCCCAACTGAATTTTACAGAACACAGAAAGCTTTGTAATGTATCTGTGATTTTAAGAAGAGTAAGTCAGTAAGAACCTTCAAGCACCAGCTACAAACTCTTCATTTCACTTCTCTTTTTTTTTTTTTTTTTTGTTTGTAAAATAATTGCACCTGTGGAATGTCAGGCACTTGCTTGGCAGCCTTTTTTTTTCTTCTTTTTTTTTTGTTTGTTTGCCCTTGCTCTGCACCAGTGTGAAGAGTTACACGGTGTGCAAAACAGGGAGGCATCGGGTTTGAAGCCGTCCTGATGGGGCATTATTCCCTTACAGGAGGAAAAAGACCTGGATTTTCCTCAAGTCCAAGCCCTCCATTTCACAATGATTTTGCTTAGTACTCACAGATGATCTCTGGTGTATCTGTGTGCCAACAAGTACCTTAAAGCTGCTAAATCTTTTACATGGGTGTTTTGTGAAGCTTTAAGGGATTGAGAGTCTCTCACTGCTTGACGTCCTCCACTGTAGCTGCTTTGACTTCATTGCAGGCTGTGGTGTAATGCTACGGTGATCGGCTCTCCTCTCACAGACCAGCCACATGCTCTGCTGCTCTGTCAGTTTGCTGGAAACAGCTGGGCTGTGGCAGCAGGGTACAGTGCTGCAGAGGAATATCTCCCAGTTGTTCCCACACTTTGTGAGAGAAGCAAAAATGTGTAGATAGGGATCTACTCGAGAGAGTCCAACAGAAGGCTGTGAGGACAATTGAGGGACTGCAGCCCTGTCTTATGGGGAGAAGCTGAGAGCCCTGGGGCTGTTTAGTCTGGAGAAGACTGAGAGGGGATTTAATAAATTTCTATCAATATCTGAGGACTGGGGGTCAAGAGGGAGGGGACAGGCTCTGCTCACTTGCACCCCTGGGATAGGACAAGGGGCAATGGATAGAAACTCCAGCACAGGAAGTTCCACCTCAACATGAGGAGGAACTTCTTCACTGGGAGGGTCACAGAGCACTGGAACAGGCTGCCCAGAGAGGTTGTGGAGTCTCCTTCTCTGGAGCCTTTCCAGCCCCATCTGGATGCATTCCTGTGTGACCTGTGCTAGATTCTATGCTCCTGCTCTGGAACAGGTGTTGGACTCGGTCTCTGGACATCCCTTCCAACCCCTAACATCCTATGAGCAGGGCAGGAAGAAAATGGCAGGAGATGGGCAAAGATGGACTCAGGAGAATCAGAGTAGCATTGTATCTGTTTGTTAGGAAATCTGCTGGTGCAAAGCATATGGAAAACTGCAGGACAAAATCTGTGTGTCAGTCCACTGCCCACCAATACTGTCAGGATAAACAAAGGATATTCCCTGAAGTTTTTATTTCAGGCAGCAAAGTCATCACAATACTTTTCAAAGGGCTTCTTTCTTCTATATATTTATTCCCCTTGAAAAATCTGTGTGAGTTCCTTCAGTGACAGATATAGAATCATAGAATTGTTAGGATTGGAAAGGACCTCAAGGAGCATCCAGTTCCAAGCCCCCTGCTATGGGCAGGGACACCTCACACTACAGCAGGTTGCTCACTGACACCTCCAGCCTGGCCTGAAAAACCTCCAGGCATGAGGCTTCCACCACCTCTCTGGACAACCTGTGCCAGTCTCTCACCACCTTTGTGGGGAACAACTTCTTCCTAACATCCAATCTGAATTTACCCATTTCTAGTTTTGCCCTGTTCCCCCCTGTCCTGTCACTCCCTGACACCCTCAAAAGTCCCTCCCCAGCTTTCTTGTAACCCCTTCAGGTACTGGAAGGCCACAAGAAGGTCTCCTGGGAGCCTTCTCCTCTCCAGACCAAACAGCCCCAACTCTCTCAGTCTGTCTCCATAGCAGAGCAGCTCCAGCCCCCTGCTCATCTTCGTGGCCCTTCTCTGGACATCTTCCAGCACCTCCAGATCCTTCCTGTAATAGGGGACACAATACTGGGCACAGTACTCCAAAAATGAAGGAGATACCAGTGTGGTGTTTTTTTTAATGGCAGCTCTTCCAATGTGAAAGATGTAGGATGCTGCAATACAGTTCTCATGTAACATTTTGCAAGTGATGCATATTTGATGATCAAGCCAGTGGATCCCTGCTTCTGGCTTTTTAGAAATTGTCTTCATCCAGGCAGCAGCTGAAGAGTTTTCTAAACTCAATTAGTGCAAGAATGCTGTGACCAATGGAAAAATGCTTGATGCATGCCAGAAAACAAACCTTCCCAGCTCTTGGAAAGATGTTCTGAAAACAAATAAGAATCTCACAAGATTTTTCACATTAATAAAGAGATTTTTTTTTTCTCCTCAGGAAATATTTAAAATCTAAACCAAAATTTGGGATTTCATTATTCTTCTCTAAGAAAGCTCTATGAGCATAAGACCTGGAATTTAAGGATGTGGATTATCCTGGCTGATGTGAATACTGACTCTCATTTGCAGGTTCTAAATGTGGGAGGTCTCGAGCATGGGCACAAGGTGGACAGCAGGTGAACAAGAGCCAGAAGTGTGCCCAGGTGGCCAAGAAAGCCAATGGCATCCTGGCCTGCATCAGGAATAGGGTGGCCAGCAGGAGCAGGGAACTCATTCTGTCCTGTGCTCAGCTCTGGTTAGACCACACCTTAAGTACTGTGTCCAGTTCTGGGCTCCTCAATTTAGGAAAGATGTTGAGTTGCTGGAAGGTGTCCAGAGAAGGGCAACAAAGCTGGGGAGGGGTCTGGAGCACAGCCCTGTGAGGAGAGGCTGAAGGAGCTGGGAGTGTTTAGCCTGGAGAAGAGGAGACTCAGGGAGACCTTCTTGCTGTCTACAACTCCCTGAAGGGAGGTTGTAGCCAGGTTGGTCTCTTCTCCCAGGCAAGCAGCACCAGAACAAGAGGACAGTCTCAAGCTGCACCAGGGGAGGTTTAGGCTGGAGGTGAGGAGGAGATTCTTCCCAGAAAGAGTAATTTGCCATTGGAATGGGCTGCCCAGGGAGGTGGTGGAGTCACCATCACTGGAGGTGTTCAAGAAAGGTCTGGATGCGGCACTTGGAGCCATGGTTTAGTTGTCAGGAGGTGTTGGGTGATAGGTTGGACTTGATGATCTCTGAGGTCTTTTCCAACCTGGTTGATTCTATGATGATTCTATGTTAGTTTCACACTGAGGGTGAGGACTCAACTGAATGTGTGAGTCACCAGTTGTCACTGCAGTTGGCACATTCACATAAAACTCCTTGTATGAAAATAATTAGCAGTACAATAGGTTACTCAGGACCCACTCTTAGCATTGCTGCTTGGGAGAAATCACAATTACCAATTGTCTTGGAGACTTGAGTTTTGAATGAATAGGATTGCTCTTTCAGGACAATAAACAAAAGAAATGCAAAGGCCCATCTTGAATCTGAACAGACAGACAGACATGAAGGCTCAGTGTTTCAGCTCTGCTACCTGACTTGGTGCTGGAGTCTGAAAAACATTGTCACTTAAATTTACAGCATCATTCCTGTTTGCAGTGTCTGGAAATCCATATTACCAGTCAACATAGTTTAGCTGGGAAGTGATGTGTGAGCACCACTCACACAGTGTGTGAGCAGTGGGTGAACTGCTCTCTTTGGAATCTGACTGCATATTAAAGGAAAAAGACTTGAAAATCAGAGAATCCTAGATTGGCCTGGGTTGGAAGGGACCTCCAAAGGTAATCCAGTCCAACCCCCTCTGCAGTCAGCAGGAGCATCCCCAACTAGATCAGGTTGCCCAGGGCCCTGTCAAGTCTCACTATAAATAATCTCCAGGGATGGGGTCCCAACCACCTTCCTGGACAACCTGTTCCAGTGTTCCACCACCCTCACAGTAAAGAACTTGTTCCTAACATCCAGTCTAAATCTGTTCTTTGCTAGTGCCCCTGGTCCTGTCCCTGCAGGCCTTTGCAAACAGTCTCTCTCCATCCTTCCTGTAGCCCCCTTCAGGTACTGGCAGGCTGCTATTAGGTCTCCCTGTATCCTCCTCTTCTCCAGGCTGAGCACCCCCAGCTCCCTCAGCCTGTCCTTGTAGCAGAGCTGCTCCAGCCCCCTGATAATTTTTGTGGCCCTCCTCTGGCCGCTCTCCATCAGGTCCATGTCCTTCTTGTATTGAGGGCTCCAGACCTGCACACAGCACTCCAGGTGAGGTCTCAGCAGAGCAGAGCAAAGTGGCAGAATCACCTCTCTGGCTCTGCTGGCAATGCTGCTTTGGATGCAGCCCAGGCTGTGATTTGCCTTCTGTGCTACAAGCTCACACTGCTTACTCCTGTCCAGCTTCTCATCCACCAGCACCCCCAAGTCCTTTTCTTCAGGGCTGCTTTCTCTCACCTCCTCCCCCAGTCTGTACTGATAGTGAGGATTGTTCCAGCCCAGGTGCTGTACCCTGCCCTTGCTCTTGTTGAACTTCATGAGGTTCATCTGGGCACCACCTCTCCATGCTGTCCAGGTCCCTCTGGATGCCATCCTGTCCCTCTGGTGTATCAACAGCACCACTCAGCTTGGTGTCATCTGCATACTTGATGATGATGCCCTCCATCCCACTGCCTATGTAGCATTGATAAAAATACTAAACAGTCCCAGTACAGAGCCCTGAGGAACACCACTTGTCACTGCTCTCCATCTGGACTTCAAGCCATTGAGCACTACCCTCTGTATTTGAAATTCAACCTCTCTTGCAGCATGCAAGGCTTTGGTGAAATGTATTGACAGTAGATTAGAATGACTTAGAACTCTTTTCTGTATATCCACAGAGGGTGCTCTGGAGTATGTGTGTGTGTATCACAGGAATCCAAGTTGTAAGGAGCTGACTGGACAACAACCCAGAACCCACAGCTACATAAATAAGCTAACAAGTAAATAGAATCATGTACAAGAAAATGCTTGTTGGTGTTTTTTTTAGAGCAGAACAGCATCTCCAAGCTTCCTGCTGTATTTTGCTGCCCCTGGAGGCTACAGCTTGGTTTAGTTCCCTTTTTTAGAAACAACACAGCAGGGTCCAGTGGGATCCAGCTGCCCTCTCTCAACTCTTCTGCAGAGAGAGGAGGTTTCCTGGGTCTTAGTTTCTGCAGGGATCCTTTCTGCTTCTCTATGTTAAAGGAATGTGGGGGAGAGGGAGCACAGAAACCGACGCCTGCTTTGCACATCTTTAAAATACACACAGTTTGCCCCTGTTGCTTTACTTATGTCCAGGTTACAAACACAACATTGAGCTCCATGATCTGTAGGCCTACATTTCTCTCTAAATCTCACTTTTGATGTCACACATACAGAAAGTTGCTATCCTCCAGGTAGCTGAAAAGGTACAACTGCTGTTAGTGACTGCAGCGACAGCCCGTTGCACACACTTAATTTGCTGAAGCATCAGTCGTGGTTTAGAGCAGAAAGAGGTGGGTTGCTGTGAAGTTATATTAATCTCTACTGAGGTCATTTCTATTTCTGATTTTGACTCTGTTTGTTGTTTCAAGTGAAACATTTTCCATTGCCTGTTGTATGAGGGCAGATAAGGCAGAAGTATCGGAGCTCATGAACTGCTGTATACTTACAGACCCACCAGAGAACTGAGGCTTTTTCTCCAGAAACTGGAGCAGTTGAACTCTGAAGGAGAATGAACCCTTTTGGCAAGGCTTTGTAAGAGCTCTGGGTGGAAAACCTTGTGTTTATGAAGCAGAGGGAGTGAGCAGAAGCGTAGTGACTGTCCAGCTTGTAGCCAGAAGGGAAAATAATACTGCAGTTTATTCACACGGTGCTGAATACGGCTGGGTTATCTGGACCCTTGCACGGTGCCAGGAATCCTGCCATTGTTGAACCCAGGAGAGTCCCTGTCTGGTGTAGGCTTGACAAAGTGGTTGTTACCTGTTTCCAGCTGCAGCTCTTGAACTGAGACAGAGGTCAGTTCTCAGTACCTTGTCACATGGTACTAGCTGATGCGTTTTAAAGTGACCTGTCTACCTTCCCCTAGCCTTTTGTTTAGGAACAGTGGTAAAAAACTCACAGGCTCTGCTATCTCCACATGGCTGATTTCTAGTTCTTTCCTCCACTGTTCCCAAGAGAATCTAACCCCTAATATCTGCCCACTAGGAGGTCTACATGCAGTTCAGAGAAACACAAACACATGCAGTATTACAACACACGTATTAAAATGACTTCTTTTTTTTTTTTCCCCAAGATCAAAACCAGAGAAAAAACAAAGTGCTGTGGGAAAGCTTTTACCAAATAAAAATGTCTGTGGAGGCTTGATCATATGTGGGCCTGTGAATAGCACTCAGGAGACTATAAACTTTAGACAAACCAGATGGTTAGACAGCAACCCAGATGGTTTTATTTATGCAGACAAAGTTCGCCTTTAGTGAGGTACTTTGTTCTTCCAGAGAAGGTTTTGCATGCAAAGCATTATGTACATGTCCTGTGATGATAGACTGGAACATTTGTACAAATGGAAGTCTCATCTACTGGTCTTCTTGTCCCTTTCAAGAGAAAGATCATCATCATCACAACACTGGGATGCTTGTTGGCTGCTTTTCTACGTGGTGTTTCTTCTTTTTGCTGCAGTAGCATCCAAAGGCTTCAGCGAGGCCTATGAGCAGCTTCTGTTAATGTGTCGTAAAACTGCGTAGGAAGATACAGTCCCTGCTCAGAGGAATTGCTGGGGCCTTGCTAAGGAACATGAAATGTAACACAGGAGTTAACCAGTGAGAGAGGAAAGTAAGCAAGCCAGTTGGGATCTAACTCTCCTTTTCAATATGAAGTTAACCACACTGATCACCTAGTCATAGAATCACAGAATTGTCAGGGTTGGAAGGGACCTCAAGGAGCATCCAGTTCCAAGCCCCCTGCTATGGGCAGGGACACCTCACACTACAGCAGGTTGCTCACAGCCACCTCCAGCCTGGCCTCCAAAACCTCCAGGCATGAGGCTGCCACCACCTCCCTGGGCAACCTGTGCCAGTCTCTCACCACCCTCATGGGGA
Organism: Picus viridis; assembly: GCA_033816785.1. Lineage (NCBI taxonomy): Eukaryota > Metazoa > Chordata > Aves > Piciformes > Picidae > Picus > Picus viridis. Next base: position 11,016,344 of record CM066567.1, read on the forward strand.
AGAACTTCTTCCTAACATCCAATCTCAATCTACCCACTTCTAGTTTTGCTCCATTCCCCCAGTCCTGTCACTCCCTGACACCCTCAAAAGTCCCTCCCCAGCTTTCTTGTAGCTCCCTTCAGATACTGGAAGGCCACAAGAAAGTCTTCTTGGAGCCTTCCCTTCTCCAGACTGAACAGCCCCAACTCTCTCTGTCTCCATAGCAGAGGAGCTCCAGCCCTCTGCTCATCGTCGTGGCCCTTCTCTGACACACTCCAGCACCTTCAGATCCTTCCTGGAACAGAGGCTCCAGAACTGGACACAGTGCTCCAGGTGTGGTTTCACCAGAGGGGGAGAATCACCTCCCTGGCCCTGCTGGCCACACTTCTCTTGCTGCAGCCCAGGCTCTGTTTGGCTTTCTGGGCTGCAAGTGCACACTGGGGGCTAATGTTGAGCTGCTCATCCACCAGCAGTCCCAGGTCCTTTTCTTCAGGGTCACTTGGTTTTAGTTTTACTGCAGATCAGGCAAGTACATTTGTCTTAGCTATAAAATGCACTCACACTCACTATTCCTGCTCTTTTGAAAGCCACTTCATCAAAACCCATTGAAATCTCCAGGTCCCATGAAGTGCCCTGTTTCCTGAATTCCCATCTCATTCAGCAGTGCTTCAGCCAGTCCAAGAAAATGCTACCCCATCCTGGGAGGGGGCTGGGGGAGGGTGGTGGGGTAAGTTCTCTGTCAGCATGGCAAATTTGGGTAGGTCGATTCCTGATTATTTTGATGCAAAGCCAACATCTTAGGCTAAACCCCATATACCAGCTTCTACTTCTCAGGCAGTAGCCTCCAGCAACAGTCCTGGCAGTTTGTCATCTCTAAGGTTGTAACTCTTTTCTCAGTGTTTATTTCATCATTTCCCAGGAAGCTTTTGACCCAAGCTATTACTTTTTTTTGTTTGTTTGTTTTCTTGTTGATCTTAGAAAGTTTTCTGGAAAGTGTGCTTCTACAGTCTCAGTGTAGGTGTGCCACAGTGATACATAGGCTGTGCATAGAAGATTTCTAAGCAGCAAAATAAACTGCTGTGGTTGCTTTCTGACTGTAGTTGAAAAAATCCACTTTTTCCTGAAGGACAACACCTAAATTGTAAATGCCTCTTCAACCTGGAAAGGGACCTGGGGGTGCTGATTGACAGCTGCCTAAACATGAGCCAGCAGTGTGCCCAGGTAGCCAAGAAGGCCAATGGCATCCTGGCCTGCATCAAGAATAGTGTGGCCAGCAGGAGCAGGGAAGTCATTGTGTCCCTGTGCTCTGCACTGGTTAGGCCACACCTTGAGTCCTGTGTCCAGTTCTGGGCCCCTCAGTTTAAGAAGGACATTGAGACTCTTGAATGTGTCCAGAGAAGGGCAATAAGGCTGGGGAGAGGCCTTGAGCACAAGCCCTACAAGAAGAGGCTGAGTGAGCTGGGATTGTTTAGCCTGGAGAAGAGGAGGCTGAGGAGAGACCTCATTGCTGTCTACAACTACCTGAAGGGGGATTGTAGCCAGGAGGGAGTTGGTCTCTTCTCTCCAGCAACTCTCTTCTGCAACCAGCACTGGAACAAGAGGACACAGTCTCAAGCTGTGCCAGGGGAAGTTTAGGCTGGAGGTGAGGAGAAAGTTCTTCCCAGAGAGAGTTGTTTGCCATTGGAATGTGCTGCCCAGGGAGGTGGTGGAGTCACCATCCCTGGAGGTGTTCAAGAGGGGACTGGATGTGGCACTTGGTGCCATGGTCTAGTCATGAGGTCTGTGGTGCCAGGTTGGACTTGATGATCTTTGAGGTCTCTTCCAACCTTGGTGATTCTGTGCTACTGTGATAACCTCTTCCTGTTTACATTCCAGCCAGATTTCAGTTTTGCTGAGATTTTGATCTTAGCCATGTTCTTGCGCAGCTCCTGGTTTAATAAAAAGTGTTTTTAAGGGTTATGGCTGCTCAGCAGAGCTATAGCAATTCAGAAGATACAGAGCAGATAAAAGGTTTCACTGGTAGCAGAAGTGTCAGGATGGTCTAAAGGCCAGAAAGATCCCCTCAAGAGCTTTCCTGTCAAGTAATATCTTTCCAAAATAAATATCCTAGAAATCATAGCAATAGCTTTGCACCTAGGAACTACATCCTATTCATTATCTTTATTGATGATCTGGACAAAGGGATTGAGTCCACCATCAGTAAGTTTGCAGATGACACCAAGTTGGGAGAAGGAGTTGATCTGTTAAAGGGTAGGAGAGCTCTGCAGAGGGACCTTGCCAGGCTGGACAGATGGGCAGAGTCCAGCAGGAGGGCACTGAACAAGTACAAGTGCCAGGTTCTACACTTTGGTCACAACAACCCCATGCAGTGCTACAGGCTGGGGTCAGAGTGGCTGGAGAGCAGCCAGGCAGAGAGGGACCTGGGGCTCCTGGGAGCATTCTGGCACCCTGGCAGCTCCAGCCCTCTGCTCATCCTCGTGGCCCTTCTCTGGACACCTTCCAGCACCTCCAGATCCTTCCCGTAATGGAGGCTTCAGAACTGGAGGCAGTACTCCAGGTGGGGTCTCACCAGAGCAGAGCAGGAAAATCATCTCCCTCCTCCTGCTGGCTCTGCTTCTCTTGCTGCAGCCCAAATCTGGCATGTTGTCTTTGTGAGGAATAAAAATACTGTGTAGCAGCCATATGGCAGCCAACAGGTATTGCTCAGAACAATGAGCAGTTAGTTGTCCTTCCTCAGTGATCATCGCACCTCACATACTGTGTTGCATCTTGAATACTGTGTTCAGTTTTGGGGCCCTCACTACAAGAAAGACATTCAGGTGCTGGAGTTCATCCAAAGAAAAGCAGTGAAGCTGGTGATGCATCTAGAAAACAAGTCTTAGAAGGAGCAGCTGAGAGAACTGGGGTTGTTTAGCCTGGAGAAAGAGGCGGATGGGACACCCCTATCACTCTTTAGGACTACCTGAAAGGAGGTTGTAGTAAGGTGGAGGGTGGTCTGTTGTCCCAGGCAACAAATGATAGGACAAGAGGAAATGGACTCAGGCTGCGCTAGGGCATGTTTAAGTTGGATACTAGGTAAAACTTCTTCACCAGAAGGGTTAGCATTGGAACAGTCTGCCCGTGGAAGTGCAGCCACAGTCATCATTCCTGAAGGTATTTAAAAGATGTGTAGATGTGGCACTTAGGGACATGGTTTAGAGGTGGATTTGGCAGTGTTAGGTTAATTGTTGGACACCGATCTTAAAGGACTCTTCCAACTTACATGATTCTATGATTCCGATCATGGCCTGTAGCCTTACACAGTGGAAGATACTGTTGATGCAAGCTTGCACAGTCTTGTGAAAGCAAGGAGTTTGGAGAGCAAGTATGGAAATGCAAACTCAGAAATCAGGAGTTAGATGAGAAATGAACCCTAGGTTTCAAAAATGTTTAGAATGTATATGGCATTTAGGTGCCTCACTCCCAAAGGAATGCAAAATCTCTGCCTTTAATTTAGGAGCCTGAGTTCTGTTTGCAGAATGACATAGATCACAGAATCACAGAATTAATCAGGTTGGAAAAGACCTTTGAGATCATCAAGTCCAACCTGTCACCCAACACCATCTGATTGACTAAACCAAGGTACTAAGTGCCTCATCCAGTCTCTTTTTAAACACTTCCAGTGATGGTGACTCCACCACCTCCCTGGGCAGCACATCCCAATGGCCAATCTCTCTTTCTGGGAAGAATTTCTTCCTAACATCCAGCCTAAACCTCCCCTGGCACAGCTTGAGACTGTGTCCTCTTGTTCTGTCACTGATTGCCTGGGATTCATGGTCTGTATCTAAGTTAAAGTTAATTAGGTTGGACTTTCTAAGGAATCTCTAGCTTTTGAAGGTAGAACTTCTGGTCATTATCACTGGAAGCCTTTAGAACATTTCCATCTAGCATGCTCTCTGTCAAGGGGAGTAGCCCTCTCAGCTCTAACAAATACATCAGGTACATAGTAAACAGGTCAGGCATCCCACAGAGAGGCCAAGGTTGTGCTTGGGACAACTCTGTGTCCAGTTCTGGGCCCCTCAGTTTAGGAAAGATGTTGAGCTGCTGGAGCATGTCCAGAGAAGGGCAACAGGGAGGGGTCTGGAGCACAAACCCTATGAGGAGAGGCTGGGGGAGCTGGGGTTGCTTAGCCTGGAGAAGAGGAGGCTCAGAGTGAGACCTTATTGCCATCTGCAACTACCTGAAAGGAGGTTGTAGCCATGTGGGGGTTGGTCTCTTCTACCCATTTATAATTTTGTTCCATTGCCCTCAGTCCTATCACTCCCTGACACCCCCAAAAGTCCCTCCCCAGCTTTCTTGTAGCCCCCTTCAGATACTGGAAGGCCACAAGAAGGTCTCCTGGGAGCCTTCTCTTCTCCAGACTGATATATGTAGTATATTCTGTCTGCTCCAAAGAATAGATGTAGTGATTCTTTCCCAAGCACATCCAAAAGAAACATTGACTTTATGAGCTGTTCTGAGAACAAGAAAATCATTTTGAAATGCACTTTCTTGCACTTTCTTTCTACCATTCCTGTATTACCTCTCCAGAGGAAAGAGTAGGCAGAGGGTACAAAGGGTTTAGGTCAGCCAGGGTTTACTCCTTTTCCAGTGCCAGCTCATTCCACTCAGACTACCCTGTAAGGACCAACTGATTATGTCACATGTGACTTGCATAACTCTCTAGTGATCGAGCCTCCAGCCCTTCTAATTTGAGCTAGATTTGAAGTCAGTTAACTTAAAGTGACCTTTGCAGCTTCTCTCATCTGTTAGGGGTCTTGCAGAATCAGGTGGTTACTAAAGGCCTTCTCAAACGCAACTGAAAACTGCAGTAGGAGTTGGTTTTTTTTCCAGCCAGTGTTCTGTTCATCCCTTTCCAACTCCGCAGATGTATTCCTTACATCTCTCCCCTCCTTGCTAACTCACTCATTATCCTTTATCCCTCTCTCTTTACTTTATCAGAGGATTGTGACAAGCCTGGAACAGACTCAGTGCTGATCTAAGTATGTGTGGGTGGTAGGGGATAGGGAGGGTGAGACTGGGCCAGTGTGAAGTCCAACATGGCTGTGAGTGCTCTTGGGACATGGAAGGGGAGAATCACAGCAGATCAGCGTTACTGTCAGCTTCCACAGAGGGGAATGCTAAAGCTCCCTTAGCTTTTCCAGCATCAGAGAGTGAAAACTGCACCTCAAGCCCCATCATTACCTAGCAGATGAAGTAAACTGAAGTGTCTTTACCAGTCCCTACTAAAGAATGACTAGAAATCAGCTGATTTACCTGATTTTCTCTTACCTCAAAAATAATGCTGGAGAAAAATGTGAGAAGCTTTGACATAGATTAAAACAAGCAAACCAACAAACAACAACAACCACAAAACCCAACACATTTCAGGCTAGCTTAATAATAATAATAATAATAATAATAATAATAATAATAATAATAATAATAATAATAATAATAAACCAGGTTGGAAGAGACCTTCAAGATCATCGTGTCCAACCCATCAAACAACTAGATCATGTCACCAAGCACCCCATCAAGTCTCCTCCTGAACACCTCCAATGACGGTGACTCCACCACCTCCCCAGGCAGCCCATTCCAATGGGCAATCACTCTCTCTGTATAGAACTTCCTCCTAACATCCAGCCTAAACCTCCCCTGGTGCAGCTTGAGACTGTGTCCTCTTGTTCTGGTGCTGGCTGCCTGGGAGAAGAGACCAACCTCTGCCTGGCTACAACCTCCCTTCAGGTAGTTGTAGAGAGCAAGAAGGTCAGCCCTGAGTCTCCTCTTCTCCAGGCTAAGCAACCCCAGCTCCCTCAGCCTCTCCTCATAGGGCTTGTGTTCCAAACCCCTCCCTTTGTCGGGGAGCAGGAGGGGGAGGGGCTGCTCTTCGAGGTGGGATGAGCAAGGAGCTGAGGGTGACTCCATGTGCAACCAGGGCCTCACCGAAATGAAGCATGCCAAGGGGGCTGAGCTGGGGGCTGGTGCTGGGGTCTGTTGCATCATTTTGTATCCATTTCTTTTTGCAAATGTTGCTTTCTTTTCTGTCTGTCTGTGTGACAGTCCTGCAAACCCTGGACACACCGTGCTTACCAAATGAAAATACTTCCTGCTTTAAGCTGTTACATTTTCCTACAAAAATATTGGGAATTGATTAACTCTCTGTGAGTTTTAGTCCTTTTGAACTCTCCCACGGCTCCTCTGGTAGCTGCAGCTGGCAGTATGAGAAGCACTGCTCCAGCCAATAGTCTATATTGTCAGCAAATTGCTTTGTTAAATAAAAAGGATGCTAAGCTGGAAGTCACAGAACCATAGAATCAACCAGCTTGGAAAAGACCTCAGAGATCATCAAGTCCAACCTATTACCTAATGCCTAACACCTCCTGACAACTAAACCATGGCTGCAAGTGCCACATCCAATCCTTTTTTGAACACCTCCAGGGACAGTGACTCTACCACCTCCCTGGGCAGCACATTCCAATGGCCAATTACTCTTTCTGGGAAGAACTTTCTCCTTACCTCCAGCCTAAACTTCCCCTGGCACAGCTTGAGACTGTGTCCTATTGTTCTGGTGCTGGATGCCTGGGAGAAGAGACCAACCCCCACCTGGCTACAACCTCTCTTCAGGTAGTTGTAGACAGCAAGAAGGTCTCCCGTGAGCCTCCTCTTCTTCAGGCTAAGCAACCCCAGCTCCCTCAGCCTCCCCTTACAGGGCTGTGCTCCAGACCGCTCCACAGCCTCATTGCCCTTCTCTGGACACATTCAAGTCCTGACTCAACGTGTGACCTAGCCAGTGCTGAGTCCAGGGCAGAATGACTTCCCTGCTCCTGCTGGCCACACTATTCCTGATGCAGGCCAGGATGCCCTTGGCATTCTTGGCCACCTGGGCACACTGCTGGCTCATGTTCAGCTGCTGTCAGTCGGAACCCCCAGGTCCCTTTCTGCCTGGCTGTTTTCCAGCCACTCTGTCCTCAGCCTGAAGTCATCAGGCAGGTTCCTTGAACACTGAGATACCTGCTGCCATCACCGTCCAATTTCTTTGCAGTAAAATGGTCTTTAGAGGCCTCCACCAGCCTGAAGTGTTTGCTGTCACCTCTGCCTGGGTACACACTTCCGGCTTCAGCCCACAACCAAGTGGTTTGAAAAGAAACAGGAACTCACCAGTGCTGGGTGAGGAGCAAAGCTGGGGCACTGCCCAAGGGACCCAGTAGAGGAAAGCAGGTGGCAAGAGGCAGAAGTGCAGGTTCAGCTGGTCTGAGCTCTCACCTTCAACTGCCTGCACTGAACTCCACTCCTCATGAGAGATTCTTCCATTTGTTTTTATGCCTTTTTTGTTGGTGGTGGTTTGCTTTCCCCTGCATTTTTCACTGCCCCAGGGAAGCAGCAGGAAGCCCCAGCCACTCTGTTTCCCCCTTTATCTCACAGCCCCAAGAGAGCCCTGACTGGGCCAGCTTTACTTGCACATTCAATGCTCTCTCTACCATCTTCTAAAGAGAACAGAAGGGACTAGGGTTCTTACTTGTAACTCCTTCCACAACACTGAAGCACATCTTCCTGACCAAAGCTATAACCACTTCTGTATTTAGGTTGCTTTAGCTCACATTTTGCTGACATTCCCCCTCTAAAAAAGGGGGGAAAGGGGGCAGGTTTTTGGCATTCCAGCAAGCAAAGCAACTGCTTAATTAGGCAATTAAACTTTATGACTGCTCTGCATCCCTAAAGCCCTAAAAGGCAGCCAGAGTGCACCAAGAAATCTTGCCCATCAGCTGGAACAACTAAGGATGCACAAACACCTCCTCAAATCAGCCTGTGTGTAGAAAGGCTGAGCATCACCTCTGGCCCAGCTGGGCTGTGCTGGCTGCAGGATGTCCAGAGGACAGACGTGCACAGCATTTGGTCAGAGTTTACTTTGCAGGAATGCAGGCATTGCTGCTGCTTCAAAAGGTACTTTTCATTGTTTAGAATGCAAGTCCACTGAAGGTAACAGTGCTTGAGGCATAATAATTGGACCCTGATTCCCATCAGAACCTTTGGACTGTGTGTGAGCAGAAACCCTCCTGACAGTTGTCACGATCTTTCCAGCAGCACTGCTGAGGTACATTTTGTCTTTGCTTCTATTAGCCCAACTGGAAATAGGAGAATAGCTTGACTGCTAGCAGTCTTATCACTGTTTTGTTAGTCTGTCTTAGAGACTGTTGTGGTCACTAACATTATTTCTTCAAAACATGAAAATAACAGAGGGAGTCTGAGCACAGGAGGCAGGTCTGGGAGCAATGCTGCTACTGATCTGCACTCGCTGAGTCTGCTCCTGGCCCCCAGATGACCTTGAACTGAAGTCCTAGGTCTGAGCACTACCTTCTTTGGGAAAGCTGAGGTCTGGGTTTTACGACTGCATTTTAAACCTAACCCTTCAGATGCTTTCTCTAACTGTCTGGTACTATTTGCTTGAAAAGCCTCTTCTGAAGGCTAGGTGTTAAATATGCCAGGAAAGGGTTAAGTGGATCTGGCTGTTGCATAAAGGCAGGCATTTCGTTATCCCCTGGGGAAATGGGAGCTACTGTCTAGAGAAGGAAGGGACATGGGCTGTGCAGCTTCTGAACTGCCCACAGGAAGGCTGAATATTAATTGCATGGAGACTGAAACCAGAATATGAAGTTATTGGTAATATCCTTGTCAGTGAAAACGGTCTCTAGGAAGAAGAAGAGTTTTTATTCTAGAGCAGGAACATTAAGGTTATGTAAGTAAAGCACCCCCACAAAACCTGCTATTCCTTGTTTCTCCACTCACATTGAGAAAATATACTTGCTCTGTTGCAGAGGGCTTGTTTTGCACTTACTCTTAGCAGTGCAAGTAGCTGGGAAATGTCCCTTGTAGATTTTGCGGCTGCTTAGTTACCACAGCTTCTTGCTATCCAAATAGACTCACTCTGTCAGGGCTGTGAGATGGGGAGAGATAAACACAGGGAGCAATTGTGGCTTCCTGCCACGGGCCCTGCTCAGAGAGCGAGAAAGCAGCAGCAGATGAACCGTTTCTGCAGCCGCGGTGGGAAGCTGTGGCCTCACAGGAACAGGGCAACTGAAGAACGCAACTGAATGTCCTGAAGGCAGGATAAGTTATGTCAAATAGTGTGCTGTCTCCTAACTCCACTTTGCTTGTGCAATAGTTGAGGCAGAAGTTACTCTGCGGGGCAGAGGCCTGTGCAGATAGGCACAGAAGGCGTTGAGTTTGAGGTAATGCAGTGGGATTCTCAATACGCACAACAGAACTCGGGTGTCTGCCAAAGTGATGTAGCAGAGTCATTTGTCAGCTGTGATCCTTGCACCAGTGTTGTCAGAGAATCATAGAATTGTCAGGGTTGGAAGGGACCTCAAGGAGCATCCAGTTCCAACCCCTCTGCCATGGGCAGGGACACCTCACACTACAGCAGGTTGCTCACAGACACAGCCAGCCTGGCTGCAAAAACCTCCAGGCATGAGGCTTCCACCACCTCCCTGGGCAACCTGTGCCAGTCTCTCACCACCCTCATAGGGAACAACTTCTTCCTAACATCCAATCTGCATCTACCCACTTCTAGTTTTGCTCCATTCCCCCCAGTCCTATCACACCCTGACACCCTCAAAAGTCCCTCCCCAGCTTTCTTGGAGCCCCCTTCAGATCCTGGAAGGCCACAATTAGGTCTCCTGGGAGCCTTCTCTTTTCCAGACTGCACAACCCCAACTCTCTCAGTCTGTCTCCATAGCGGAGCAGCTCCAGCCCTCTGCTCATCCTCGTGGCCCTTCTCTGGACACCTTCCAGCACCTCCAGATCCTTCCTGGAACAGAAGCTCCAGAACTGGACACAGAGCTCCGGGTGTGGTCTCAGCAGAGTGGAGCAGAGCGGGAGAATCACCTCCCTGTCCCTTCTGGCCACACTTCTCCTGCTGCAGCCCAGGCTCTGCTTGGCTTTCTGGGCTGCAAGTGCTCACTGCTGGCTCCTGTTGAGCTTCTCATCCCCCAGCACTCCCAAGGCCTTTTCTTCAGGGCTGCTTTCAAAGTACCTGTCAAGTGCTGAATTTTGTCATCACCTGAGCTTACATTTTTTTCAGTTTTGGAAACTGTGACTAGAAAGGAAGAAGAAGAAGACGACTAGCTGATGGGAAAGAAAAACAAGAGAAATGAAACAAAACCCTGTAAAGTTGAAATTAGCGAGGCCCCAGGGGTGCAAGAGAGGCAAGAACCAAAACACAGTCAGCTGTCAAGCCAACCAGCCTTCTTGTGGTGGGACGTGGAGCAGAGGAGTTTCCCCTCAGAAACTGCAGGGCCCGTTCGTTTCTGCTGTCAGAAGGCTTTGTAAGAGGACTTTAATCAGACCCACTTTTGCAGAGGGAGGGAAAGAACCTCATCTGCTTGTTGGGTTTTTTTTCACTTGCAGTGAGGTTACAGGGGGGACAACTAGCTGGTGCTAACAGCAGCTAAAGCCCAACCCGTTTCATGCAAAAGGAAAGTTGCACAATGCTGCGGCTGGCAGAGTATTTCTGAGAGGCACACTTGGCTGCAGACCTTTCTTGCATCACTTCCTGAGATAGAGATGGACTGATGTGATATGTTTTTATACTTGATGTGATGTATTTTTATGTTTGTTAGACTTTTTTCTCTCAATCCACACACATTACACTCACGTCTTGAAGAGGAGACCTTAAAGACATGCTGGAGCATGTCCAGAGGAGGGCCACGAGGATGAGCAGAGAGCTGGAGCTGCTCTGCTATGGAGACAGACTGAGGGATTTGGGGTTGTGCAGTCTGGAGAAGAGAAGGCTCCAAGACAACCTTCTTGTGGCCTTCCAGGATCTGAAGGGGGCTACAAGAAAGCTGGGGAGGGACTTTTGAGGGTGTCAGGGGGCAATAGGACTGGGGGGAATGGAGCAAAACAAGAAATGGGTAGATTGAGATTGCATGTTAGGAAGAAGTTCTTCCCCATGAGGGTGGTGAGAGACTGGCACAGGTTGCCCAGGGAGGTGGTGGCAGCCTCATGCCTGGAGGTTTTGGAGGCCAGGCTGGCTGTGTCTGTGAGCAACCTGCTGTAGTGTGAGGTGTCCCTGCCCATGGCAGGGGCTTGGAACTGGATGATCCTTGAAGTCCCTTCCAATTCTATGATTCTGTGAAAGTATGTTGTTCAAGGTTGTGGTGGGTTGAAATTACCCCCAGCACAAAATTGCCAGAGCAGATGAATTGAAAGCAACTGAAGCTGTATTTAAAAGCAAAACTCCAATCCAAAATACAAAAAGTGATGAATATGTGCAAAATATACAATATTGACATATATGTACAATTTATAAACCACAAAATGATTCTATGACTCTGTGAAACTAAGGTGCATCATATATGAGTGTAACCTCTTGCTGGCTTTTCCTTCTTTTTCTGTTTCTCTTGCATCTCAGGGTGGAAACTCTGCTAAAGCCTTGAGGGAAAAGAGAATGGATTTATTGACTTAAAATAATACTCCTTTGATGTTTGTCATGATTTTAATTCACTTTACTTTGGGCTGTCCTCAACTTGTGCTTTCTTAATGTGCTGCAGATTTCTGAGCTGACAGTGAGGAGCCAAGAGCTGGTCAGGATGCACTTGGAGTTTGAACTCACAGGAAAGTGTAGGAGGTAGTTTAGAATTTAAGTTGGTTTTTTTTTTCCATGGGAAAAAGATACCTCTTCTCTGTCCCCTGTGCACCAGGGATGTGGAAGAAGGGAGCTCTGGCAATTTCCTGATTTCCTACTTAGGAAACCCATGACAGCAGTTGTCAGTGTCCTACCCTGTAGCCTACTATGTACCACTAACTGGTTTTGATTAAATTATTAACAGAAATTGATTTAATCATGATATATTACACACTCAGATTCCATCTCTACCAGGACTAGAGGGGAACACAGCTCTAGGAAAGGGTGTTTTGATTGGTCTGGTATCTCTCTGTGACATTCACAGAATCACAGAATGTCAGAGGCTGGAAGAACCCTCTAGAGAACGAGTCCCACCCCCCTGCCAAAGCAGGATCACCCAGATCAGTCTGCACAGGAATGCACCCAGGTGGGTTTGAATGTGGCCAGAGAAGGACACTCCACAACCTCTCTGGACAGCCTGCTTCAGGGCTCTGTCTCCCTCACTCTAAAGAAGTTTCTCCTCAGGCTGAGCTGAAACCTTCTCTGTTCAAGTTTGTCTCCATTGTTCCTTGGCTTATTACTGTGCATCACCAAGAAGAGCTTGGCCCCCTCCACTTGACCCCCACCCCTCAGCTATTGCTAGCCATTTTTTAACCAAACCCCATTTGTTTAATTCAATTAGTCTTGATTTATTTAAATTTTTTGCTATCAATGTGGAGCAGGCCACAAGTTTGGCTTTAAGAAGTAAAATTTAATCTTTCCTGTGCTGCAACAGCAAAGGATATGGGAAGACAAAACCAGAGACAGTTCATCACTCCAAAATGACAGCTTATCGGCTGAGCTGTGTGAGCACTCTGACCTGTCATGGCAAAGTAAATGTGCTTTTTCTGTAGTGGTTGAAATCCAGATATTTAACTTCTCCTTTCAACTTATTTATAGCAAATGAAACCCAGCCAGGCTCTTCTCAGTGATGTCCAGCTATAGGGCCAGGGGCAATAGGCGCAAGCTGCAGCATAGAAGGTTCCACATGAACATCAGAAAAAACTTTTTCACTGTGAAGGTCACAGAGCCCTGGAACAGGCTGTCCAGAGAGGTTGTGGAGTCTCCTTCACTGAAGACATTCAAAACCCACCTGGGTGTGTTCCTGTGTGACGTACTCTAGGTGCTCCTGCTATGGCAGGGGGATTGGATTAGGTCATCTTTCATGGTCCCTTCCAAATCCTAACATTCTGTGTGGTTCTGGGATTCTATTCTCAACAATCCTATTTTCTGTTTCCTATTTCCAACAATTGTTGCTTGAGAGAAAAAAAAAGAAAATTGGAATAAAAGGCATGAACCAACAAATTTCCTCCCTCCCTCTCCTGACCATCTACAGGTCTGGAACCCTCAATATAGGAAGAACATGGACCTGATGGAGCAGGTCCAGAGGAGGGCCACAAAAATGATCAGGGGTTGGAGCAGCTCTGCTATGAGGACAGGCTGAGGGAGCTGGGAGTGTTCAGCCTGGAGAGGAGGAAGCTCCAGGGAGACCTAAGAGCAGCCTGCCAGTACCTGAAGGGAGCTATAGAAAGGATGGAAAGAGACTGTTTGCAAAGGCCTGCAGGGACAGGACATGGGGCAATGGCTTCAAACTAGCGTGGGGGATTGTGTCCCCCGGACTGAATGATTGAGGGTGAAAAACTGCGAGGCAAGATGAGATAACTGTGAGGCAAGATGCTTAACAAGCAACTCTAATACATGAGGTATGAGCCAGCTGTGCTACCTTACTAAGTATCACTAGGTAGCAGAAGAAAAGATCATTAACCAATCCCAAGCAGCCACACTAAGAGCAGGGTTACAAATGTGAGCTGCCTGGGGGAGTCTTTAGTCTCGTGGGCTTGCTGCCTTGGGCAGGGGCTCTCAATTTGGGCTCTCCCTGTACTCTGCTTGAATTTGATCCTCGTCAGTGTGGGTGCCACCCTGAACCCCACAGTGACAAACTAGAGCAGAGCAGGTTTAGATTGGATGTTAGGAACAAGCTCTTTCCTATGAGGGTGGTGGAACACTGGCACAAGTTGCCCAGGGAGGTGGTTGGGGCCCCATTCCTGAAGATATTCAAGGTGAGGCTATAGGAGGTCCTGGGCAGCCTGATCTAGTTGGGGATGTCTCTGCTGACTGTGGGGAGGTCAGACTGGATGAGCTTTGGAGGTCCCTTCTGGCCTGGAGCATTCTGTGATTCTGTGATAAAGAAGAACATACATTTCTTGCAGCTCTGTTCTGCAGTCATCAATGGAACCTGTCTTGTTTCATTTGCTATGATAAACCATGGGGCTATGGTAAATTTCCAGCACTTTAATAGAGACTGAATGTGAGACAGTTGTGTTCAGTTTGTTGTGTTATGGAGGGTCATTACTCAATACCTCTCAGTTTAAATGAAAGCTGCTTTTGTCTGGGAGCAGGAGCTGGAATGCCAACACATGGCAGGGCTGCAGCTTGCACAGTGGCGAATAGCTGCTGGGCTGCTCAGCCACCAGCTTCCCTTTGCTTTGCTTCGGGATGAACTCGCTAAGGTGCTTCACTGCTCTGTGGTTTCTGAGCAAAATCACAGAATGGTCCAGGCCAGGAGGGACCTCCAAAGCTCATCCAGTCCAACTTCCCCACAGTCAGCAAGGACAACCTTGAGATGAGGAGACTGAACTCTGGTGACTGGTGGGAAAGGGATTTCTGCCTTCTCAGCAAGTGATTTGGGGAGGTTAGGCCCACAGTATTGCTTGCATTTTTGCTGCCCTCTCAAGCACTTGAACCTTCTATAGAGGACCCTAGGGAGTGCATGTATCTGCATAATACTATTCTGGCAAGGACTCATTGTAAAGCAGCCCTGAGGAGAGAGACTTGAAGGTGCTGGTGGACAAGAAGCTCAACATGAGCTCTCAATGTGCACTTGCAGCCCAGAGGGCCAGTTAGATCCTGGGCTGCATCAAGAGAAGTGTGGCCAGCAGGTCAAGGGAGGTGATTCTCCCCCTCTGCTCAGCCCTGGTGAGACCCCACCTGGAGTACTGCATCCAGCTCTGGAGCCCCTATTACAAGAGGGATCTGGACGTGCTGGAAGGTGTCCAGAGAAGGGCCACGAGGATGAGCAGAGGGCTGGAGCACCTCTCCTGTGAGGACAGACTGAAAGAGTTGGGGCTGTTCAGTCTGGAGAAGAGAAGGCTCCCAGGTGACCTCATTGTGGCCTTCCAATATCTGAAGGGGGCCTACAAGAAGGCTGGGGAGGGACTTCTCAGGATCTCAGGGTGTGAAAGGATTAGGGGGAATGGAATGAAGCTGGAGGTGGGGAGATTCAGGCTGCACATGAGGAGGAAGTTCTTTAGCATGAGAGTGGTGAAGCCCTGGAATGGGTTATCCAGGGAGGTGGTTGAGGCCCCTTCCCTGGAGGTGTTTAAGCCCAGGCTGGATGAGGCTCTGGCCAGCCTGATCTAGTGTGAGGTGTCCCTGCCTGTGGCAGGGGGGTTGGAACTAGATGATCCTTGTGGTCCCTTCCAACCCTGACTGATTCTATGATTCTTTTCTGTGATCCACAACTAGATCAGGCTGCCCAGGGCCTCCTCCAGCCTCACCTTGGATATCTCCATGGAAAGGGCCTCAACCAAATCCTTGTCAAAGTGTCTTTTCTAAATGCTGCATCTCTCTCCAAGGATGGATGAAACAGTTTCTTAGGGCACCCCAGGACCTGCATCTTCGGCCTCTTCTCTACCCTGAATGGTGCAAGTTCCATTTGCAATGTATTTTTTGGGAATAGTGAATGCTGCCATTGCTCATCCACCCACAGATGCAAACAGTTCCTGGCATGTTAGAAACACTTTTTGCTTCTGGTCAGTATTTTAGTATCAATGATCTTCTTTTCATAAAAATACTGATATACTTTCATTTTCACCCAAATACTGGGTTTGGAAAGCATGCATTTACACTCTAGAAATCTTCACTCAAGCCTTGCTCAGAGCCTTGCAGATGTCAGTTAGCATTCCTCTTGTAATTCTCTTTCAGCTGGGAAAATCAAGAGCAGGAGATAAAAATGCTGCCTTGTCTTCTCTTCTAAACACCTTGGGTGAGGAGAAGAGGAGAAGATAAAACATAATAGTCCTCCACTTCCTCCATTGTTTTGCCTCTTCTCCTGGCTGTAAATCATGCTTGTACAGAATTGCCCCCCCCCATGGTTTGGTAATTTGCCCCTTATCATGATTTTTTTATTTGTTTGCTAAGCTTTTAAAGCAGTAGGAATTACTCAGGACAGTGAAGCTTAAGCTAAGGCTAAACCACTAATTGTGGTTTGGAGGGACATTTTGTGCAGCCAGCCTTTTACGAGATCCCTGCATGTGCTCACTTGTCAGGGTTCTGCTTGAGAAGAATCTCTGCTGCTTAGAAAGCCCCCAGAAAAAAGAGCTAGTAATCCTAAGCATTGTAATATTGTGGCTATAAAGCAACACAATTATCCCTCACAAGTTTGATTACTGAGGTTTAACCTAAACCATTGAACATCTTGTTTTGCTCCACGCTTCCAGTCATAGCTGAAAGCCCAAGGATGGGAGGGACTTCAATACTTAGGAAAGTAATCCCCAAGGGATTCCACAACTTTAGAGATGAGGATGGGGACAGCCTGGGCTGTTTCTGAAGTGGTGGAGTTCCCTATTTTATTTTATGGTTTACTTTTTTTTTTTTTTTTTCACAAAGAGGGACAGTGTGAAGCTTCAGCAGATTTCACCAAGCTCAAAGGGTGATAGGCAAAGTCAGAGGGCTGCAAACAAGCCGGGAGACTGGAGGTTAAGAGAGCGAGCCACTGCTGTGGAAGGCTCTGTCACCCCTCTGGGTGCAGAAGAGGCTTAGCTGCAACAGTCAGAGCACAACACGCTGTTAGGGAGGGGGAAAGAAGAAAGGCTGTGGCTGGAAGGAGCGACAGGAAATCCTTCTGTAATTGCACTAATAGAGGAAGACTGAGAAAGCTTTGGTCGGCTGCACTGAGAGGAGGAAAGACCTAAACAGATGATGCTGAGAACGCCAGCGGTTAGTTCCCTTTTGCTGCGGATCTCTCTGCTAAAGACATCTGCACGTGACTGGCACAAATCACCCCAGTGACAAAGGGCTAAAGTAAAGAAAACACAAGCACTTAAGTAACTTAAAGATTTCCAAACCAGCCAGTGGGAAGGTTGCCTGATAAAATACTTTCTGAAGCATTAGACAGCGTAAGCCTAAATCTGCTATGGGAGATTAACCTCATTCAAAAGTAGCCAGCCAAAAGTTTAGCATCCAGTGCAAACCACTTCTTCATTTTAGGGGTCCCTGCTGCCTCCCCAGGGCTCTCCCTACTCTGCCCACAGTCCAGGACACCATTTCAGTCCCCTGGGGCCATCTGTCCTTGTTGCAGAGACGCTGAAGTAGGGTTGGTCCCCAGCTCACCACAGCCCTGCCCTGCAGGAATACTTAAGCTTAAAAATATCTTACCAGGTGGTCTCACTTACCTTGTCAGTAAATATGTCTAAATAAGGAAGGTAAATATCTACTGACCCCTGCAACAATGCAGATTAAATCTTTTCCCTTGCATGGTCCAAAAGTGTGGAAGAACCATTCCAAAATATCTGTGTCTGGCACCTGTTCCCTCTACATCCTGACCTCCATGCAAAATGACTTTGTTTTCCCAGTGTGTCACTTAAATTAAGGCATTTGCTCCTCACATATCTGTAATACTTGCTCAGCTCTTAGAAAGTGCAGGCATTCTGCACCTGGCAGGTTGCATAATCCAGCCTGATGAAAGAGAAATATGGTCAATAAGTCCTTAGCATAACCCTTTCATCTCTTCTTGCCAGCAGCTTGTCTTTCTGCAGTTTCCTTTTACAGGGTGGCTTGGAAGTCCCTTTTGAGTAGCCTACCTTTTATCTCTGGCTGGACATGAAATAACTCCACAGGCTGTACTGGAGGGAACATGTTGTTCTGCTATCACAGGCAGAGTTGTCTGTGCAGAGGAGGCTATTAACAATGAGGCATCCTGATAAAGTGAGCAGATACCTGCACAAAAAAAACCCCGTGCTACCTCATTAGAGATATCCTATCTTGCAGCACAGCTCTTCTGAGAACCCATTTAGCTAGTGAAATATGAAAGGGCAAACACCCAGATGATCATTTCTAATCAGTGTAATGGAAAAGGAAGGCTAGTACCTGCTTCTACTTCCTTGCATTTTAATCAAGAAAAAGGAAAAAAAAGTGATGTCATGTAATTTGTGTACCACAGGCAGCCAAAATAGTAGAAAAAAAAAAAAGCCCTGCTGCACAGTTTTATCAGCTTAATCTTTCTCTTCTGAGTGTCATTTGGCATTTGGACTCAGAACTCATATGGACAAAATCCTTAGAAAAATATTCCAAAGGGAGCGCTGCCAGATTTGGTGGCTGCGTCCTAGCTGAACTCTCTTTCCTCTTTTAGTTTTGCATTACCAGTCAAAGACACCCCAACAAGACTGTCCCTGGACAGAAGGGTTGATTACAGAGGTGCCTGATTGTTGTGGCAGTAGAGAGGGAAATGTGATGGATTTCTTTTTTGTGATGGAAAAGTACCAATTCCTCATCAAATGTGCTTCTGGTGCAGCAGATGTGACTGCAGTGGCAACTGCAGAAGAGCCATTGCAATCTCAGGCTCCTGTTATTCCCCAAATTAGGAAAGGAGCCACTAGAACCTGTTCAGTGCTCCCCAAGGTAGGCTGAACATGAGCCAGCAGTGTGCCCAGGCAGCCAAGAGTGCCAATGGCATCCTGGCCTGCATCAGGAAGAGTGTGGCCAGCAGGAGCAGGGAGGTCATTCTCCCCCTGTACAGTGCACTGGTTAGGCCACACCTTGAGTCCTGTGTCCAGTTCTGGGCCCCTCAGTTTAGGAAGAATGTTGACTTGCTGGAATTTGTCCAGAGAAAGGCAACAAAGTTGGTGAGGGTTTGGAACACAAGCCCTATGAGAAGAGGCTGAGGGAGCTGGGGTTGCTTAGCCTGGAGAAGAGGAGACTGAGGGGTGACCTTCTTGGTCTCTACAACTACCTGAAGGGAGGTTGTAGACAGGCAGAGGTTGGTCTCTTCTCCCAGGCAGCCAGCACCAGCACAAGAGGACACAGGCTCAAGCTGTGCCAGGAGAGGTTTAGGCTGGAGGTTAGGAGGAAGTTCTATACAGAGAGAGTGATTGCCCATTGGAATGGGCTGCCCAGGGAGGTGGTGGAGTCACCATGATTGGAGGTGTTTAAGAAGAGACTTGATGGGGTGCTTGGTTGCATGGTTTAGTTGATTAGGTGGTTTTGGATGATAGGTTGGACGCAATGATTTTGAAGGTCTCTTCCAACCTGGTCTATTCTATTCTATTCTATTCTATTCTATTCTATTCTATTCTATTCTATTCTATTCTATTCTATCCTATCCTATTCTATTCTATTCTATTCTATTCTATTCTATTCTATTCTATTCTATTCTATTCTATTCTATTCTATTCTATTCCTGCAGCTGAGTGTTCCTGCTAAACAGTTACAAGCTGGAAGGATCAAGGCTATTTCTTTAGCTGTTCTGAAGGGGCTTCTCTTGCTTCCTTACCTCGCTCCTTTCATGTGATTTTTGATTGGCAGTCTCTCCAGATCCAGATTGTCAGTGCTCAGAATGTGTCTATTCTAGAGCCTCTTGCCCTCAAAAGAACTCAGGCAAGTTAGTGCTTGACTAACTTTTCTTCAATTGTTTAAGCCTTACTGAATGCAGACAGGCCTTCTTATTGAGGTAAACTTGACTTCCAAGTGAAAGTGGATATGACAGTCTACTTGCCTCCCAAACTGTGATGACTATATCACATTAAGAGAGGAACAGAGGGCACACAGAAAACATGGCTAGCTCAGGCCTTGGTTTACTAAGAGCAAAAGAGCAGTCTGTGGTGGTATTTAGATAGTCTTCTTCTTAGTAGGGGTTGCTCCAGAAAGAGGGCAAAGCAGCTGCACAGGTTTTCCTCCACTGCAATGCCTCTTGCTCCTTTCTTTTGGATTATCATTGTCACTACTTGTTTCCTCGTGTGCATAACCAACTTGTGACTACATTGTTTGTCTTCTTCCATTCATTTTCTGTGATTTGCTGTGTGCATTGGCCTTAGTACCAGAAGACAGAGTCCCATCAAATGGAAACTGCTTATGTGTAATGCCTTCATAAAAACCCCTGTGAGCAGTTCTGGGCTCAAATGTATTAGCAGAGTTCTATGAACAGGTTTATCCACCTGAAATCAGTCTCACTGAAGGCAGGAGAAGAGCACACTGCAAAATAGTTTGGGTTTGCAATTTGTCATAGCCTAGCCCTGGTTTCAGGATGCTGATGCTCTTCACTCCTTTCCATGTAGAAACTTCACTTCTATCACTGTGCTTGCATTTGAGTGACTCCCAGTTTTGCTCTTCAAACTGTTGGTTTCTTCATGGTTCACTCTTTGCAGAAGAGCTTTGCCCCCATGGGGCTGTATTATATCCTGGGAGATTATTAGCTCACTGTGGAGTGAGCTAATACTACTACTCTTTGCAGAGCAGTTTGGAGAATGTTTAGCTGGAAGGCACATGCTATCAAGCTCATTATTTACTCACATTTATAGAGTTGCCTGTAAAATGTCTACCCTCCTGATGATCTAATTTCAGTCAGCAATTATAACACCTTCCTTAGGTTCAGTGTCAGGAATTAAGTGGTCAAATCCTTGTGAAGTTAACTTTTCTCCTTGACTTTGTCATGCAGTCCATGTTTTCTTATTTCTCAGTGGTGTTACTGAGAACCATTGGTGTTCAAACCAAATTTCTGGTTCTGGGCCCCTCAGTTTAAGAAGGACATTGAGACACTTGAATGTGTCCAGAGAAGGGCCATGAGGCTGGGGAGAGGCCTTGAGCACAAGCCCTATGAGGAGAGGCTGAGGGAGCTGGGGTTGTTTAGCCTGGAGAAGAGGAGGCTCAGGGGTGACCTCATTGCTCTCTACAACTACCTGAAGGGGGGTTGTAGCCAGGAGGGAGTTGGTCTCTTCTCTCTAGCAACCAGCACCAGAACAAGAGGACACAGTCTCAGGCTGCACCAGGGGAAATTTAGGCTTGAGGTGAGGAGAAAGCTCTTCACTGAGAGAGTCGTTGGCCATTGGAATGTGCTGCCCAGGGAGGTGGTGGAGTCACCATCCCTGGAGGTGTTCAAGAGGGGATTGGATGTGGCACTTGGTGCCATGGTTTAGTCATGAGGTCTGTGGTGCCAGGTTGGACTTGATGATCTTTGAGGTCTCTTCCAACCTTGGTGATTCTGTGAGTGATTCTTCACCACTCCAGCACAATGATTGACATTTTTGAGTTAAAGGAGCAAATTCATGAAAGTCAGCACAGAAGATGAAATTGCCTTTGAGAAATTCTGCAATGCTTCTGCAATTGGAACTCCAAACAATGTCTGGCTGCCCAGGGAGGAGGTGGAGTCACCATCATTGGAGGTGTTCAGGAGGAGACTTGCTAGGGTGCTTGGTGCCATGGTTTACTTGTTTAGGTGGGTTGGATTGGTTGGATGTGATGATCTTGAAGAGACTCCAACCTGGTCTGGTCTATTCTATTCTATTCTATTCTATTCTATTCTATTCTATTCTATTCTATTCTATTCTATTCTATTCCATTCCATTCCATTCCATTCCATTCCATTCCATTCCATTCCATTCCATTCCATTCCATTCCATTCTATAATCCAGATCCCTTCCTGTGGGGTATTCAGTGAAGACCTGGAGTATGAGTTAACTTCCTAGCTAGATTTATAGACTCTTAAGGCTGCTAAGAAAAGTAAAGAACATTTTTAATGCTTACATTTCATTAATAAAGTTTTTAAAAAGGTTATTCAAGATGACACACATGAATATGTGTGACTATTAGTATCCTTTTTTTACATATTGACAAGGTTTGATTTGACCAACCCAGTACTAATGTGGTATGGCAACTGACATCCCAAAAGCATAATTAAACAAGGAATTAGCCCTGACATCAGAAGAAATCTATTCCTACAACATGTAGGCCTAAGAAGTAGAACAGAAAAAAAATATGCAGTGGGATAACATGGCATTTTCATAATCATCAGCATCTGCAAAAATGCCATGCCTGAGCACAACATAGAATCATAGAACCATAGAATGGTCTAGACCAGAAGGGACCTCCAAAGCTCATCCAGTCTGACCTCCCCGCAGTCAGCAGCATCCCCAGCTAGATCAGGCTGCCCAGGGCCTCCTCCAGCCTCACCTTGAAGATCTCCAGGGAAGGAGCCTCAACCACCTCCCTGGGAAACCTGTTCCAGTGTTCCACCACCCTCATAGGAAAGAACTTGTTCCTCACATCCAATCTAAATCTGCTCTGCTGTAGTTTGAAGCCACTGCCCCTGGTCCTGTCCCTGCAGGCCTTTGCCAATAGTCTCTCTACATCCTTCCTGTAGCCCCCTTCAGGTACTGGCAGGTTGCTATTAGGTCTTACCAGAACCTTCTCTTCTTCAAGCTGAACACCCCCAGCTCCCACACCCTGTCCTTGTAGCAGAGCTGCTCCAACCCCTTGATTATTGTCACGTCCCTCCTCTGGACCTGCTCCATCAGGTCTGTGTCATAGAGTCGCAGAATCAGAGAATCAACCAGGTTGGAAAAGACTTCAGAGATCATCAAGTCCAGCCTATTACTTAATACCTTACACTTCCTGACAACTAAGTCATGGCTCCAAGTGCTACCTCCAATCCTTTTTTGAACACCTTGAGGGAAGGAGCCTCAACCACCTCCCTGGGAAACCTGTGCCAGTGTTCCACCACCCTCATAGGAAAGAACTTGTTCCTAACATCCAATCTAAATCTGCTCTGCTCTAGTTTGAAGCCCTTGTCCCTGGTCCATTCCCTGCAGGCCTTTGCAAACAGTCTCTCTCCATCCTTCCTGTAGCCCCCTTCAGGTACTGGAGATTTCATAGATGTTCTGCTACTTCTGTAGGCCTCAGTTGTCATGGGAACAGCTTTGAGGTGCTAAGTATTTTTCTAGTATCAGTGCTTTACCATCTATTTCCTTCTGCAAACATCATTTTTAGCAGCAACAAAGGAGGGTATATGTAGCAAGCAACGAAAAAATGGTAGGACTATGAAGTAGAAACACAGTGTATGAAAACAGCCAAGGAGGACAGAGCCACCAAGGGCAGTAAATATATTTAAGTTAATGAAAAGAACAACCCCAGGTATCAGTATAGGTTGGGGACTGACATATTGGGACCCTCAGTTCATGAAGGACCTCAGGGAACTGATTGAAAGAGTCCAGCACAGAGCCACAAAACATGATTAGGGAGTGGAAGATCTTCCTTATGAGGAGAGCCTGAGGGAGCTGAGGGCTCTGTAGCTTGGAGAGGAGCAGCCTGAGAGGTGACCTCATTGCTGTTGATAAAGATGTGCAGGGTGAGTGCCCAGAGGCTGGAGCCAGGCTCTGCTGGTGATGCCCAATGCCAGCACAAG
Organism: Picus viridis; assembly: GCA_033816785.1. Lineage (NCBI taxonomy): Eukaryota > Metazoa > Chordata > Aves > Piciformes > Picidae > Picus > Picus viridis. The sequence continues at coordinate 11,039,461 of CM066567.1, forward strand.
GAGCAGTGGTGGAAGCTGAGGCAGAGGAAGCTCCATGTGAACCTGAGGAAGAATTTTCCCCCTGTGTGGATGACAAAACACTGGAAGAGGCTGCCCAGGGCAGGGTTGTGGAGTCTCCCTCTCTGGAGATATTCAAGCCCTGCCTGGATGTGTTCCTATGTGACCTGCTCTAGGTGCCCCTGCTCTGGCAGGGGGGTTGGACTGGATGAGCTTTCAAAGTCCCTTCCAGCCCCTAACATCCTGTGATTCTGTCAACCACTACCACAATGGAACCATTGCTTTACTTTCAATAGGAAATGCTAACATGATGTAGCTGATAATGTTCATTAAGTTATGTACAGTATTGGACATCAAACTGGATTGGAAGCAATTACACATGAAATACAATATGGGACTGCAGATTCAGGCATTCTTTTCAAGATCAGTAAAAAAGGAAATAAGTGATGCCATTTTTAGTTGTCTTCAGTTTCTATGGCTACTGAAACCCAGGCTCAGAAACTGAGTGATGCATATGTTTGATATGGCAAGTGAATAAATGTGTAAATAACAGTTCTGAAAGTTACTCTGGCTTCAGAGGGCTGGAGCACCTCTCCTATGAGGACAGACTGAAGGAGTTGGGGCTGTTCAGTCTGGAGAAGAGAAGGCTCCGAGGTGACCTCACTGTGGCCTTCCAGTATCTGAAGAGGGCCTACAGGAAGGCTGGGGAGGGACTTCTCAGGATATCAGGTAGTGATAGGACTAGGGGGAATGGAATGAAACTGGAGATGGGGAGATTCAGGCTGGACATGAGGAGGAAGTTCTTCAGCATGAGAGTGGTGAAGCCCTGGAATGGGTTATCCAGGGAGATGGTTGAGGCCCCATGCCTGGAGGTGTTTAAGACCAGGCTGGACGAGGCTCTGGCCAGCCTGATCTAGTGTGGGGTGTCCCTGCCCATGGCAGGGGGGTTGGAACTAGATGATCCTTGTGGTCCCTTCCAACCCTGACTGATTCTATGATTCTATGATTCTATGATTCCTGTACTTGAGGTTCCTTTACAGGAGGTGAAGATGAGGTAGCCCATAACTGCTTGTTTATTGCTTTTTGGAGAACAGACTACAAGAAGAGACATCCTGTTCAATATCTTTATTGATGATCTGGACGAGGGGATTGAGTCCATCATCAGTAAATTTGCAGATTGCACAAGGCTGGGGGCAGGAGTTGATCTGTTAGAGGGCAGGAGAGCTCTGCAGAGGGACCTTGCCAGGCTGGACAGATGGGCAGAGTCCAAGGGCATGCAATTTAATACATCTAAGTGCCGGGTTCTACACACTGGCCACATCAACCCCATACAGTGCTACATGCTGGGGACAGAGCAGCTGGAGAGCAGCCAGGCAGAAAAGGACCTGGGGGTACTGGTTGACAACAGCTGAACATGAGCCAGCAGTGTGCCCAGGTGGCCAAGAAGGTCAAGGGCATCCTGGCCTGCATCAGGAATAGTGTGGCCAGCAGGAGCAGGGATGTCATTCTGCCCTGGACTCAGCACTGGTTAGGCCACACCTTGAGTCAGGACTGTGTCCAGTTCTGGGCACCTCAGGTTAAGAAGGACATTGAGACACTTGAATGTGTCCAGAGAAGGGCAATGGGGCTGGGGAGGGGTCTGGAGCACAGCCCTGTAAGGGGAGTCTGAGGGAGCTGGGATTGCTTAGCCTGGAGAAGAAGAGGCTCAGGGGAGACCATATTGCTCTCTGCAACTACCTGAAGAGAGGTTGTAGCCACGTGGGGGTTGGTCTCTTCTCCCAGGCAACCAGCACCAGAGCAAGAGGACACAGTCTCAAGCTGTGCCAGGGGAGGTTTAGGCTGGAGGTGAGGAGAAAGTTTTTCCCAGAAAGAGTAATTGGCCATTGGAATGTGCTGCCCAGGGAGGTGGTGGAGTCACCATCCCTGGAGGTGTTTTTAAGAAGAGCCTGGATGAGGCTCTTGGTGCCATGGTTTAGTTGATTAGATGGTGTTGGGTGATAGGTTGGACTTGATGATCTCTGAGGTCTTTTCCAACCTGGTTAATTCTATTCTATTCTATTCTATTCTATTCTATTCTATTCTATTCTATTCTATTCCATTCTATTCCATTCTATTCCATTCTATTCCATTCCATTCCATTCCATTCCATTCCATTCCATTCTATTCTATTCTATTCTATTCTATTCTATTCTATTCTATTCTATTCTATTCTATTCTATTCTATTCTACAGCACCAGGAAAAGTTAACAGGCATCTAAACAGCAGTTGAAACTGAACCTTCCACAGCACAATGTTTATGATCAGTAATTGGAGATCAATACAGTTACCCAAATGTAGGCAACAGCACATGAACCAAAGGTCATCTGCCCTCATCTCTGCCAGCCCCCAGACAAGAGTGGAGGTATCCCACAGAATTTGTACTGCCAGCTCTGATGGGTGGCTTAGATCCGCCAGAGCTTCTCCAGCAGCATCAGGCACCCAAGTTAGGCAACTGAATTGCTCTCTTTGGGGCTGAAATAGCCTTCAGGCTACTAGAAGGACAGCTAAACAAGTCCTGGGGTTATGCTCAGGCAGCAGATAATGAACTAAAAGAATTATGCTGAGACATGGAGATTGCATCAAGGAATTAGCAGGCAACAAACAGAAAAGTTCACCTGGGAAGGGAACAGTTTGGGAAATGAGGCACTGAACACAAAAGTAAAGATACATGGGTTTTGTGTTCTGATAAGATCAAAATGACTGATGTAACCTGCTTGCCTCCTGACAGATCAGATCATACTGGTACAACCTACATGCACCAGAGTGATTATCTGGCACGGGATACTGGAAGTGATTCAGTATTTAAGAGCTGTAGCAAGCTAAGCTCCTTCCTCACAGGCCTCACACCTTGGCTCTCTGAATATTCCTCCTGTAAATAGAGGTATTGGCTTTTAAGGTGCTGTGCAAGCCATGCTGAGACTTTGTTAAATGTGCTTTTTTGTTGTTGCTGTTGTTCATAGAAGCACATACAATTTCTTCATCCACAAAAATGAAACCAAACAACAACAACAAAAATATATGTATAATGAAGAGCTTGATAAAATTAAGGCCCTTTGATCTCTTCTGGTGTGGCCCTGCCCTTTGCTCTTCTCCCTGCAAGGCCATTACCCACGGTTTACATCACAAAAGTGTCCTCCACCTCAGCTCCATCCCCTGGCTACCGCATGCTTTGCCTGGAAGGGCCTCAGTCCCACTGCTCTTATGCCTTCATCACCAGCCTTGAAATGGAAACCACACAATCATCACAGCCTCACTTGTGGGTTTCTTCCAGTTACAATCTGTTTTCTCCTAGATACCAGCTTTCTCTTTTTAGTGGAATCACAAAGCTTCTTTTGCCTTTTTTGGGGGGGTTGTTGGTTTTTTTTCTTAGATCACACCTACAAGTAGAAATTGAAAGATGTTCCTTGAACTGAAATTATGAACTTGCAACAGTTTGTGCTTTAGGAAATTCTCTCACAGCCAGTACTGCTTTGGATCTCCTCTTTTTGTGGTTGTCACCTTACTGAAACCTTGCTGGTGTAAACCCAGCTGCACATCTATATGAGTATTCCATTAAAGTGGTATAAATAAATGGTACTCACTCTGTTTCCTTTTATTGATGTATGAAATGGAGATGAATCATAGAATCACAGAATGGTCCAGGCTGGAAAGGACCTCCAAAGCTCATCCAGTTCAACCTCCCCACAGTCAGCAGGAACATCCCCAACTAGATCAGGCTGCCCAGGGCCTCCTCCAGCCTCACCTTGAAGATCTCCAGGGAAGGAGCCTCAACCACCTCCCTGGGAAACCTGTGCCAGTGTTCCACCACCCTCACAGTAAAGAACTTGTTCCTAACATCCAATCTAAATCTGCTCTGCTCTGGTGTGAAGCCATTGTCCCTGGTCCTGTCCCTGCAGGCCTTTGCAAACAGTCTCTCTCCATCCTTCCTGTAGCCCCCTTCAGATACTGGAAGGCTGCTCTTAGGTCTCCCTGGAGCCTCCACTTCTGCAGGTTGAACACCCCCAGGTCCCTCAGCCTGTCCTTGTAGCAGAGCTGCTCCAACCCCCTGATCATTTTCGTGGCCCTCCTCTGGACCTGCTCCAGCAGGTCCATGTCCTTCCTATATTGAGGGCTCCAGACTTTGTGTCAGCTTTATTAATCCATTTAAGACATTTGTTGAGCACCAAAATCACCTTCATGATGCATCAGTATAAAAAAAAAGTAATAATCAGAGTGACAGGTAGTGTGGTACCTTGGCCAGTGAAGGTGTTCTGAGGCTCTGAAATATAACAGGGTTCAAACTCAGTGCATCACAGTTGTTCAGTTTGCCAGACTGATTCTGTCTTTTATTTTCCTTTTGATTCTACATCAGTTTGATTCTTTTCTTCCTCTCACCCCACGTGAAGTTGCCCCAGGTTCCATCTGATTTCTTTTTGATTTGCTCTGTTCTGTTATACATACAGTATGTGAGGATGGATGCTACATGTTAGCATAACTTCAGTCTCAGATAAAAAGTCTTGTCTTCAGTGGAGCCTTTACTGCAAAGGGTGAGTTCACCAGAGAGTTTTCATTTTTAGACAAGTGAGACTATTTAAATCATTCGTGGTGGCATCCAGCTGCAGGAGCATATAGCTCATACTGTCTTTGTGAGCTCTTCTGGGAGCTTCTGGCTGTAATAATGTGATGAGAACAGACTGAGAGAGTTGGGGCTGTTCAGTCTGGAGAAGAGAAGGCTCCCAGGAGACCGTCTTGTGGCCTTCAGGTAGCTGAAGGGGGGTACAAGAAGGCTGGGGAGGGAGTCTTTAAGGTGTCAGGGAGTGATAGGACTGGGGGGAATGGAAAAAAACATAGAAATGGATAGAACTTTGAACTTCATTTGTCAGCATTGTGGCTTTAAAATGTAATCTGCAGCACTTCAGCTGTCTCCCCATGAGGGTGGTGAGACACTGGAACAGGTTGCCCGGGGAGGTGGTGGAAGCCTCATCCCTAGAGGTGTTTAAGGCCAGGCTGGATGTGGCTCCGAGCATGGCAGGGAGGCTGGAACTAGATGATCCTTGAGGTCCCTTCCAACCCTAAGAATTCTGTGATTCTATAATCAGATACAATCAGGCTGTAGAGAGCAGAGACTTCTTTGACACTTGTGCTCACATTTCTTTCCTCCAAGACATTCCAGAGCATAGAGGTAGCAGTAGCAAGCAAATATGATGGAGGAAAAGGCAGTAGAAACATTTTGCCCACCTGCTTTTGTTTGAGGCATGTTTAAGGAGAGAAAGGCACACTGCACACTGAGAAATGTACACAGCTTGGCAGAGGTTTTATGGCTGAAATGAAACTGTTCTCTGGCTACAAAGAAGACTCTGAAAGAAATCTCCCAAAAACTCTTTTTGCCCTTCTTTGCACCAACACCAACTTACAGTAGTGCACCCAAGAAAGCCATTCTGTTAGATTCTTTTGCCAGTATTTACTGTGAGAATTCAACAATTCCATTATGTAGCATGAAGTGCAGTGTTCTGGGGTTTAAAACTTTCTTAATTGTTGTTATTTTCCAAGGGTGTAATTATGCAGGCCTGCAAAAAGGAATTGGGCAATTTTCCCTGTTTAAAGGGAATGACGAAACGTTGGAAGTATTTGAAGCCCAAGGAGCTTCTGAAAAGATTTATAGAAGTTACTGCTATAACTGTGCAGCTCTGGATTGCTGCCACTTTGAAGGGCCCTGCTAAGACTTTGAACTTCATTTGTCAGCTTTGTGTCTTTAAAATGTAATCTGCAGCACTTCAGCTGTCTCCCCAAAACTATAAAACCAGTGCACTGGTAAGCCACGGCAGATCCACGTGAGCCTGCGATCCCAGAGGAACTGGCCGGAAAGAGGTTCCCTGAGAAGAGAACCTCCTATGCTATAAGCATCTTCTGTAGCTCCCTCCCTGTGTGCTATTGGCACAAGGCAGTCAGAAAGCAAAGCCTTTGTGGTTCCTTTATGCCCCAATAATCCTGGCTACTAAAACAGTCCTTTAGAGATGGCTAGCCTTTAAACTCTCTGTCATACGCCAGCCCCAACAGGGTTCCAGAACCAGGAGAAAATAAAATTGGCTTTAAACCAAGTTTGCACAGCCTGGGTGCTGCAATGAACCTTCTCTTCACCACTGCAATGAGCTGAGCTTACTTTTGTGTTGAAAAGTTTATTCAGAGACAGCCAGATTGTGTTTTTATTTAGTGGGCTTATATTATTTTCTCCCTGCTCCAGCTGAAAGCCTAACAGCAGGGGAGGGCAGCATCTGTGAAGTGTTTTGTGTTACTGTGTAGTACACACTGGCTATAGTATTGCTGATGTAAGCTCCAAATTCAAGATGCTGGTTTTTTGGTGTATTAAGAAGTTACTAATCTTCAGGCTGTCAAGTGGCAATTGGATTTCTTTAGCTAAAGAGCACGACACATCATCTGTCACTGAAGGTTTTTAAGGCAGAAGACCCTTGGCTAACATCTTGACCTGTTCTGTCAGGGAGAACGCCTCTGTCTTGTGCCACCTACAGAGCTTTATGCACAATTGCCTGTTACAGGGTGCATAACCTTCTAGCACAATTAGAGGGGCTTCTATGACAATCAGCCTTTGACATGGGCAGCTTGAGACATCTACTGTAGACTGATGCAGGGTCTACAATAAATCATAGCTGTGTCACAAGCTAGATAACTGCAGTCTGTTTCTCTCTTAATAAAAACCAAAATCCATTCTAGATGTGAGCTGCTTCATTTTTAGCGGCAAGTAAAAGCTCTAACCAGGCATCTGCCTCTGGGTATTGGCCAAATCATTTTACATCAGGATAGAAATGAATGCCTTACATATTTGTACATTAGGATTTCTTTCTCATTTGATTTTTAACATAGTCTTTAAGACCCTCTCCAAGAAATCCTCACTGAGTGAAATCCTGGTCCAAATTAAAGTAATGGCACACCTCCCGTTGCGGGGCTGAGATTTAGCTCATAGCCTGAAAGCTAAGAGTATCTCTTGGATTCATTGGACAGAAACCTGAGATACAGCAGGAAGGGCATATATTAAACAGATAATAAGTGTATTTTTAGCCTGCATGCCCACAAGATAGTAATAACACATTTACAGCATCTACAGCGACACAAGGAAGGCAGCTACTCCCTATGAGTGATGCAAGAGGCATCAAATATTGGTCCCACCAGTTTTATTTCTGTATTTAGAAGGACTGCCTATATTCTGAAGTTTTTCATTTACTTCATGAACCCAGACAACAGTCACTGGTTTAAAACAAAAGAGAAGGAAGGAAGGAAGGAAGGAAGGAAGGAAGGAAGGAAGGAAGGAAGGAAGGAAGGAAGGAAGGAAGGAAGGAAGGAAGGAAGGAAGGAAGGAAGGAAGGAAGGAAGGAAGGAAGGAAGGAAGGAAGGAAGGAAGGAAGGAAGGAAGGAAGGAAGGAAGGAAGGAAGGAAGGAAGGAAGGAAGGAAGAAGGAAGGAAGGAAGGAAGGAAGGAAGGAAGGAAGGAAGAAAGAAAGAAAGAAAGAAAGAAAGAAAGAAAGAAAGAAAGAAAGAAAGAAAGAAAGAAAGAAAGAAAGAAAGAAAGAAAGAAAGAAAGAAAGAAAGAAAGAAAGAAAGAAAGAAAGAAAGAAAGAAAGAAAGAAAGAAAGAGAAAGAGAGAAAGAGAGAAAGAAAGAAGGAAAGAAGGAAAGAAGGAAAGAAAGAGAGAAAGAGAGAAAGAGAGAAAGAAGGAAAGAAAGAAAGAAAGAAAGAAAGAAAGAAAGAAAGAAAGAAAGAAAGAAAGAAAGAAAGAAAGAAAGCAGAAATGAACCCCTAGATTATATTGTTAGATGATACCATTCACATCTCATGAGCAGAGGTTTTAAAACACACAAAACGAAGAGTTTTGACTTTATTATTTATACATACACACACACACCTCTTTAAAATATTAATCTGCATTAATTAACACATTACAGATTCATCTTTGAGTGCAGATTACAGACTATGCAATCTGTTGTCAACTGATAAGTAAATGACAAGCAAAGCAAGAGGATTCCTCAGCAGCTTTAAAAATCAGCTACGGAGATCGGGAGAGATACTTCATTATCCCTTTGATACTTCATTGTCTCCTTTCTCATGGCATGGTCTGCAAAGCAGCAAGGAGACAATAATTTCCAGAGTCTTCCTCAGATTCCCACTGTGCTAAGCAGCATAAAAGCAGACAGGCACTCACCTCCAAGTGCTTACAGATGGAATTACCTGCAGTGAACTCGGAGGGAAGAGCACGTGTTACAGGAGGGCAGAACGTGAAAGGAGCACAGGCAGGCAGGCAGTGTGCATCTGATTTGCCAGCTCAGTGTCCCAGTAAATGAGGCTGTTCATAAAAAGACAGCTCAATTTTAGAAACAGGGAGTCCTCTCGTGCTGATGTGCAGCCTGCAGTACATGAAGCAGGGCAGGCAGAGGAATGTTTTCGTTGTCCATTAGTTTCTTCACCGGATGAGCTTGGCAAGAGGAGCTTGTGGACACACAAACCAGAGGGGCTGCCTGATCATTAAGAAAAGAAGAAAGAAAAGAGAAGAAAAGAGAAGAGAAAAGAAGAAAAGAGAAGAAAGGAGAAGAAAAGGAAAAAAAAAAAAAAAAGAAAAGAAAAAAGAAGAAAAGAAAAGAAAAAAAGAAAAGAAAAGAAAAGAAAAGAAAAGAAAAGAAAAGAAAAGAAAAGAAAAGAAAAGAAAAGAAAAGAAAAGAAAAGAAAAGAAAAGAAAAGAAAAGAAAAGAGAAAAGAAAAAAAGAAAAGAAAAAAAGAAAAGAAAAGAAAAGAAAAGAAAAGAAAAGAAAAGAAAAGAAAAGAAAAGAAAAGAAAAGAAAAGAAAAGAAAAGAAAAGAAAAGAAAAGAAAAGAAAAGAAAAGAGAAAAGAAAAGAAAAAAAAAAAAGAAAAGAAAAAAGAAAAGAAAAAAAAGAAAAGAAAAGAAAAGAAAAGAAAAGAAAAGAAAAGAAAAGAAAAGAAAAGAAAAGAAAAGAAAAGAAAAGAAAAGAAAAGAAAAGAAAAGAAAAGAAAAGAAAAGAAAAGAAAAGAAAAGAAAAGAAAAGAAAAGAGAAAAGAAAAAAGAAAAAGAAGGCAAGCAAGCAAATGTGCTCTGAAGCTAAGAAAACTGAAATTGTTCAGAGGCATTTTCACCCAGAAAGGAGGGTCCAAGTAAGAGTTACACCCAGCTACCTTTCCAGTGAGTGTATCCTCTCAGGTGAACATTTTTCTCCCCAGGTGCTCTGTTCCTATTAGTAAGTCATATTTTAGCCTTGGGATAAGCCTTTCTCAGTCACACTGCTCACCTCTTCAGGCCTGGCTACTAAAGAGGAGTCTCTGGCAGACATCAGATCCTGTCAGACCTGCTGCAAAGTGGTGGCTGTGTGCCATGCGTGAGAGAACCAAGTCTCCACTTGAGGAGTGATGGAGGGAGGGAAGGAGGCCCAGCACATCACAGAAAGGGTGGGATGAGGAGAGGCCAGTGAGGTGTCACAGGGCCGGTTTAGGTTGAGGGTATGGAAGGTATGGAGTTGTTCAGCCTGCAGAAGAGGAGACTCTGGGGAGACCTAAGAGCAGCCTGCCAGTACCTGAAGGGGGCTACAGGAAGGCTGGAGACTGTTTCCAAAGGCCTGCAAGGACAGGACCAGGGGCAATGGCTTCAAACTAGAGCAGAGCAGATTTAGATTGGATGTGAGGAACAAGTTCTTCACTATGAGGGTGGTGGAACACTGGCACAGGTTTCCCAGGGAGGTGGTTGAGGCTCCTTCCCTGGAGATCTTCAAGGTGAGGCCCTGGGCAGCCTGATCTAGTTGGGGATGTCCCTGCTGACTGTGGGGAGGTCGGACTGGATGAGCTTTGGAGGTCCCTTCCAGCACAGACCAATCTATGAGTCTATGAAACAGCTGCTTTGGCATGCTGCACTCTTCTGAAACCAGGTTGAGCAGGCAGTGGTCATCCTGACAGGAAAAAAAGAAAAAAGTTCCAGGTAGGTGCTAACCCCTCCTGCTTCTCCTTGCTCTCCCCAGCTTGTAACAAATTCATGGCACAAGCTCCCACGTCACTTCTCTGCAAAGCCCCTTGCAAAGAAATTTGGCATGTGTTCAGCCCTGAATGGGACAAGAGAGGCCACTGGCTGGCGGTTACCAGTGGGCAAAATATTTTCATAGAATCACAGAGTCAACCCGGTTGGAAAAGACCTCAGAGATCATCAAGTCCAACCTATTACCTAATACCTCACACCTCCTGACAACTAAACCATGGCTTCCAGTGCCACCTCCAATCCTTTTTTGAACACCTTCAGGGATGGTGACTCCACCACCTCCCTGGGCAGCACATTCCAATGGCAAATTACTCTTTCTGGGAAAAACTTTCTCCTCACCTCCAGCCTAAACCTCCCCTGGTGCAGCTTGAGACTGTGTCCTCTTGTTCTGCTGCTGGTTGCCTGGGAGATGAGACCAACCCCCACGTGGCTACAACCTCAGAATCACGGAATCACAGAATCACCAAGGTTGGAAGAGACCTCAAAGATCATCGAGTCCAACCTGTCACCACAGACCTCATGACTAGACCATGGCACCAAGTGCCACGACCTCCCTTCAGGTAGTTGTAGAGAGCAATAAGGTCTCCCCTGAGCCTCCTCTTCTCCAGGCTAAACACCCCCAGCTCCCTCAGTCTCTCCTCACAGGGCTGTCTCCAGACCTCTCCCCAGCCTCGTTGCCCTTCTCTGGACACGTTCAAGTGTCTCAATGTCCTTCTTAAATTGAGGAGCCCAGAACTGGACACAGGACTCAAAGTGTGGCCTAACAAGTGCTGAGTACAGGGGCACATTGACTTCCTTGCTCCTGCTGGCCACACTATTCCTGATCTAGGCCAGGATGCCAATTTGCCTTCTTGGCCACCTGGGCACACTGCTGGCTCATGTTCAGATGCTGTCATCCAGTACCCCCAGGTCCCTTTCTGCCTGGCTGCTCACCAGTCACTCTGTCCCCAGCCTGTAGTGCTGTTTGGAGTTGTTGTGGCCAAGGTGCAGAACCTGGCACTTGAACTTGTTAAATGCCATCATGTGTTATAGTTGTTTTAAGTGATCATTATGTGACATTATGGTTTGAATTGATTTGTTTTCAGGGGGAAAGAAACCCCCCTGTAGTACAAGAAACAGTCTCTGCACTTGGTTATCTTTTCTAAGGCTGGAAGCTGAAAATGGTTATCTTTCTGCTTTTGGAGGCTCCCACAGCGTGTCTGTGTGCTTTTGTGCTCACTTCCAAAAGATCTCATCATTCTCTTTCCATCTCATCATTAACTTGTGTCTTCCAGTGATCCTTTCTTCCTCTGAGCTCACAAACATGGTGAATCAGTGATTCGCTTTCAAGACTGAGCCTCTCATCTCTGAAAGGACTTTGTGGAAAACAACTCAGATTGTCTTGCTTTTTTAATTTACTTTCCAACAGCTTCCTCTTAAGGAAGATCTTCTGCTCCTCTGCTCTTCAGTCCCAAGCACACATAATGATGTCTTGCTATCTTTAGATTGTTACATCTCAGTTACGCATTGCTTGAATGACACCGCACATAATTGGCCTCAGTCAGATCATCAACCTCTCTACTCTCACAACTACTACACATTCATTTGTTGCTCGCATGAAATCAGAGAAGCAAAGCACATACTCCAGATTTCAGGGATGGCATGAACATAGGTTTAGTCTCTGGGGTCAGGCAAGAAAGTCCCCAAGTATGATTCTGTTTGGGACACACACGGAGTGCACCGATTTTCTGACACAGCATTGGAAAGTAGCCCCAGCTGAGCTTGAAACTGTGATTGTGGCCTAAGCTGTAAAAGAGCTTCTAAAATGTCCCTTAGAACATTTAATTAACTCAAATAAATCAGGTAAATAGCAGCATAAAGGGGAAATCTCACCTTCATACACAAGGGGAATTTTGTCAGCTTGCACTACACTAGCATGTGTGATTTCATGTGAACAACAGGTGTAACAGGAAAAAAATGTGTCAGACTGAGTAGATAAAACATAAAGCAGATCACAGGATGTCAGGGGTTGGAAGGGACCTCCAGAATCCAACCCCCTGCCAGAGCAGGACCAGAGAATCTAGTGCAGGTTGCACAGGAACACATCCAGACAGGGGTGAAGTCTCCAGAGAAGACGACTCCACAACCTCTCTGGACAGCCTGTTCCAAGGCTCTGTGACCATCCCAGTGAAGAAGTTCCTCCTCATGTTGAGGTGGAACCTCCTGGGCTGTAATTTCTATCCATTGCCCCTTGTCCTATCCCAGGGTTCAAGTGAGCAGAGCTTGTCCCCTCCCTCTTGCCCCCAGCCCTCAGATATTGATAGACATTGATCAGGTCCCCTCTCAGTCTTCTCCAGACTAAACAGCCCCAGGGCTCTCAGCCTCTCCTCACCAGGCAGTGATCCAGTCCCTTCATCATCCTTGTAGCCCTCTGTTGGACTCTCTCCAGCAGATCCCTGTCCCTCCTAAACTGGGGAGCCCAGAACTGGATGCAATATTCCAGGGGAGGTCTCAGCAGGGCAGAGCAGGGGGGAAGGAGAACCTCCTTTGATCTGCTGGACACACTCCTCTGAATGCACCCTAGGCTTCCATTGGCCTTCTTGGCCACACAACACCTTTCTGTTATCTTTTAAGTAAACACTAACTCATTCCAGCACTACTCCTGATGTCAGTATTACCAAGGTTGGAAGAGACCTCGAAGATCATCGAGTCCAACCTGTAACCACAAACCTCATGACTAGACCATGGCACCAAGTGCCACATCCAGTCCCCTCTTGAATGCCTCCAGGGATGGCGACTCAACCACCTCCCCGGGCAGCCCATTCCAATGACGAATCACTCTCTCAGTGAAGAACTTTCTCCTCACCTCCAGCCTAAACCTCCCCTGTTGCAGCTTGAGACTGTGTCCCCTTGTTCTGGTGCTGGTTGCTAGGGAGAAGAGACCAACCCCTTCCTGGCTACAACCACCCTTCAGGTAGTTGTAGAGAGCAATGAGGTCGCCCCTGAGCCTCCTCTTCTCCAGCCTAAACAGCCCCAGCTCCCTCAGCCTCTCCTCACAGGGCTGTGCTCAAGGCCTCTCCCCAGCCTTGTTGCCCTTCTCTGGACACGTTCAAGTGTCTCGATGTCCTTCTTTAACTGAGGGGCCCAGAACTGGACACAGGACTCAAAGTGTGGCCTAACCAAAGCAGAGTACAGGGGCACAATGACTTCCCTGCTCCTGCTGGCCATACCATTCCTAATGGAGGCCAGGATGCGGTTGGCCCTCTTGGCTGCCTGGGCACACTGCTGGCTCATGTTCAGCCTCCCATCAACCAGCACCCCCAGGTCCCTGCAGGCTCATGTCAGACTTATGTACAACACAGGAGAGAATGAGCATGGTTTATGGTGTGAATCATGCCACAGAGTTAACAGTAAGAGGAAGCAGAGATGAAGCATTTATCATCACAGTGTGCGCTTCATGACTCACTCGAACGCAAAAGAAAATGAAGTGTGTGAACGATTAGGCAATGGAGATAGGTTTGAGGAGGGAAGGACAATGGAAAATATTACTAAGCTTAGGAAAACAACTTGACCTACTCATCAATTTGAAGATCATCTGTTGCTTTTCCAATTATCCTAAAAATAAACAGATGTTTGTTGGTTTGGGTGGTGTTTTTTTTTCTTTCTGTATGAAAGACAATTCCAACAATTTGGATGAGAGTCAAATATGTTTGACTGACAGGCTGCAGAAAATGATTTAAGGCTTTGTTTGGCACATACTTTTCATGTGAATCAGCATGCTTATTTTTCTTATGATTCCTCGTCTCCATACTTGTAGAGCCATAAATCCAATCTTCAGTGGTTCAGAAACTGGATGCAGAGTGGCAGCTGTAATATCACAGAATCACAGAATGTTAGGGGCTGGAAGGGACCTCAAAAGATCACCCAGTTCAACCCCCTGCCAGAGGAGGATCACCTAGACCAGATCACACAGGAACATATCTAGGTGGGTTTTGATTACTTCCAGAGAGACACTCCACAACCCCACCTGGGCAGCCTGTTCCAGTGTTCTGTCACCCTCACAGGGGAAAAATTTCTTCTCATGCTCACATGGAACTTCCTCTGCCTCAGCTTCCACCACTGCCCCTTGTGCTGGCATTGGGCATCACCAGCAGAGCCTGGCTCCAGCCTCTGGGCACTCACCCTGCACATCTTTATCAACAGCAATGAGGTCACCCTCAGGCTCCTCCTCTCCAAACTACAGAGCCCTCAGCTTCCTCAGGCTCTCCTCATAATGAAGATGTTCCACTCACCTAATCATCTTAGTGGCTCTGTGCTGGACTCTTTCAAGCACTTCCCTGAGGTCCTTCCTGAACTGAGGGGCCCAGAACTGGACACAATACTCCAGATGCAGCCTCACCAGGGCACAGTAGAGGGGGAGGAGAACCTCTCTTGACCTACTCACCACAGCCTTTCTAATCCACCCCAGGATGCCATTGGCCTTCCTAGCCACAAGAGCTCATTGCTGGCTCATGGTCAACCTCCCATCCACCAGGACCCCCAGGTCCCTTTCCCCTTCACTGCTCTCCAGCAGCTCAGTCCCCAACCTGTACTGCTCTGTGGGGTTGTTCTTTCACAGGTGCAAGACTCTACCTTTGCCCTTGTTGAACTTCATTCCATTTCTCCCTGAAAAAAATGTCTACAGCATGAAGCCAGACCTGTAGTCTAGATGTGGGTTTTTTTCTACCAGACTATTTTGGCAGTTCCAGTCTCCATTGACTTGGACTTTTTTTCCCTTTTTTGAGCTTTGTTTTACATATAACATACAAAATGTCAGCTTAAGAAGGCCAGTTGCATGAAAAACATGTGACAGAATGCAGCTGTGTGGTACTGCCAACACTTACAGGATGGCCAAAGGATCAGGCCCAGCCAGCATGGATTTAGGAAGGGCAGGTCCTGCCTCACCAACCTGATCTGCTTCTATGATCAGGTGACCCACCTGGTGGATGTGGGGAGGCCTGTGGATGTGGTCTACCTGGACCTCACCAAGGCCTTTGACACTGTCCCCCACAGCAAACTCCTGGCCAAGCTATCAGCCCATGGCTTGGACAGGAGCACACTGCGATGGGTTAGGAGCTGGCTGGAGGCTGAGCCCAGAGAGTGGTGGTGAATGGTGCCACATCTGGCTGTCAGCCAGGCACTAGTGGTGTGCCCCAGGGATCAGTGCTGGGCCCCATGCTCTTCAGCATCTTTATTGATGATCTGGATGAGGGCATTGAGTCCATCATCAGTAAATTTGCAGATGACACCAAGCTGGGGGCAGGAGTTGATCTGCTGGAGGGCAGAGAGGCTTTGCAGAGGGACCTCGGCAGGCTGGACAGATGGGCAGAGTCCAAGGGCAGGAGATTGAACACATCCAAGTGCCGGGTTCTGCACATTGGCCACAGCAACCCCAGGCAGTGCTACAGGCTGGGCTCAGAGTGGCTGGAGAGCGGCCAGGCAGAGAGGGACCTGGGGGTGCTGGTTGATGGTAGGCTGAACATGAGCCTGCAGTGTGCCCAGGCAGCCAAGAGGACCAATGGCCTCCTGGCCTGCATCAGGAACAGTGTGTCCAGCAGGAGCAGGGAGGTGATTCTGCCCCTGTCCACTGCACTGCTTAGGCCACCCCTTGAGTCCTGTGTCCAGTTCTGGGCCCCTCAGTTTAGGAAGGATGTTGACTTGCTGGAAGGTGTCCAGAGAAGGGCAACGAAGTTGGTGAGGGGTTTGGAACACAAGCCCTATGAGGAGAGGCTGAGGGAGCTGGGGTTGCTTAGCCTGGAGAAGAGGAGATTCAGGGGTGACCTTCTTGCTTTGTACAACTACCTGAAGGGAGGTTGTAGCCAGGCAGAGGTTGGTCTCTTCTCCCAGGCAGCCAGCACCAGAACAAGAGGACACAGTCTCAAGCTGTGCTAGGGGAGGTTTAGGCTGGATGTTAGGATGAAGTTCTACACAGAGAGAGTGATTGCCCATTGGAATGTGTTGCCCAGGGAGGTGGTGGAGTCACCATCCTTGGAGGTGTTCAGGAGGAGACTTGATGGGGTGCTTGGGTTTAGTTGTTTAGGTGGGTTGGATTGGTTGATGGGTTGGACGCGATGATCTTGAAGGTCTCTTCCAACCTGGTCTGGTCTATTCTATTCTATTCTATTCTATTCTATTCTATTCTATTCTATTCTATTCTATTCTAATTAGTTTTTGGTTTTGTCTGTTTAGAGCTGGAATTGTGGTATCCACCATCTCCCTCTGGCTTCCTCCCGTCTACAAGAGGTAGGACAACTACACATCTGAATGATCAAATGTATCTCAAGTGGGGTTATCAGCTGTTGAGCTAGTTAGGTGGGCTCCCCTTCTAGTCTGTGGAATGAAAGAGAGCCTTCCAAGATTAAAGAACTTTCATCCAAAGGTAGGAATCTGAAACACATGAGGTGAACCACATCTCCAAGTGCCTACCTATGGCAGGAGGGTTGGAAGCAGATGATCCTTGAGGTCCCTTCCAACCCTAACAGTTCTATGATTCTATGATTTCTTTCCACTGTAAGGCAGAATCAAGAGGGGCTGGCTCAGGGGTTCATGTCTGAAGCCAGGAGAGATGAGTTCCACCCTGAAAGTCTGATCTGAGTCTGAGTAACTGGGGGAAAGGAACAGAGGGAGGACAGAGTAAACACTTCTCATGGTTAAAGGGCATGGCTAGACAATGTGCATGGATCTGACAAGTTTGATTCAGTTAACTGTTTCTTCCAAGTTTTAAAACCCAAAGATAGACACTATGAGGGGAGAGGGGCAGGAAGCAGGGAGCTGATAACAACTGACATATGGAAATGTGAAGGGAGAGAGAAGGAGATGAGGGACAGAAGATGTAGGGGAAGATCGTGTTTGGCTGTTAACACACAGGGGCTGGTAGTATCCTGGGGTCTTCTCACCTGAACAGGTCACCTGAACAGCTGTGCACAGGAGGGAAGTACTTTACTAAGTGTGGTTAAAGCAAAGCTGAATGAATCCACGCAGATAAGATCGGAGCCAAAACTGCAACTCTTAGCCTTTCCCTCTTACCTATCTTAGCCTTTCCCTCTTACCTATCTCTGCTTACTTATGGAGCCTGAGAACTGTAAAATTGAAGTTCCCACAGCCAGCAGTGAAAGAAACCCTTCTGATTTCTTCATAACTAAGAGGAATAAAAAGCCACTCCCAAATACAGAAACCTGATCTGGGGAGATTTCTAAAGTAATAATAGCAAAATTCTGCCTCAGAAATGTTTCTCTCACCAGCTTAGAGATGTGTGCCATAAAGTTGGATGATCAGAGGGCTATGAGGACAGGCTGAGAGAGTTGGTGCTTTTCAGTCTGGAGAGGAGAAGGCCTTTCAGGATCTGGAGGGGGCTCCAAGAAAGCTGGGGAGAGACTTTTGAGGGTGTCAGGGAGTGATAGGACTGGGGGAATGGAGAAAAACTAGAGATGGGTAGATTGAGATTGGATGTTAGGAAGTTGTTCCCCATGTGGGTGGTGAGACACTGGCACAGGTTGCCCAGGGAGGTGGTGGAAGCCTCCTGCCTGGAGGTTTTTGCAGCCAGGCTGGCTGTGGCTGTGAGCAACCTGCTGTAGTGTGAGGTGTCCCTGCCCATGGCAGGGGGTTTGGGACTGGATGATCCTTGAGGTCCCTTCCAGTCCTGACGGCCCTGTGATTCTGTTTCCAAATGGATTTTCAGGATACTTGTTCTTTGCACTTTGCTAGGGCAGTAAGCAGAGTGAAAATGTAGTGACTTTGCTTTTTCCAAATGCATCTGATATTGCTCATTGGCACCGAGCTAAGTGTCCTCTCTGTGCATCAGCGTGCAGATCGCTGGATGTAAGCAGTAATCAAGAATGCATCAAAGCATAGCTTCCACCTCCTCTCTAAATGATGACCTTTCTTTATACTCACATTGTCTTAAATAGACATAGTTTAAAATCTCCAGACTTCTGGTGAATTCAGCAGACCACAAATACTTCTATAATCCAGGGGGAATCTGGATTATGTCATCTAGCCTAGGTATAAATTTACCACAAAGCAAACAAACCTCCCTGTATTCTGCAGTGTTAATCAGGCAGAATAACACTGTGTCATCTGAACATTTCCATTGCATCTTCAAGGATTAGCATTTGCATGAGGAATGGTAGGAGAATGGGGCCAAGAATAAATGTAATTTTTCAGAAACAGCGATCTGGAATCTCTTTTATCTAAATACCTTACCTGGATAGTATAAAAAAACCCCAACCCCACAGCCTTGAGATATTAGGCATGTAGCCGTTCAAATTGCATGGCTTTCCTGTGCATTTAAGGTTTTAAAAGATTTAATTGAAATCTGAAATCATAGTATCATAAAAATGTTTGGGTTGGAAAAGGCCCTTAAGGTCATCAAGCCCAACCATTGTCTAACTCTCTAAAGCATGGTGCTAAGTCGTGTACCTCACAGAATCACAGGATTAGCCAGGTTGGAAAAGACCTCCGAGACCATCCAGTCCAACCTATCACCCAGCACCATCCCACCAACTAAACCATGGCACCAAGTGCCTCATCCAGGCTCTTCCTAAACACCTCCAGTGATGGTGACTCCACCACCTCCCTGGGCAGCGCAATCCAATGGCCAATCTCTCAGTCTGGGAAGAATTTCTTCCCCACCTCCAGCCCAAACCTCCCCTGGCGCAGCTCGAGGCTGTGTCCTCTTGTTCTGGTGCTGGCTGCCAGGGACAAGAGACCAACCTCTGCCTGGCTACAACCTCCCTTCAGGTAGTTGTAGAGAGCAATAAGCTCACCCCTGAGTCTCCTCCTCTCCAGGCTAAGCAACCCCAGCTCCCTCAGTCTCTCCTCATAGGGCTTGTGTTCCAAACCCCTCATCAACTTCGTTGCCCTTCTCTGGACACATTCCAGCAAGTCAACATCCTTCCTAAACTGAGTTGCCCACAACTGGACACAGTATTCAAGGTGTGGCCTAACCAGTGCTGAGTCCAGGGCAGAATGGCTTCCCTGCTCCTGCTGGCCACACTGCTCCTCAGCACCTCAGCCTTTGAAACACCTCCAGGAATGATTCAACGACCTCCCTGGGGGAGCCTGTTCTGGTATTTGATGACCCTTTCAGCCTTTGCCTCATTCTTTACTGCTGTGTTTCCCTCTGCATCCAACAAAGGACAAAGATTCTCCTTAGTCCTCCTTTTTAGTCTAATACATTTGTAAAGTATTTCTTGTTTTCACTAACAGCTGAAGCCAGATTCATTTCCAGTTGCATTTTGGTCCTTCTAATTTTCTCCTTGCACAGCCTCACAGTACCTTTGTGGTTCTCCTCAGTGGACTGCTCCTCCTTGCAAAAATCATAAACTCTCTTTTTTACCCTGAGTTGCAGCCAAATCTCCCTACTGAGCCACGCCAACCTTCCCTGCTGACTTGTCTTTCAGCACATGGGGACAGCCTGTTCCTGTGCCTTTAAGACTTCTTTCTTGAAGAATGTTCAGCCTCCCTGAACTCCTTGGCCCTTCAGGACTGCCTCCCTAGGGACTCTGACAACCAGTCTCCAAAACAGGCCAAAGTCTGCCTGCCAGAAGTCCAAAGTGGCAGTTCTGCTGACACCCTCTTTACTTAACAGCTGGGAACTCTATAATTTCATGATTGCTGAGCCCAGGATGGCCCCCAACGGTTGCATCATCCCTAACTCCTTCCCTGTTCACAAAGAGCAAGGCACCTCCCTGGCTGGTTCCCTCACCAGCTGTGTCAAGAAGCTATCCTCCACACACTGTAGGAACCTCTGGGACTACTCCTTCTCTGCTCTGTTGTATTGCCAGCAGACATCAGGGAAGTTGAAGTCACCCACAAGAACAAAGGCTAATGATGGTGAGACTTCTCTCAGATGCCTATAGAATACTTAGTCTGCTGGAGAAGAGGAGGCTCAGGGGAGACCGTAGTGCTCTCTACAACTACATGAAGGGAGGTTGTAGCCAGGTGTGGGTTGGTCTCTTCTCTCAGGCAACCAGCACCAGAACAAGAGGACACAGTCTCAAGCTGTGCCAGGGAGATTTAGGCTGGAGGTGAGGAGAAAGCTCTTCCCAGAAAGAGTAATTGGCCATTGGAATGTGCTGCCCAGGGAGGTGGGGAGTCACCATCCCTGGAGGTGTTCAAAAAGGGGTTGGATGTGACACTTGGAGCCATGGTTTAGTTGTCGTGAGGTGTTGGGTGATAGGTTGGACTTGATGATCACTGAGGCCTTTTCCAACCTTATTGATTCTATGATTCTATGATTCATCCTGGTTGGGTGATTTATAAGAGACTCACACCAGGATATCTCCCTTCTTGGCCTCTTCCCTGATTCTTACCCATAAGCACTCAACCTTATTGTCACTATCATTAAGGGATAGGCATTCATAACACTTCCTAAAATACAGAGAGACCCCACCACCTCTCCTTCCTTGCCTATGTGTTCTGAAGAGTTTGTAGACACTGGCTGTGGTACTCTAGTTCTGGGAGAGCTCCCAAAAGGTTCTGTGATGGCCATTGTATCATAGATTTCATTGGAGTGAAATGGCAACGCCAGTGTTGTGAGAGGAAAGGAATATATCACACGGGAAGATTCAACTGAGAGATCTGATTAGCATAAATCCCTGATGAATGGAATAGAATAGAATAGAATAGAATAGAATAGAATAGAATAGAATAGAATAGAATAGAATAGAATAGAATAGAATAGAATAGAATAGAATAGAAATGGAATGGAATGGAATGGAATGGAATGGAATGGAATGGAATGGAATGGAATGGAATGGAATAGAAATAGGAATAGAATAGAATAGAATAGAATAGAATAGAATAGAATAGAATAGAATAGAATAGAATAGAAATGGGATGGGATGGGATGGGATGGGATAGAATAGAATAGAATAGAATAGAATAGAATAGAATAGAATAGAATAGAAATGGGATGGGATGGGATGGGATGGGATGGGATAGGATAGAATAGAATAGAATAGAATAGAATAGAATAGAATAGAATAGAATAGAATAGAATAGAAATGGGATGGGATGGGATAGGATAGAATAGAATAGAATAGAATAGAATAGAATAGAATAGAATAGAATAGAATAGAATAGAAATGGGATGGGATGGGATGGGATAGAATAGAATAGAATAGAATAGAATAGAATAGAATAGAATAGAATAGAATAGAATAGAATAGAATAGAATAGAATAGAATAGAATAGAATAGAATAAACCAGGATGAGCTCAGCTGAAGACCTTTCATGAACTGCTGAGTTCTCCATTTGATATCATAACGTTTGCACCATTCTGGTGCGGTGCAATTACACACACCCCCCAACATTAACTTTGCCAGACCAGCTGAGTTGGAAGCAAATGAAAGCTGTGTTTCCAAGCAAAAGTACAGTCTACAATGAAATGTAGGTCTCTGAAAAAAGATTTTTAAAGGCATAGCCTAAAACTACCAAAACCATGAACTATAACTGCTCAATAAAGTAAGAATAATTGGTTATTCCAGAGGGGAAACAATTAGTTGCAGTCAGGTGAACAAACTAGCAAGGAGTAAGCATGAGCTAGGGCAGAAAAGTACTTTCTATGATTGTTTTAAGAGAATACTAAGCAGTATTGTTAGCAGGAATGATAATTAGAATCTAATAGAATAAACCAGGTTGGAAGAGACCTTTGAGATCATCACGTCCAACCTATCAACCAATCCAACACCACCTAAACAACTAAACCATGGCACCAAGCACCCCATCAAGTCTCCTCCTGAACACCTCCAATGATGGTGACTCCACCACCTCCCTGGGCAGCCCATTCCAATGGGCAATCACTCTCTCTGTGTAGAACTTCTTCCTAACATCCAGCCTAAACCTCCCCTGGCACAGCTTGAGACTGTGTCCTCTTGTTCTGGTGCTGGCTGCCTGGGAGAAGAGACCAACCCCTTCCTGGCTACAACCTCCCTTCAGGTAGTTGTAGAGAGCAAGAAGGTCACCCCTGAATCTCCTCTTCTCCAGGCTAAGCAACCCCAGCTCCCTCAGCCTCTCCTCATAGGACTTGTGTTCCAAATCCCTCACCAGCTTTGTTGCCCTTCTCTGGACATGTTCCAGCAGTCAACATCCTTCCTAAACTGAGTTGCCCAGAAGTGGACACAGGACTCAAGGTGTGGCCTAAGCAGTGCAGTGTACAGGGGCAGAATCACCTCCCTACTCCTGCTGGACACATTGTTCCTGATGCAGGCCAGGAGGCCATTGGCCCTCTTGGCTGCCTGGGCACACTGCAGGCTCATGTTCAGCCTACCATCAACCAGCACCCCCAGGTCCCTCTCTGCCTGGCCGCTCTCCAGCCACTCTGACCCCAGCCTGTAGCACTGCCTGGGGTTGCTGTGGCCAATGTGCAGAACCCGGCACTTGGATGTGTTCAATCTCCTGCCCTTGGACTCTGCCCATCTGTCCAGCCTGCCGAGGTCCCTCGGCAAAGCTTCTCTACCCTCCAGCAGATCAACTCCTGCCCCCAGCTTGGTGTCATCTGCAAATTTACTGATGATGGACTCAATGCCCTCACTCTGTTAATTCACTAGATTGGGAGCTAGGGGACTGAGTTTAGTTCTGGCCTGTATCCCAGACATCACATGTAATCTTGTGCAAATCCTTTTAAAAGTGGCCTTTCATACCTAATTCCTTGGTTTCTGTGTAGTTGGCCTAGATTTCAGACCTGCTAGGTGCACACAGCTCTTGTTGACTTTAACTGAAACAAGTACATAACAGTCTTGAAAATGAGTTTCCAAGACATGTCAGAAATCAGAAATTAAAGATCTCAAAGCTAATGATTGCTTGAAAATCACAGGCTCACAGGATCACAGGGGTTGGAAGGGACCTCTAGAGATCATTGAGTCCAACCCCCTGCCAGAGCAGGACCAGAGAATCCAGCACGGGTCACACAGGAACACATCCAGATGGGCACTGAATGTCTCCAGAGAAGGAGACTCCACAACCTCTCTGGGCAGCCTGTTCCAGGGCTCTGTGACCCTCCCAGTGAAGAAGTTCCTCCTCATGTTGAGGTGGAACCTCCTGTGCTGGAGTTTCTATCCATTGCCCATTGTCCTATCCCAGGGTGCAAGTGAGCAGATCCTGTCCCCTCCCTCTTGACCCCCAGCCCTCAGATATTGATAGACACTGATCAGGTCCCCTCTCAGTATTCTCCAGACTAAACAGCCCCAGGGCTCTCATTCTCTCCTCACCAGGCAGTGCTCCAGTCCCTCTAGCATCATCATAGCCCTCCCTTGGACTATCTCCAGCAGATCCCTGTCCCTCCTGAACTGGGGAGCCCAGAGCTGGATGCAATATTCCAGATGGGGCCTCAGCAGGGCAGAGTAGAGGGGGGAGGAGAACCTCCCTGGGTCTACTGGACACACTCCTCTGAATGCACCCCAGGATCCCATTGGCCATGTGCTCTTGGAGATGTTGCTTTAGTTTCTTCTTTTTTTGCAAAATGATTATAAAAATGTCCATGAATTACTTAAGAAGAAGCCTTTCATGAAATTACTGCACCCTGTATATTTGGGTACAAATATACCAGCTAAAAGCATGGGTGAGGAGTGACTTTGTCAAACATTTCACCTAGGCAACTGCACACTGATTGTTGCATATGGAACATTTTTCATTGCAGATGCTGATAATGAAAACATTGTGTGAAAAATGACTGTGGGGCTCCACTAAATCATTTACCCACAGTGTTTGAGTACTGCTTGCCATAAAGGAGCAGAAACGTTGTCAGTCTTGTGACTACAGCACTGAGGAAGGTGAAAGATAGCATCTCTGGAATGAAACTGCAGAAATATGACTCATCCTGTTCAGTTGCTTGCCAAGCTTACCTTGACATTTATTTCTTTGCTGGGGTGCAGAACATGTTTACAGAAGTTTACTCCATGCAGATGCATCTGGATTTCCTCTGAACTGTCAGCAGCTTGCATAACGAGAAGTGAGATTCGGTTCCACCACTGTGTGCAGCAGTCACAGTTCATGACAGTAAATGGAATGGCCCAGTGGGCCTCAACCCTGAGAGCTTAAAAGGGCAGCCTGGTGTTTTGGAAACTTCATAGCCCAGTGAGAGCTCTGTAACCACCCCGTGTCTACACAGGATTGTAGACACTGAGGCCATGTCTGCATGGAGAAGAGTTGAAACCATGTCTTCTTGATCTGTTTCAATGCATTTCTTTAAACAGATAATTAGTGACCTACTCTGTACAAGGAATTCTTATGCAGTTAGGCACCTGGACAAGCTGGAGAGAGGTGGCCCAGGTGAACCTCATGAAGTTCAACAAGAGCAAGTGCAGGGTTCTGCACCTGGGCTGGAACAATCCTCACTGTCAATACAGACTGGGGAGGAGGTGAGAGAAAGCAGCCCTGAGGAAAAGGACTTGGGGGTGCTGGTGGATGAGAAGCTGGACAGGAGCAGGCAGTGTGAGCTTGTAGCACAGAAGGCAAATCATCATAGAATTAACCAGGTTGGAAAAGACCTCAGAGATCACCAAGTCCAACCTATCACCCAACACCTCCTGACAACTAAACCATGGCTTCCAGTGCCACATCCAATCCTTTTTTGAACACTTCCAGTGATGGTGACTCCAGGATGGTGACTCCACCAACTCCCTGGGCAGCACACTCCAATGGCCAGTTACTCTTTCTGGGAAGAACTTTCTCCTCACCTCCAGCCTAAACCTCCCCTGGTGCAGCTTGAGACTGTGTCCTCTTGTTCTGGTGCTGGTTGCCTGGGAGAAGAGTCCAACCCCCACCTGTCTACAGCCTCCCTTCTGGTAGTTGTAGAGAGCAATGAGGTCTCCCTGAGCCTCCTCTTCTCCAGGCTAAACACTCCCAGCTCCCTCAGCCTCTCCTCCTGAGCTCCATGTTGTATGCATTTGTTTGATTTTAATGTTGTATATAATTGACTCCATTAGTAACTTTTTATTTAGTGTTTTTCGCTGCATGGCCAGAAACCAAACTTCCCAAATAGTTAAACAGAGGAGGCCAGAAGGTTGTGTGACTATGTGATACCTGACAGCCCTCAGAGAGTCATACTCCAAATGGTATATTTTTTTGCTTCTGTGAAAAGTAGTGCCAGGCTTCTTGAGTTTGAACAGCAGCCCCCTCTTGGAAGAAAAAGATCTCTACCATTTGGGTTATTTTTTTAATATTTATGCAAGGTTTCAGCATTGAGAAAGGCAATGGAGAATGATAAGGTGCATCACTTCTTTAGATAGCACCAAACAGTTTTCAGGTAACACTTGCTCATCTTTCTTTCTGTGCTAATCTTCCTCAGGAATGTGTGGACTGGTTCAGATTTTTGGATGCAAGATCCTTCCCTCTTTTTCAGCCTGGTGATCAGAATCATTGAATCACTAAGGCTGGAAGAGACCTTTAATATCATCAAGTCCAATCATAACCCAACTCCCATGACCACTAAACCCCAGCAGTGCTACAGGCTGGGGTCAGAGTGGCTGGAGAGCGGCCAAACAGAGAGGGACCTGGGGGCGCTGGTTGATGGGAGACTGAACATGAGCCTGCAGTGTGCCCAGGCAGCCAAGAGGGCCAATGGCGTCCTGGCCTGCATCAGGAACAGTGTGGCCAGCAGGAGCAGGCAGGTCATTCTGCCCCTGTACACTGCACTGGTTAGGCCACACCTTGAGTCCTGTGTCCAGTTCTGGGCCCCTCAGTTTAGGAAGGATGTTGACTTCTGGAATTTGTCCAGAGAAGGGCAACAAGGTTGGTGAGGGGTTTGGAACACAAGCCCTATGAGGAGAGGCTGAGGGAGCTGGGGTTGCTTAGCCTGGAGAAGAGGAGATTCAGGGGTGACCTTCTTGCTTTGTACAACTACCTGAAGGAGGTTGTAGCCAGGCAGAGGTTGGTCTCTTCTCCCAGGCAGCCAGCACCAGAACAAGAGGACACAGTCTCAAGCTGCACCGGGGGAGGTTTAGGCTGGATGTTAGGATGAAGTTCTAT
Organism: Picus viridis; assembly: GCA_033816785.1. Classification (NCBI taxonomy): domain Eukaryota; kingdom Metazoa; phylum Chordata; class Aves; order Piciformes; family Picidae; genus Picus; species Picus viridis. The sequence goes on from CM066567.1 coordinate 11,065,505, forward strand.
ACAGAGAGAGTGATTGCCCATTGGAATGTGCTGCCCAGGGAGGTGGTGGAGTCACCATCATTGGAGGTGTTTAGGAGGAGACTTGATGGGGAGCTTGGTGCCATGGTTTAGTTGTTTGGGCGGGTTGGATTGGTTGATAGATTGGACACGATGATCTTGAAGGTCTCTTCCAAGCTGGTTTATTATTATATCCTGAAGTGCCACATCTACAGCTTCTTGAACACCTCCAGGGATGACAACTCCACCACCTCCCTGGGCAGCCTCTTTCAGTGCCTCACCACTCTCTCAGTAATGAAGTTTTTCCTAGTGTCCAATCTAAACCTCCCCAGGCACAACTTAAACCCATGTCCTCCTTTCCTGTCAATAATTACTTGGGAGAGGAGACCAACACCAGAAGAATCATGCTGCTGCTGAACCAAAGAGATTAAGGACTAATGCTAGTGAGGATCAATGCTCCACTATGAGCTATGGACCTCCTCACTTGATGGAGTTGATGAGAGTCATATCTCCTCAGTTCATTGCTTGTAGTCAACAACTTCCCAGAGACTGCAAGTGTGCCTTTGGGAAAGGTATCTAACCTGAAATTCTCTGACCTCTGTATGCTTTCAACATGTCCTGTTCAAACAGAGCAACTGCAGGAACCTACTGATGTACAGCATGGTACTGATGTTCCCTTGTATTTTGGGAGTCTTGTGCTCTCAGGCCCTTTTATTTCATTACCTAGCAGAGGACTAGGAGCTATTTTTGATCCCTGCATTAGGCCAGCTGAAATTTTCCCACTATGAATCAGAACCAACCTCAAGATTTTGTTTCTCTTCCCTGAGTGTGCCTTCACCAAACATGGTTCTGACACTGGCACAAGATTCTTGTTTTAAAGTTCCATGTTTGGGCCCCATCCTCTTTGATATCTTCATTGATGATCTGGATGAGGGGATTGAGACAGTCATCAGCAAATTTGCAAATGACACCAAGTTGGGAGCAGATGTTGATCTGTTAGAGGGCAGAAGGGCTCTGCAGAGGGACCTCGACTGACTGGACAGATGGGCAGAGTCCAACAGGATGGCATTCAACAAATCCAAGTGCCAGGTGCTGCACTTTGGCCACAGCAACCCCATGCAGAGCTACAGGCTGGGGTCAGAGTGGCTGGAGAGCTCCCAAACAGAAAGGGACCTGGGGGTGCTGATTGACAGGCACCTAAACATGAGCCAGCAGTGTGCCCAGGTGGCCAAGAAGGCCAATGGCATCCTGGCCTGCATTAGGAATAGTGTGGCCAGCAGGAGCAGGGAAGTCATTTTGTCCATGGACTCAGCACTGGTTAGGCCACACCTTGAGTCCTGTGTCCAGTTCTGGGCTCCTCAGTTTAAGAAGGACATTGAGACACTTGAACGTGTCCAGAGAAGGGCAACGAGGCTGGGGAGAGGCCTTGAGCACAGCCCTGTGAGGAGAGACTGAGGGAGCTTGGGTTGTTTAGCCTGGAGAAGAGGAAGCTCAGGGAGACCTCATTGCTGTCTACAACTACCTGAAAGGAGGTTGTAGCCAGGAAGAGGTTGGTCTCTGCTCTCTAGCAACCAGCACCAGAACAAAAGGACACAGTCTCAAGCTGTGCCAGGGGAAGTTTAGGCTGGAGGTGAGGAGAAAGTTCTTCCCAGAAAGAGTAATTGGCCATTGGAATGTGCTACCCAGGGAGGTGGTGGAGTCACCATCCCTGGAGGTGTTCAAGAGGGGATTGGACGTGGCATTTGGTGCCATGGTTTAGTCAGGAGGTCTGTGGTGACAGGTTGGACTTGATGAACTTTGAGGTCTCTTCCAACCTTGGTGATTCTGTGATCCTGTGATAATACTAATTGTATGTAGCAATGTTCATTCCTTATGCAGCAAAAAATGCTGCTGATTGGACTCATCATCTCCCTGTTTAAATGCTGTTATAGCATCTATCTAAAACTCTAGTGATATGTAGAAAATTTGATCCAAAAATTTGTAGGAAAAGGTAATTAAAAATGTGTAGGAAACGATAACTAAAAATTGAGGCCATAGCCATTTTCTGTCTTTTGGGTACCAAAAACACTGGAAACAATGCCCCCTTGATGCAACCCTCTGATTTTCTACTATATAATGGCAACTACTTTTAGAATTCATTTTATTCATTTTAATTTTGGCTTAATATCCATCATTCATTGTCTCCTAATGTCCTTTGACTTTATTAAAGTAACAGAGCAAGACTGAGCACATCCTGGGCTGCAGCAAGTGTGGCCAGCAGGTCGAGGGAGGTGATTCTCCCCTCTACTCTGCTCTGGTGAGACCACATCTGGAGCACAGTGTCCAGTTCTGGAGCCTCTGTTCCAGGAAGGATCTGGGAATGCTGGAAGGTGTGCAGAGAAGGGCCATGAGGATGAACAAAGGGCTGGAGCTGCTCTCACATGAGGACAAGACTGAGAGAGTTGGGGCTGTTCAGTCTGGAGAAGATAAGGCTCCCAGGAGACCTTCTTGTGGCCTTCCAGGATCTACAAGAAAGCTGGGGAGAGACTTTTAGGGTGTCAGGGAGTGATAGGACTGAGAGGAATGAAGCAAAACTAGAAATGGGTAGATTGAGATTGGATGTTAGGAAGAAGTACTTCCCCATGAGGGTGGTGAGAGACTGGCACAGGTTGCCCAGGGAGGTGGTGGAAGCCTCATGCCTGGAGGTTTTGAAGGCCAAGCTGGCTGTGGCTGTGAGCAACCTGCTGCAGTGTGAGTTGTCCCTGGCCATGGCAAGGGGGTTGGGACTGGCTGATCCTTGAGGTCCCTTCCAATCCTGACAATTCTGTGATTCCAAAATCATAGCACAGGCACCCTAAAAACTGGATTAGGTACAGACCATTGATGGAATATTGTTTACCTTTTCCTAAGTGAAAGCTTTAAGATTCAGCAGCTGTGGGTTTTGATAAGTTTTCTTAATGAGTACTTATGAGAAGGGTAGAACCATGACTGCACTGGAATTCAGGTAATGGGCCATTGCTTGGTGATATTTGGAGGTATTTTGCACAGTCTGGTAGCCAAAGAAATGAGAGGCAAGTGTACCTTTGGGAAATTAAATTCTGCTGTGTTGCACAGTTTCAGACAATCACAGAAGCTGAATTTCTGTCATCACTATTTCTAGGGGAAATGGATTAGTAGCCATGATTAGCTCTCCCTGAGCACGCGGTCTCTTCCCTCAAATAAACTGTGCCATGTCAGAAAAGTGAAACACAGCAAATAAAGTCCTGGCAAGACCTTCTGCATTGCATCATCTGCATTTTATAGTCAAATGAAGACTTTTTTGGGGGGGTGAAATAGCTGTGTGTACTGATGCACCTTGAGTTTCAACTGTGTGGGGGAAAATAAGCAGCTATTGCATAACTCTCTGGGGTGGGTTTGTCCTTTCTTAGGAAAACAGAACAAGTGGAGCTGGTACGTGCTGTGAGAGAGGCACTCACACCCATGTTCTCTGCAGCACTCTGCTCCCTCCAGCCGGCTGCTGGAAGTGGTAAGAGACTCATCGGGGAGGAGGGGTCAGCACCCAGGCCAGACAAAGCAGTATCAAACAGTAATCATTCCTACACCTTCCTGGTGTGTTGGTTTGTTCATATGCATTAGGTACAGATACCCTGACAGCAAAGAATCACAGAAACATTCAGGTTGGAACAGAGCCTCAGGATCACCAAGTCCAACCCAGAACCCTTCTCTCCAAGGCTCACCCCTAAACCACAGCCCCAAGCACCACATCCAAACCACCTTGAAACACATCCAGGGTTGGTGACTCCACCACCTCCCTGGGTTGCACATTCCAATCCCTAACCACTCTTGCCCTGAAAATGTGTTTCCTAATGTCCTGTCTAAAGGAAGGCTATCATTCAAAAAGATTCCTGTAAATCCATGGAAGAAGGAACCAAGGAAAGACCTTTTCCAGAGAGCACTGCCATGAGCCCTAGCAGAGGATCTTCTTCATGGCAAGGGCACCTGGCCAGGGTATATATTACATCACACATGAGACTCTCTGATTTTGAGTCAGCTGGTTCAGACAGGAGTAAGTCAGAGCACTGTGCAGCAATAATTGCTAGCTGAGGCACTAATTAGAACAAATTGCCCTTGGGGTGGGGGGTGGGAATTAAAAACAAAGGGACAGAGCTTCCCATGGTCTTTGCACTGCTGAACCCGTTTGCAGCAGCGAGTCCTCCACCACTCTGGGCCGGGGCAGCAGTGGACTCTGAGTCCACACTGAGTTCTAAAGGCTCTCAGCAAGTGCCCCAAGGCCACTCTTCAGGAAGGAAATAAGAAGAAGAAACTTGCATTGTTTCTAGGAATATATGGCTGGGGGAAAAAATTAGGACTTTAATTTTCTGATTCAATATTGAGATGATTAACAATGTGCTGTACTGATAGGAGCTTTCCTGTACAAGGAAGATACTCCAGTAAAGCATGAAGTGTTGCTTGGGTGTTTTGTGTCCCCTGGAGCAATTTGTAAAAAGGATTTCTCCATGTCCTACTCATATAATTTCCACTCCTAAACCAGTGATCACTGAGACCAACAAATGGCATCTTCTGGCATGGTCCTAAGACCCAGAACATGCTTGAGTTTAATGTAAAGCACAGAGCGGAGCTGATGCTGCGCAGAAGGGAAATCACATGCTGGGCCGCATCCAAAGCAGCGTTGCCAGCAGATCCAGAGAGGTGATTCTGCCACTTTGCTCTGGTGAGATCTCACCTGGAGTACTGTGTGCAGGTCTGGAGCCCTCAGCACAGGAAGGACATGGACCTGATGGAAAGGGTCCAGAGGAGGGCCACGAAAATGACTGGGGGGTGGAGCTGCTCTGCTACGAGGACAGGCTGAGGGAGCTGGGGTTGTGCAGCCTGGAGAAGAGGAGGCTTCAGGGAGATCTAATAACAGCCTGCCAGTACCTGAAGGGGGCTACAGGAAGGATGGAGACTGTTTGCAAAGGCCTGCAAGGACAGGACCAGGGACAATGGCTTCACTCTAGAGCAGAGCAGATTTAGATTGGATGTGAGGAACAAGTTCTTTCCTATGAGGTTGGTGGAACACTGGCACAGGTTTCCCAGGGAGGTGGTCGAGGCTCCTTCCCTGGAGATCTTCAAGGTGAGCTGGAGGAGGCCCTGGGCAGCCTGATCTAGTTGGGGATGTTCCTGCTGACTGTGGGGAGGTCAGACTGGATGAGCTTTGGAGGTCCCTTCTGGCCCAGACCATTCTATGATTCTGTGATTTTTCGTTGTGCTGCTTCAACTAAATTGAAAAGTTGAAGGCTTTTCATTCAAGAGCAAGAAGTGGGTAAAATAATGGATGTTTGTTCTGTAAGGTAATGATCAAGTTCAAAAGATCGAGTTCTGAACTGAAATATCCTAAAGGACTTGGGGGTGCTGGTTGATGGGAGGCTGAACATGAGCCTGCAGTGTGCCCAGGTGGCCAAGAGGGCCAATGGCATCCTGGCCTGCATCAGGAACAGTGTGGCCAGCAGGAGCAGGGAAGTCATTCTGCCCCTGGACACTGCACTGGTTAGGCCACACCTCGAGTCCTGTGTCCAGTTCTGGGCCCCTCAGTTTAGGAAGGATGTTGACTTGCTGGAAGGTGTCCAGAGAAGGGCAAGGAAGCTGTTGAGGGGTTTGGAACACAAGCCCTATGAGAAGAGACTGAGGGAGCTGGGGTTGCTTAGCCTGGAGAAGAGGAGACTCAGGGGTGACCTTCTTGCTCTCTACAACTACCTGAAGGGAGGTTGTAGACAGGCAGAGGTTGGTCTCTTCTCCCAGGCAGCCAGCACCAGAACAAGAGGACACAGTCTCAGGCTGTGCCAAGGGAGGTTTAGGCTGGAGGTTAGGAGGAAGTTCTATACAGAGAGAGTGATTGCCCATTGGAATGTGCTGCCCAGGGAGGTGGTGGAGTCACCATCATTGGAAGTGTTCAGGAGGAGACTTGATGGGGTGCTTGGTGCCATGGTTTAGTTGATTAGGTGGTGTTGGATGATAGGTTGGACGTGATGATCTTGAAGGTCTCTTCCATCCTGGTCTATTCTATTCTATTCTATTCTATTCTATTCTATTCTATTCTATTCTATTCTATTCTATTCTATTCTATTCTATTCTATTCTATTCCTACTCTACTCTACTCTACTCTACTCTACTCTACTCTACTCTACTCTACTCTAATTCTAAAAGAACTTAAAGGATCTCAGATGGGTTTGAAAGCAAGAAGGTAAAGCCCCCAATGCGTGAAGTGACCCAGAGCCCTGATAGCAATTCACAGTGGGGAGGTGGATTTGGCAGGTCATTTTAACTTGTTTGTTGTTGTAATTTTACTTGAGTTTACCTGAAAATAGAAATACACCCTATCAAAATCAGAATTGTCACTCTCTCTCTCTCTCTTTTGTTTGTGTCTGTTTTCCTTGTTGCTAGACAACGCATTATTTTTTAGCTGATTTCCCATAAAAAGCACCACTCCAGCAGATAATATTAGAGTAAAATAATGTTCTATGTCTTTTGTCCTAATAATGGGGAAGTATTTGCCTGGATAAGGTCACAGTTGCTTCTAAGTATAAATTACTTGATTGTTTTCAGTAGGGCTGTTGTGAGCTCCAGGCCGAGGCAATCTAATCTAAAGCAGAACTCTCTGTCTTTGAAAGAATGTTTCTGGGGTCAATCTTTGCAGGATACAAGGACTACCAGGTCCCCAAAGGCTGGATAGCTTGGGTTTGATGAACACTTTTAATTCTGGGTTTGAAGAGAACATGGATAATAATGAAACAACATTGCCACAGAATCACAGAATGTTAGGGGCTGGAAGGGACCTGGAAAGCTCATCCAAGTCCAACCCCCTGCCAGAGCAGGATCACCTAGGGCAGATCACACAGGAACACACCCAGGCAGGACTTGAATATCTCCAGGGAGGGAGACTCCACAGCCCCCTGGGCAGCCTCTCCCAGGGTTCTGTCACCCTCACAGGGAAAAAAATGTTCCTCATGTTTCCATGGAACTTCCTATGCCTGACATTGTCATCTATGACCATATCCTTTTAATTCATATTGTTTAGGCAGAGACAAAACAAAAGTGGTCTTCAGAGGAGCTGAATGCACCAGTTGCAAGCAAAGTTTGTGAGATGTTTAATAACAGCCTGGGTTGGTTTGGGTTTGTTTTTTTAATAAAAGGTATTTTATGCCATTTGCATTATCCATGTGGTTACAAATAGAAGGAAAGTTGTTATTCCAGTGCTGTGTTTTCAATGGAAAGGAGGAGGGGAAAGTGTCTCCCCACTAGCGCCACATGTGGCTGATGCAGTTGGAACTTGTCTTGCTGTGCACTCACAGGGCAGCTCCATCTTCCTAGATAGATAAAAATAACTTTAATTCCTTCTAAGTTTGTGTATGCCTTGAATGTGGATGGACAAGCCTGTGTGCAGGGCTGTGCAATGAGCTCTCCCCCTGCATAAACACTCTCTCATGGATCCAGAGCTGGATCCTTGTTCAGTCATGTCCCTGGCTGTCAGCAAATTGTACTCAAGATGGTTTTTTAATTGACCTATCTGTGGACAGTCCAACCTGTCCTTTAATCTGGCTTGCATCAACTAACATTTGTGGGAAAGCAAGCCCTGTCTCTACCCAAATCTTGTGCCTGTGCACAGAGTTTATAGAAAACTATGCAGCAGGCTGCATTAGTTACAGTGCAGTCAAGCATTCACTGGGAGGGGAGGAAAGAGCTTGCCCTTATGTGAACTATGCATGAGATGCCTGTAATTCCCTGTGGGTAGCTGTTGTGGTGACATAAACTGAGAGAGAGAGAATTACAGCATGAATTTATGTATGTTTTAGGTGACATTTGAAATTACTAATGAATTGTTTTTTTTAAAGTACCCCTTTTATTAGGCCAAGGCATGCAGCAGTCCTAAGGTAAGCAAATGTCAATACTGCAAGAGTACATTCAGCGTGCCCCACTGTGCTGAGAAACAGTCATCCACAACACAAAGCACAAGTAGGGGTGGATTTCAGGGTAGGTAGTTTGGTTGGTTGGTTGGGGGTTTGGCTTTTTTTCCCCAGATTTTCCTCTGGAAAGCTAAAGTAATCCTCTTGGAGAAAAAAAAAAGGGGGGTGGGGAGGGAGAAAGAGGGCTTGCTTAGGAGCTTTTTCAAGGGCAAGCAGCAGGCAAACACAAACCTACACCTGCAAAGGCAAGGTGATACATACCCTGCTTTGCCTTGCTGCAGCCACTGTGCTGAGGGCAGCTGCTGGCCACCTGCAGAGTGCAGGACTCCTTAGCTGACCAATTCCTTAGTACACTGCCTAGAGCAAAACAATCACATTCCGTGGGTGCTGAGAGCAGCAGCCTCACGTTGGCAGCCTTGGATTGGAGCATGCTGCAGAAGCCACCTCCTTGACATGCTGGAACCACTCATTGGGAAAAGATTTTAGCTTATAGATGTGGTTGGGTTTTGCTGGTTAAGGGATTGATAACAGAGTGTGTAGAAACAGCCACTCTGAGCTAGAGTTACATGGGTTAGGGACTTAGGTTAGGAACAGCTTAGGGGGTTTGGTCTGCTAGGGACTTCTGTTGCTTGTCAGTTAGCTACTTCTGGCTAGGGCCTGGGTGCAGGGATGCTGCTAGGGATCTGCTCAGGACTTCTGTTAGCTGCTTTGTCTGTTAAGGACACTCTGAGACTGTAATGTTGGGGATTCTACAGTGCAGCAATACAGGACTTGTGGGAGGACTTCTGAGCTGCTCTGCTCTCTGCATTTCTGGAATCTCATTGCTGTATGGCAGCAGGGGTCCTGCCTTCATTCCTCACCCAGCAGCCCCCAAACCAGGGGAAGAACAACATTGCCTCAGAGCCATTATGTCCAGCTCCAGCAGAAGGCAACCTGTTGAACAGCCTTTTGCTGAGTGTGTAGGGAAAGTAGGAACAGAAATAAATATTAAATAAGTCCTTGAAACCTCACTGCTTAGCATTGATTTTTCAAGGAGCTTACTTCCAAATGCTTGCTGCATGTTTGCATTATGATGTTTGAATCTCTTTCCTTGCCTCTGTTTTGAATCATGCTCTGTCTTTGCCCTCTGCCTCTAGTTACTTGGTCCTTCCATCTCTCAGGCTTGGAGCTTGTTTCTCTTACACCTCATAGTAAATTTAAATGTGGGAGCATCTATGGCTTCATGTCATTTTGCTTTTGGTGCTCAGCAAGACTAATATAACCATTTCTGGCTTTATGCTTTGCTCTCAATTGTTTCATCTGCTGCCTGTTTAAATTGGACCTCAGCATGGCTGCAATCCTTAGCAGGCAGTCCTGTTCCTCCAGTCAGGATGCCTATTTTGTATAAAACATGTGATGGCAGAAAGGTTTCTCAGTGTGCACAACAAGGAGGCAGCTAGGATGCCATCTATGGTTTTTTGCTGTAGCTGCTTATCTTCTGCAGTAGCTACAACCTGAGGAGTGCTGCTTAAGTGCCTCAAAGTGCAGCTTCAGCATGGTGCAAGACATTTATATAAATGCAACTCCTGCCATTATCAGTAGGATACACATCTGCTGCGTGCTTCACTCTTGGCAGGATGCATTCACTGGGGATTTATAACTGCACTCTAAAAGACCAAGGATTTATATGTAGGTGCTGTAGAATGTATACAGGGATGGATATCTGTTTTACTTTCTACCATAGAATTGTCAGGGTTGGAAGGGACCTCAAGGATCATCCAGTTCCAGCCCCCTCCAACTCCAGGGACACCTCACACTGCAGCAGGTTGCTCACAGCCACATCCAGCCTGGCCTTCAAAACCCCCAGGGATGAGGCTTCCACCACCTCCCCGGGCAACCTATGCCAGTGTCTCACCACCCTCATGGGGAAGAACTTCTTCCTAACATCCAATCTCAATCTACCCATTTCTTGTTTTGTTCCTTTCCCCCCAGTCCTATCACTCCCTGACACCCTCAAAAGTCCCTCCCCAGCTTTCTTGGAGCCCCCTTCAGATCCCGGAATGCCACAAGAAGGTCTCCTGGGAGCTTTCTCCAGACTGAACAGCCCCAACTCTCTCAGTCTGTCTTCATAGCAGAGCAGCTCCAGCCCTCTGCTCATCCTCGTGGATGTTCCAGGGAAGTGAAATTTGCTCATACCCTGCATATCCTGATGTCCAGCTTTCAAAGCAAAAAAGGCACAATGTATAGCTGAAATGCCTCACCAGCCCTGAAAGCCTCTGGGGAGCTGCAGCAGCACACAAATAAAGAGCAGCCCACCGCTATGTGCCAGCTACTACTTAGTTGGGAAACTATGCAATGATTAAACAATGAAGTTAAACACATAGGACCTGGTACATTTAAATATTTAAATGTCACTTTTCATAACAAATCATACTGATGCATAACTGTGAGTCTGACCTTGCTCTAGGGCAGCCTAGAACACTGCAAGTGAGCACGACATCTAACTTTGTGCATTCCTCTACACCTTCAGTTAAGTTCTGTGCTCTCACCCAAAGGTAGGGCTACCTCCCTGAGATCTTTACTATGAAACAGCTTGGGTTATTTATATTTACCAGGGATACATCTTTCATTTTACAGTGGAAGGCATCTGCTTTTGTGTAAGTGAAAGGCATCTGCTTTCATATCAGCACAATCTGAAGCAACTCCATTGACCTCAGTCGTGCCACAGGAAAACGTGAGTCTGGTTTCTCGATGGCTGTCACTTAGAAGTTTCCCTCATAGGATTTTTGCTGCTACTTTCCTTACCTTGTAGAGTAACTCTGAAGCAGAGTTACCTCCCCTTCATCTGCCATAATTTAGGTAAACTTTATGGTGGAAGGTTCACTCAGACATCTTTCAAGGAGAGTGGGTTACGGGCAGGAGGAAACCTCCAGCGGGAGCAAACCTCTGTGCCAGCGAAGAAAAAGAACTGCTGTGTGTTTCCAACAGAAGCTTACACTCCAAGAGGGGAGGGTCAATAGGAGTCCATTCAGCTGCATACTGAGCAGCAGTTTTCAATTTTGGAGTGATTTTATTCATGTCAGCAAGGAGCTGGTTGTAAGGTGCTGGCTCCTCCTTGTTTCCCCATCTAAACCATATTAGAAGATGCATGTAAATACAACAAGCACCTTCCTGAAATTATTTTCCCTGGGAAGCAGTTGCATGACTGAAACAGTATGAGGTGATCACTGAAAGGGTAACTTGCTACACTTTTCACCATATCTCTATAGGGGAACAAGAGGTTAACAGCTAAACTCACTTAACTGACAGGTTAAACCAGCAAGAAGAGAAGAGAAGGCTCCCAGGAGACCTTCTTGTGGCCTTCCAGGATCTGAAGAGGGCTCCAAGAAAGCTGGGGAGGGACTTTTGAGGGTGTCAGGGAGTGATAGGACTGGGGGAATGGAAAAAAAATAGAAATGGGGAGATTCAGATTGGATGTTAAGAAGTTGTTCTTCCCCATGAGGGTGGTGAGAGACTGGCACAGGCTGCCCAGGGAGGTGGTGGAAGCCTCATGCCTGGAGGTTTTTCAGGCCAGGCTGGATGTGGCTGTGAGCAACCTGCTGTAGTGTGAGGTGTCCCTGCCCATGGCAGGGGGTTGGAACTGGCTGATCCTTGAGGTCTCTTCCAACCCTAACAGTTCTGTGATTCTATGAAAATGAAGGTGACCTGCAGTCTAACTCTGGGTAACAGCTCAAGTTCAAATTGGCATCTTCCACAGATCTCAAGTTCAAGTGCCAAGCAGAGCTAAACCAGCCTTGCACTCTCACTGTCTCAGCCAGGGCTTTTGTGTAGCAGAAAGGAGTGGGAAACAGCTCAGCCTGGGACTATGCCGCTCTAAAGGTCACTCTGCCTTACACAGGCAGCCTGCAGTGATGTGAATTCCTGAGTCGAGATGGTCAGGAAATGTTTTTAGCTGAAACTCTCTTTGAAAAAGGATCATTCTCACAAAGGTTCTTTATCAGGAGGGCATTTTCTTTTCGAGGGAATTTATCCTGATGGAAGTTTTTGAACCAGCTTTAATCCCAAAAGCCAACATGGTATTGTTTGAACAGACAGGCAGTGGCCCTTGGGGATCATTACTGCAGCCCCACCTTGACACCTGCACCTCTCCTCTTTGTTCAGATCTTGCCCCTGGGAAAACATTTGCCCCTGCATGCAAACCTCAGAGTTTTAAAGGATTTTCTGTCATGAATGTAGTGCCTTGAAATTCCAATTCCTATTTTTTTTTCAGTCTGTCAAGGCATATACTAAGTGTATGCTAAGGCCTACTGACACATCCATCCACCCATCCATCCATTTGTACCTGTCTGTATCACATTTTCCCTTTCACAAGATAAATAAGTATGTAGATGGAAGAATCTTTTCACTTTCTGTTTGCATCAACATAGGAAATGTTATCCACCTAGGTGGACTCTAGAGATGGCTAAGGCAGAAACAATTTTCAGTTGTAAGCAAATCCAGGCTGGGCACAAATCCAGGCTGGGCAGTGACTGGCTGGAAAGCAGCCCTGAGGAGAGAGATTTGGGGGTGCTGGTGGAGGAGAAGCTCAACATGAGCTCTCAATATGCATTTGCAGCCCAGAAAGCCAATCAGATCCTGGGCTGCATCAAGAGAAGTGTGGCCAGCAGGTCAAGGGAGGGGATTGTCCCCCTCTATTCAGCCCTGGTGAGACCCCACCTGGAGTACTGCCTCCAGTTCTGGAGCCCCTATTACAAGAGGGATCTGGAGGTGCTGGAAGGTGTCCAGAGAAGGGCCACGAGGATGATCAGAGGGCTGGAGCACCTCTCCTGTGAGGACAGACTGAAGGAGTTGGGGCTGTTCAGTCTGGAGAAGAGAAGGCTCTGAGGTGACCCTAATTGTGGCCTTCCAGCATCTGAAGGGGGCTTACAAGAAGTCTGGGGAGGGACTTCTCAGGATCTCAGGTAGTGATAGGACTAGGGGGAATGGAATGAGGCTGGAGGTGGGGAGATTCAGGCTGGACGTGAGGAGGAAGTTCTTCACCATGAGAGTGGTGAAGCCCTGGAATGGGTTGTCCAGGGAGGTGGTTGAGGCCCCGTCCCTGGAGGTGTTTAAGCCCAGGCTGGATGAGGCTGTGGCCAGCCTGCTCTAGTGTGGAGTGTCCCTGCCCATGGCAGGGGGTTGGAACTGGATGATCCTTGGTCCCTTCCAACCCTGACTGATACTATGATACTAACTGATATATGTGATACAAAATTTCTCTGGGGCCTTTCTAGAGGCTGAAAGACAAGGTCTTGTTAGCCATCAATACATGAAGTTTGTTATTCCTTTTGTTTCTTGCAGTCTGTCTGATCGTGTACCAAAGCACTGCTTCATTCATCCAGTCATCAACTGATTTATTTTCTGGTTTATGATGTTCTGAGAGCAAAGACTTATTTGCCCTCATCCATATCCACTGCAAAATCAATTTCACCAGTTCTTAACACTGGGCTTAGATCAGTGCAGTATCTTTCATCTTTTAAAACACTGTTCTTGTAATGGTATAGAAAAAGAATGGGCACACTTAGTCCATAAAGAGCAGGACTGAGAACTGCATCACAATGTTCCTGATGGTCCTGCCAGGCTGCTGGGCAGCAACAGTGGTAGGGACATGTAACAGATGACACCACGTTGGGGGCAGGAGTTGATCTGTTAGAGGGTAGGAGAGCTCTACAGAGGGACCTTGCCAGGCTGGACAGATGGGCAGAGTCCAAGGGCAGGAGATTGAACACATCCAAGTGCTGGGTTCTACACATTGGCCACAACAACCCCAGGCAGTGCTACAGGCTGGGGTCAGAGTGGCTGGAGAGTGGCCAGGCAGAGAGGGACCTGGGGATACTGGTGGACAGCAGCTGAACATGAGCCAGTAGTGTGCCCAGGTGGCCACGAAGGCCAATGGTATCCTGGCCTGCATCAGGATTAGTTTGGCCAGCAGGAACAGGGAGGTCATTCTGCCCTGTGCTTAGTATTTGTTAGGCCACACCTAAATTCCTGTGTCCAGTTCTGGGCTCCTCAGTTTAGGAAGGATGTTGACTTGCTGGAACATGTCCAGAGAAGGGCAACAGAGCTGGGGAGGGGTTTGGAACACAGCACTGTGAGGAGAGGCTGAGGGAGCTGGGGTTGTTTAGCCTGGAGAAGAGGAGGCTCGGGGAGACCTTATTGCTCTCTACAACTACCTGAAGGGAGGTTGTAGCCAGGAGGGGGTTGGTCTTTTCTCCCAGGCAACCAGCACCAGAACAAGAGGACACAGTCTCAAGCTGTTCCAGGGGATATTTGGGCTGGATGCTTGGAAGAAGTTCTTCCCAGAAAGAGTAATTGGTCATTGGAATGTGCTGCCCAGGGAGGTGGTGGAGTCACCATCCCTGGAGGTGTTCAAAAAGGATTGGATGGGGCACTTGGAACCATGGTTTAGTAGTCAAGAGGTGTTGGGTGATAGGTTGGACTTGATGATCTTTGAGGTCTTTTCCAACCTTGTTGATTCTATGATTCGATTCTATTCTATACTACACCAACTCTTGCCTCTCTTGCACACCAACTTTTTACCTTTTTTTTTATTCTGGTTAAATTCACAGAATTTCCTTAATGTCAGGACAAGCATTGTAAAAGCTGTTGGTGCTGCAATGTCTTACAAGGGTTATCATGACTTATGAACATGTTTTCCCTGCCCATTTTAAATAGATGCAATTTAAACATTTTCAGAAGATTTGTGTTCCTCTTAAAGACAGGAGCCTGTGGCCTGAACTTACTCTCTTCAAACTGAAGCACTGCTGCTCTGAGCATCCTCTGTGAAGACAGGGTGCTGCTCACTCTTCCAAGATGACGATTTTGAGTGAAATCAAAAAGCTTTTCTCATTCCTGTTGCTTTGGAAATTCAATGTAGGTAATGCTGCATAAGCTTAAGTGACCAAGTGCAGGTTGGTTTTCAGTATGACACTCTTCCCACAAAATACATCTTTATGTGAAAATCACAGAATCATGGAATTCTTAGGGTTGGAAGGGACCTCAAGGATCAGCCAGTTCCAACCCCTGCCATGGCCAGGGACACCTCACACTACAGCAGGTTGCTCACAGACACATCCAGCCTGGCCTGAAAAACCTCCAGGCATGAGGCTTCCACCATCTCCCTGGGCAACCTGTGCCAGTCTCTCACCACCCTCATGGGGAACAACTTCTTCCTCACATCCAATCTCAATCTACCCTTTTCTAGTTTTGCTCCATCCCTCCCAGTCCTATCACTCCCTGACACCCAAAACAGTTGCACCCCAGCTTTCTTGGAGCCCCCTTCAGATCCTGGAAAGCCACAATTAGGTCTCCTGGGAGCCTTCTCTTCTCCAGACTGAACAGCCCCAACTCCCTCAAGTCTGTCTCCATAGCAGAGCAGCTCCACCCTCTGCTCATCCTCGTGGCCCTTCTCTGGACACCTTCCAGCACCTCCAGATCCTTCCTGTGACAGAGGCTCCAGGACTGGACACAGAGTTCCAGGTGTGGTCTCAGCAGAGTGGAGCAGAGGGGGAGAATCACCTTGCTCAACATGCTGGCCACACTTCTCTTGCTGCAGCCCAGGCTCTGCTTGGCTCTCTGGGCTGCAAGTGCTCACTGCTGTCTCCTGCTGAGCTTCTCATCCCCCAGCACCCCCAAGTCCTTTTCTTCAGGGCTGCTCTCAAGCCACTCCCTGCCCAGCCTATATCAGTGCTTGGGATTGCCCCAGCCCAGCTGCAGGACCTTGCACTTTGTCTAGCTGAACATAAAATCACTCTATTTTTGCTAACGTGTTAAGCACATAGGAGCTCAGACTGTCTCCGACTGTTCCCATGCTAATTACAAACAGCTCAGACTTCAAACCTAAAGAAACTTCATTAGAAGCAACTGTTACCAAAAAAAGCAAACCAAAACAAACAGAAAATAAACAAACAAGCAAAAAAAAAAATCTATTTTAAGCCATCTAAAAATTCACTTTTCCAAGTGGTGAAGTTGGACTATGGGAGCCCTTTGGGG
Source organism: Picus viridis (assembly GCA_033816785.1). Lineage (NCBI taxonomy): Eukaryota > Metazoa > Chordata > Aves > Piciformes > Picidae > Picus > Picus viridis. The sequence continues at coordinate 11,081,452 of CM066567.1, forward strand.
CAACTAGCAGCATCTGTATAGCCCCTGGCTGAGGAAAAGAACACTCCCTGAATTACCTACCAGCCTTGTCCTTCCAGGAATTACATATGAAATTAAGGAGGAAATTAATCATTAGAATGGCAGAAACCCTCACTTCTAGAATGTGGTAGTAGAGAGCTGAGATATATCCACTTCAGAAATGCACCCTGGGGCCTGTGAGGCCAACACTTGTCCCAGCAAGCTGCCATTGCATTGGGGTGAGGCCATAAGAACATGGTAGTGAAATGCTTGCTGGAACACCTATTCTTTGCTCTGGCAGAGCTCAGCTTCTCAGCCACAGTGACCAGGAGCTATGTATAGTTGGCTGAGTTTCAAACAATTGGGGTCATGTCAGCACAAGGACATTGAACCACCAGGGACACTGCTGTCACACAGCTGCCAGCACCACAGCGTGGATTGAGTAGTTGAAGAGCCAATGCTTTTCCCTGTGGTGACCTCCCTCTGGGAAGCCTGCAGGGTGATGTGCCCCGGTGCCCCTCACCACACTGTCTGCTGTGATGTTGCCCCAGAGAACAGCTTAGTGCTGTCCAAAATCCCTTTGGTAGGTTTGTGGTGGGAAAAGTTCTGACATTCACTCTGTGCTTTCTATAATCTTCTCCTGGCTTTTATTTTGCATTTCCTCTGTTACATCCATATTCTGCTGTCACAGTTCGTTCTCTTCAACAGTTGGCATAGAAATACAGGTGCTGTGCAGGTCACAGGATCACAGGTGCCACAGCAGGACCATAGAATCCAGCACAGGTCACACAGGAATACATCCAGATGGGGCTTGAAAATCTCCAGAGGAGACTCCACAACCTCTCTGGGCAGCCTGCTGCAGTGCTCCGTGAGTCTCCCAGTGAAGAAGTTCCTCCTCATGCTGAAGTGGAACCTCCTGTGCTGGGGTTTCTATCCATTGCCCTTTGTCCCATCCCAGGGTGCAGCTGAGCAGAGCCTGTCCCCTCCCTCTTGACCCCCAGCCCTCAGATACTGATAGACATCTATTAAATTCCCTCTCAGCCTTCTCTTCTCCAGATTGAACAGCCCCAGGGCTCTCAGCCTCTCCTCGTCAGGCAGGGCTGCAGTTCCTTAATCATCCTCATAGCCCTCCCTTGGACTCTCTCCAGCAGATCCCTGTCCCACCTGAACTGGGGAGGTCAATAGATGTTTTGGTATTACAGACATGGAACAGTTGGGAATCTTGTGTTGATGTTGCTTTATTATTGGCAGAATTTCAACAACTGCTAAAATGATTGGTGGGGAAGCAATGAGAATAACTGGAATGGACAACAAATGAGTTCCTGGATCTTACTGGCTTAAATACTGGCATCTTGGTGATGCTCAATGACAGCACAAGGCACAATGGTGGAAGCTTAGGCATAGGAGGTTCCACAGAAACATGAGGAAAACTTTTTCACTGTGATGGTGACAGAACCCTGGAGGAGTCTGCCCAGGGGGTTGTGGAGTCACCCTCTCTGGAGATATTCAAGCCCTGCCTGGATGTGTTCCTGTGTGACCTGCTCTAGGTGATCCTGCTCTGGCAGGGGGGTTGGACTGGATGAGTTGGGGGCCTACAAGAAAGCTGGGGAGGGACTTTTTAGAGTGTCAGGGAGTGATAGGACTGAGGGGAATGGAGCAAAACTAGAAATGGGTAGACTGAGATTGGATGCTAGGAAGAAGTTGTTCCCCATGAGGGTGGTGAGAGACTGGCACAGGTTGCCCAGGGAGGTGGTGGAAGCCTCCTGCCTGGAGGTTTTTGCAGCCAGGCTGGAGGTGGCTGTGAGCAACCTGCTGCAGTGTGAGGTGTCCCTGGCCATGGCAGGGGGCTTAAAACTGGGTGATGCTTGAGGTCCCTTCCAACCCTGACAATTCTATGATTCTATGATATATATAGTTTTAAAATTACCTCTTTTACTTCCAAATCGATTCCAGACCACTTTCTTTTGTAACCTTACCTCTGCTTTCCCCTGCCTGATTTCCTTCCCTTCGCTGGGAAAGGGAGAGGGGAAGGAATCTCAGTCTGTTACCATTTGGGCTTTTAGACACTGTGTAAAGCTCAAACCAGGTTACTACCTATTTTTCCTATTCGTCACGGGGATGCAGAGGTGGATGTGTGCAGAGCTCGAGCATTTGGCACTGCCATGCAAAAATGACTGTTTAGTGATGCTGGAAAGGCCTTGTAATTAGACTGTGTCTAAGGAAGACAAAATATGTTTGTGGTACTATTTGAAGGCTGTGTTTTACAGAACACCTGCAAAGCAGGAAGGGAAAGGTTACCAGAAGAGGAGACAGGGACAGAAATGCCTCTGCTGATTTTGAACCTGCCAGACACAAAGGCAATTATGAGAGCAGACGGTGGAGAGGTGCACCTGAAGGAGGCCTCAAGGGGAGGCTTTGAGGATAGGTCAGAATCACAGGAATGTCTGCTTTGTGCTCATTTGTGTCACCCTCGTTGGTCTGCAAACAGCCTCTAAGGGAGCTGCTGATTTTAAAAGGATATATTAGTTTAGAAGGCCAAAGTACATCATCAGCTATACAAGAAATTGAATAGAAATAGAATAGAATAAACCAGTTTGGTAGAGACCTTCAAGATCATTGTGTCCAACCTATCATCCAACACCACCTAATCAACTAAACCATGGCACCAAGCACCCTATCGAGTCTCCTCCTGAACACCTCCAAGGATGGTGACTCCACCACCTCCCTGGGCAGCACATTCCAATGGGCAATCACTCTCTCTGTGTAGAACTTCTTCCTAACATGCAGCCTAAACCTCCCCTGGTGCAGCTTGAGACTGTGTCCTCTTGTTCTGGTGCTGGTTGCCTGGGAGAAGAGACCAACCTCCGCCTTGCTACAACCTCCCTTCAGGTAGTTGTAGAGAGCAATAAGGTCACCCCTGAGCCTCCTCTTCTCCAGGCTAAGCATAGCAAACAGACATTTCTGTGACATTTTAAGCCATGAACAAAGAAGATTCGAGGTACCGACCATTCTTAAATGATTCACAGATTAGAGAATGATTCCTTTTAGTGTGCACTGTGCTCCAGGGGAAAGACCTGGAGAAGAGGAGGCTCAGGGGAGACCTTATTGCTCTCCACAACTACCTGAAGGGAAGTTGTAGACAGGTGGGGGCTGGTCTCTTCTCCCAGGCAATCAGCACCAGAACAAGAGGACACAGTCTCAAGCTGCACCAGGGGAGGTTTAGGCTGGAGGTGAGGAGGAAGTTCTTCCCAGAAAGAGTAATTGGCCTTTGGGATGTGCTGCCCAGGGAGGTGGTGGAGTCACTGTACCTGGAGGTGTTCAAAAAAGGCTTGGATGTGGCACTTGGAGCCATGGTTTAGTTGTCAGGGGGTGTTAGGTAGTGGGTACTAGGTTGGACTTGATCTCTGAGGTCTTTTCCAACCTGGTTGATTCTATGTTTCCATGACCTGGCTTGGTCACAGTATCATAGTATCATAGTATCAGTCATGGTTGGAAGGGACCACAAGGATCAGCTAGTTCCCACCCCCTGCCATGGACAGGGACACCCCACACTAGATCAGGCTGCCCAGAGCCTCGTCCAGCCTGGGCTTAAACACCTCCAGGGACGGGACCTCAACCACCTCCCTGGATAACCCATTCCAGGGCTTCACCACTCTCATGCTGAAGAACTTCCTCCTCATGTCCAGCCTGAATCTCCCCACCTCCAGCTTCATTCCATTCCCCCTAGTCCTATCACTACCTGATAGCCTGAGAAGTCCCTCCCCAGCCTTCCTGTAGGCCCCCTTCAGATGCTGGAAGGCCACAATGAGGTCACCTGGGAGCCTTCTCTTCTCCAGACTGAACAGCCCCAACTCCTTCAGTCTGTCCTCACAGGAGAGGTGCTCCAGCCCTCTGATCATCCTCGTGGCCCTTCTCTGGACACCTTCCAGCACCTCCACATCCCTCTTGTAATAGGGGCTCCAGTATGCCATCATGGGGCAGGAAATGGCTGTAACTTAGAGCACAAAACCATCTGTACAGTACAGTAGCTCTTGGCAAGCAAATTTTAGGTTCTTCTGCATCCAATTCTTTGTATTAGAGTCTTTTGGTATTTGAAGGGCTACAAACATCTTGTGTTCTTCCTCAACTGCCTTCTGGTTCTTCTGCCCTCTCTCAAAAACACAGTCCCTTCTCTTCTTAGCTTCCACATGCTCTTGACCAGGTTATGTCCTCCTTTTTTGCTATTTCTTCTTCCTAGGGGTTAAGTTTCTATACTTGCCTTTCAAGTTCTCTATGGGACAGCAATGTGCCCTTGTGGCCAAGAGGGCCAATGGGATCCTGAGGTGCATTAAGAGTGTGTCCAGCAGATCCAGGGAGGCTGTCCTCCCCCTCTACTCTGCCCTAGTGATCCCTGGGGCTGTTTAGTCTGGAGAAGAGAAGACTGAGAGGGGATTTAGTAAATGTTTATCAATATCTGAGGGCTGGGAGTCAAGGGGGAGGGGACAGGCTCTGCTCACTTGCACCCAGGGGGCAATGGATGAAAACTCCAGCACAGGAGGTTCCATCTCAACCTCAGGAGGAACTTCTTCACTGTGAGGCTCACAGAGCACTGGAGCAGGCTGCCCAGAGAGGTTGTGGAGTCTCCTTCTCTGGAGCCTTTCAAGCCCCATCTGGATGCATTCCTTTGTGACCTGTGGATTCCATGGTCCTGCTCTGGCAGGGGGTTGGACTTGATGATCTCCTGAGGTCCCTTCCAATCCCTAACATCCTGTGAGCCTGTGAAGTACAGCACAGGAAAGCCACTGAGAAGTATCTGATGAGCAAGGAGAAAACCTTAGATGAGAAAAACTCTTTCAAGTTTTCCATAAGGATATTCTTAGAAGTATTTAATTTGCTTTAGATGACTCATTCAGAATAGTTCAACAAATCCCTGTATAATGAACACATGAAGGACATGACTGCTGGATGTCAACAGTGATGACATAACTGACTATACTTGTGATTCTGACTGATATTGGTCTTGTCAGGGTGCCAAAGTGTCAGTGGAATAATCTGACATGGATCAAGAGCCTGTGCTGTGGGGTGTTTCAGTGATAATTCTGCCACAGTTCATCCTTATTCCTGGGGTTGCTCTGCAGCCAGACTTATCACTGATTCTTCTCCACATGGACTGAGGAATTTCAGGGCTTCTTTCCTGAGGAAGTCAAGGGGGCAGACTTTGAATGGCATTTTTGTTTCCTTTACATCTGCACCATCCCCGGAGGTGTTTAGGAAGAGACTGGATGGGGTGCTTGGTGCCATGGTTTAGTTGATTAGATGGTGTTGGGTGATAGGTTGGACTTGATGATCTCAAAGGTATTTTCCAACCTGGTTATTTCTATTTTATTCTACACCAAGCCATACATTTATGCTTTGGAGGTGGAAGTGCTGGGAAAGAAGCATTTTTAAGACCACACTGGGAGTTACAGCGGAGAGCTTTGAGACATAATGGCTGTGACTTTGGGCCGTGCAGTTCAAGTCAATAAGATGAGCAGTCCTAGCTGTAGGAGCACAGGCATCACTGGTCTGCTTTCACTGGGGATTAATGGAGCAGCCAGGCATGCACACTAATGGAAGAGGATCGAAAGGCAATGTCTGTCAGATAGGTTTTTCCAGCCAGCAAACGTTTCGGGGTTTGCCAACCGCGCTTCAGAATGCAACCCGGAAGGAAAAGCCAAACCAAGGGTAGCTCTGCTGTCAGGATTGTGGTGGCTAGGCCTTGCCTACCTGTATCTAACAGTAGCCACATCAGATTGCCAGATGTTAGCAGACTTCATGATTATTTTGACAGCATGTACAATATGCTAATCGTTACTTATCACCTCGGGTGATCCTGCTTCTGGCAGGGGGGTAGGACCCGATGATCTCTGGAGCTCCCTTCCAACCTCTCTAAAGGACTCCTGTGGTACTGTGATACCACAGAAACTATAGTTAAGCCAGCAAACAGGCTGCTGCCAAGCAAACTGACAAGGGCTCCTTCTGCTTCTACTCTTTGCAGGCTACAGCCTACAGTCTCTTGTACATTAATTCCATCTATCAGGAAACCTGTCTTCATATCTCAGTTTTATATGACCACTCCTCAGGATCAGCCCTTATTAAGGATCTCCTTCAACAGCCCAACACACAGAGAATCCTTTCCTTGCCTTTCTCCAGGTCCCTGAATGTCTGGGTGCCAAAGGGCTGCTTTATGAGACAAGGAAAGGCAGGGTGTATCATAGTGCCATAGTATCAGTCAGGGTTGGAAAGGACCACAAGGATCATCTAGTTCCAGCCCCCTGCCATATCTCATTTCCCAGTTCAACAGAGTGCCCAGGAAGGTGCCTCTGGAAAAAGGATTATGTCTGACTTGCAGGGCAAATACAAAGTCCACGCTACTTAGCAGTGAAGACACACCAAGATCATAGGAATTCTTGCAACCTTCTCTAATTTAAGTCTTCATCATTCCATAAAGACAGCCTCAACCCACAAATCCACATGGAATGATTGTTAAAATTTGATTCAGTGGAAGGCAGCTCAAGCAATGGTCTTTTAAAAAAGGAAAAGAACCTATTCTTAATCTCTGCTTATAGTGCAATCATAGAGTGGTTTAGGTTGGAAGGGACCTTAATGAGCGTCTCCTCCAACTTCCCTGCCATGGACAGGGACACCTCTCAGCTAGGCTCAGCTGCTCAAGGCCTCAAGTCCAGGTTTTGGCCCAGAGTAAATTAAATGCCACATATACTGGCTCTGGGGAAAGGGAAAACAAATCACAGAATCCCAGCATGGTGGAGATTGGAAGAGACCCCTGGAAATCATCTAGTCCAACCCTCCTGCTAAAACAGGGCCACCCACAGCAGCGTGCCCAGGATCACAATGTCCACATAAGTTTGGAATCTCTCCAGAGAAAGAGACTCCACAACCTCTCTATGAAGCCTGCTCCAGGGCTCCAGCACACTCACACCAAAGAATTGTCTCCTCATATTCAGTTGGAAACTCCTGAGTTCCAGTTTGTGCCCATTGCTCTTTGTCCTGTCTCTGCAAAGAGTCTGGCCCCAGCCTCTTGCCCCCCACCCTTTATCTCTTGCTGAGCATTGATCAGACCCCCTCTGGGACTGCTCTTTGCCCAGCTAAACAGCCCCAGGGCTCTCAGCCTTTGCTCCTCACAGAGATGCTCCAAGCCCCTCAGCATCTTCCTAGCCTTTGTGGGGCTCTCTCCAGTAGTTCCCTGACTCTCTTGATGGAACTGAATCATTTTGAGTCACTATTGCCATAACTCCATAGAAGCAATTAAGGCCTCTCTGCACCAAAGGCATAAACAATACCTCCTCAGCAGCAGTTCCTTTTTAAGTAGCTGTTTTCCACCTAAAGACTTAACAAACTCCTCTGCAATAAAACTCATCTTTGGAATGCTGAAAAGACTTTTTTTTTCACACCGAAAGTTAATCTCTAGCTCTTTCTAAAGAGAGATGTCCAAATCCCTGCAGTGAGCAAGCACCTCCATGCACTATAGTTTAAAGCAAGGTCTTCCTCTACTGCCAACTACTGTATTATAATACATAACACAGAATTAACCAGGTTGGAAAAGACCTTTGAGATCATTAAGTCCAACCTATCACCCAACACCATCCCACCAACTAAACCATGGCACCAAGTGCCTCATCCAGGCTCTTCCTAAACACTTCCAGTGATGGTGACTCCACCACCTCCCTGGGCAGCACATTCCCATGGCCAGTCTCTCTTTCTGGGAAGAATTTCTTCCTCACTTCCAACCTCAACCTCCCCTGGTGCAGCTTGAGACTGTCTCCTCTTGTTCTGGTGCTGGGTGCTTGAGAGAAGAGACCAACCCCCACCTGGCTACAACCTCCCTTCAGGTACTTCTAGACAGCAATAAGGTCTCCCCTGAGACTTCTCTTCTCCAGGCTAAGCAACCCCAGCTCCCTCAGCCTCTCCTCACAGGGCTGTGCTCCAGACCCCTCCCCAGCTTTGTTGCCCTTCTCTGGACACCTTCCAGCAACTCAACATCTTTCCTAAACTGAGGAGCCCAGAACTGGACACAGGACTCAAGGTGTGGCCTAACCAGTGGTGAGCACAGGGCAGAATGACTTCCCTGCTCCTGCTGGCCACACTATTCTGATGCAGGCCAGGATACCATTGGCCTTCTTGGCCACCTGGGCACACTTCTGGCTCATGTTCAGCTGCTGTCAACCAGTACCCCCAGGTCCCTTTCTGCCTGGCTGCTCTCCAGCCACTCTGTCCCCAGCCTGTAGCACTGCCTGGGGTTGCTGTGGCCAGTGTGTAGTACCTGGCTTATTAAATCTCATGCCTTGGGACTCTGTCCATCTGTCCAGCCTTTCAAGGTCCCATGCAGAACTCTTCTGCCCTCTAACAGCTCAACACCTGCTACAATATTTTAGTAGATTTCGGACTTTAACCGGCAGAACAAAAGAGGAGTTGTTTTTGCACCACCTTCCTCAGACACCTCACATATATTATCTGAGGAAAATGTGGTAAAGAAAGCTGGGCTCTGATTCACGTTCAGCATCCCCAGTGCTTCTGAAAGAGTCTCATTATCTGCTCAAAACCTGAGCCTCAAAACTGTGTGTTTCAAACCCTGAGTCTCAAACTCTGTTCATTATAGGGATGCTCCTTCTCAATAATTAATATATAATAATTAAAATAATTAATTATTATAAATAATTATATTATATATTGTATATTCATTATTATAAATAATAATTAATAATTAATAGATGAGGGGCGAGCAACTGGATGTTGTTTACCTGGACTTCAGCAAAGCCTTCGATACTGTCCCGCACCACCTCCTGGTCTCCAAGCTGGTGACACATGGGTTTGATGGGTGGACCACTAGATGGATACAGAACTGGCTTGATGGCTGCACCCAAAGAGTGGCTGTCAATGGGTCCATGTCCCAGTGGGGGCCAGGGACAAGCAGAGTCCCTCAGGGATCAGTCCTGGGACCAGGCTTGTTCATCTTTGTGGGTGCCATGGGCAGTGGCATCGAGTGCACCCTCAGCAAGTTTGCTGATGACACCAAGCTGTGTGGTGCAGCAGACATGCTGGAGGGAAGGGATGCCAGCCAGAGGGACCTGGACAGGCTGGAGAGGTGGGCACAAGCCAACCTCATGAGCTTCAACAAGACCAAGGGCAGGGTCCTGCATCTGGGTTGAGGCAATGCCAGGCACAAATCCAGGCTGGGCAGGGACTGGCTGGAGGGCAGCCCTGAGGAGAGAGACTTGGGGGTGCTGGTGGACGAGAAGCTCAACATGAGCTCTCAGTGTGCACTTGCAGCCCGGAAAGCCAATCAGATCCTGGGCTGCATCAGGAGAAGTGTGGCCAGCAGGTCAAGGGAGGGGATTGTCCCCCTCTATTCAGCCCTGGTGAGACCCCATCTGGAGTACTGCCTCCAGTTCTGGAGCCCCTATTACAGGAGGGATGTGGAGGTGCTGGAAGGTGTCCAGAGAATGGCCACGAGGATGATCAGAGGGCTGGAGCACCTCTCCTGTGAGGACAGACTGAAGGAGTTGGGGCTGTTCAGTCTGGAGAAGAGAAGGCTCCCAGGTGACCTCATTGTGGCCTTCCAGGATCTGAAGGGGGCCTACAGGAAGGCTGGGGAGGGACTTCTCAGGCTATCAGGTAGTGATAGGACTAGGGGGAACGGAATGAGGCTGGAAATGGGGAGATTCAGGCTAGATGTGAGGAAGAAGTTCTTCAGCATGAGAGTGGTGAAGCCCTGGAATGGGTTATCCAGGGAGGTGGCTGAGGCCCCGTCCCTGGAAGTGTTTAAGACCAGGCATGATGAGGCTCTGGCCAGCCTGATCTAGTGTGGGGTGTCCCTGTCCATGGCAGGGGGGTTGGAACTAGCTGATCCTTGTGGTCCCTTCCAACCCTGACTGATTCTATGATTCTATGATTCTATGATTCTATAAACTTTGCTGTTCACAAGCATTTAACAGACACAGCAGTTTCTGTAAAGCAGTTGTGAAATTATACAGAGGCTACACAAGGACCAGGTGTTTCTACTATTTACTTTACAATTTGAAAGTTACAGGAAAATAGCTTTTATTACCAGCCAAGTTAAATAACCTCTTTTAAATCATTCATCACTAAGGCATTAACACATACCTTCATTGCCAGACCTCTCTGTTCTGAGCTGGAGGACTCTTATTTAAAGTGAGCAGGAGCACTGTGTCCAGATCTGGAGCCTCTATTACAGGAAGGATCTGGAGGTGCTGGAAGGTGTCCAGAGAAGGGCCACGAGGATGAGCAGAGGACTGGAGCTGCTCTGCTGTGGAGACAGAGAGAGTTGGGGCTGTTCAGTCTGGAGAAGAGAAGGCTCCCAGGAGACCTTCATGTGGCCTTCCAGTATATGAAAGGGGGCTACAAGAAGGCTGGGGAGGGACTTTTTAGAGTGTCAGGGAGTGACAGGACTGGGAGGGATGGAGCAAAATGAGAAATGGGGAGATTGAGATTGGATGTGAGGAAGAAATTCCTCCCCATGAGGGTGGTGAGAGACTGGCACAGGTTGCCCAGGGAGGTGGAAGCCTCATGCCTGGAGGTTTTTGCAGCCAGGCTGGCTGTGGCTGTGAGCAACCTGCTGTAGTGTGAGGTGTCCCTGGCCATGGCAGGGGGTGGAACTGGGTGATACTTGAGGTCCCTTCCAACCCTGACAATTCTGTGATTCTATGATTTTAAATTGTTGCTCTTGTGGGTTTTTTTGTTTCACTGGCATAATCAATGATCACTGTCAACAAATCAAGAAGTTACTGTCAGTGTATTTTAGAGTCTGAGGTATGTTAATGGAAGAAGAAAATTCTGGAAAAGTTATCTGACAGCATGACAGAATCATAGAGTCAGAAAATGGTCCAGGCTGGAAGGGACCTCCAAAGGTCATCTAGTCCAACCCCCTCCACAGTCAGCAGGGACATTCTCAACTAGAGCAGGTTGCCCAGAGCCCTCTTGAGCCTCACCTTGAATATCTCCAGGGATGGGGACCCAACCACCTCCCTGGGCAACCTGTTCCAGTCTTCCACCACTGTCATAGTAAAGAACCTGTTCCTAACATTGAAACAAACAAATGTGGACAACTCAGCTCAAGAGTTAATTCCTTTAGCTTAGGCTTAGTACATTTATAGTTAAATTTGTAGTTAAAATTTATAGTTACATTTATAGTTAAAGTTTATGGTTACATTTATAGTGAAGTAAGAAAAAACCATCCTAAAACCCCAGCTCATTGCTGACAGCAGTTTGTCCTGCTAACAGTTCACAGGCCTAAAGGTAAGCTGGGAATGAACTGTTGTGCTGCCTACATGATATTGCCTCCTGAGCTGGGTGATGGGGTCAGGGGGCAGTGTATTGCCCTGGAAATCCATGAGGAATTAGTTTGGGACCTGCTGAGCCACTTGGACACTCACAAGTCCATGGGGCCAGATGGGATCCATCCTAGGGTGCTGAGAGCTGGCAGATGAGCTGCCCAAGCCGCTCTCCATCATTTTCCTACAGTCCTGGCTCACCAGAGAGGTGCCAGATGACTGGAAACTGGCCAATGTGGTCCCCATCCACAAGAAGGGTCAGATGGAGGAACCTGGAAACTCCAGGCCAGTCAGCCTGACCTCAGTGCCAGGGAAAGCGATGGAGCAGATTATCCTGGCAGCAATAACTGCGCACCTGCAGGATGGCCAAGGGCTCAGGTCCAGCCAACATGGATTCAGGAAGGGCAGGTCCTGCCTCTCCAACCTGATCTCCTTCTATGATCAGGTGACTGCCTGCTGGATGTGGGGAGGCCTGTGGATGTGGTCTACCTGGACTTCAGCAAGGCCTTTGACACCGTCCCCCACAGCAAACTGCTGGCTAAGCTGTCAGCTTGTGGCTTGGGCAGCAACACTCCGAGCTGGGTTAGGAACTGGCTGGAGGGCCGAGCCCAGAGAGTGGTGGTGAATGGTGCCACCTCCAGCTGTCAGCCAGTCATCAGTGGCATCCCCAGGGATCAGTGCTGGGCCCCATCCTCTTTAACATCTTCACTGATGATCTGGATGAGGGGATTGAGACAGTCATCAGCAAATTTGCAGATGACACCAAGTTGGGAGCAGATGTTGATCTGTTAGAGGGCAGAAGGGCTCTGCAGAGGGACCTCGACCGACTGGATAGATGGGCAGAGTCCAACAGGATGGCATTCAACAAATCCAAGTGCCAGGTGCTGCACTTTGGCCACAACAACCCCATGCAGAGCTACAGGCTGGGGTCAGAGTGGCTGGAGAGCTCCCAAGCAGAAAGGGACCTGGGGGTGCTGATTGTCAGGTGCCTAAACATGAGCCTGCAGTGTGCCCAGGGGGCCAAGAAGACCAAGGGCATCCTGGCCTGCATCAAGAATAGTGTGGCCAACAGGAGCAGGGAAGTCATTATGCCCCTATATCTACACTGGTTAGGCCACACCTTGAGTCCTGTGTCCAGTTCTGGGCCCCTCAGGTTAAGAAGGACATTGAGATACTTGAATGTGCCCAGAGAAGGACAACAAGGCTGGGGAGAGGCCTTGAGCACAGCCCTGTGAGGAGAGGCTGAGGGAGCTGGGGTTGTTTAGCCTGGAGAAGAGGAGGTTCAGGGGAGACCTCATTGCTGTCTACAACTACCTGAAAGGTGGTTGTAGCCAGGAGGGACTTGGTCTCTTCTCTCCAGCAACCAGCACCAGAACAAGAGGACACAGTCTCAAGCTGCGCCAGGGGAAGTTTAGGCTGGAGGTGAGGAGAAAGTTCTTCCCAGAGAGAGTCGTTCGCCATTGGAATGTGCTGCCCAGGGAGGTGGTAGAGTCACCGTCCCTGGAGGTGTTCAAGAGGGGATTGGAGGTGGCACTTGGTGCCATGGTCTAGTCATGGGGTCTGTGGTGACAGGTTGGACTTGATGATCTCTGAGGTCTCTTCCACCCTTGGTGATGCTGTGATACAATGGCCAAAAGCTTTTTGTTTTTGAAGGGCCAAAAGCTGGCCTAGTGTCAAATAGCACCGTGGCAGAAGACCAGCTGCTCACAGATGTGTGGAACCTTCACAGCTTCCTAGCCAGAAGCAGACACACCAAGGAAAACAAACAAACAAAACAAAACCAAACCCAAAACATGAAGGTCTTTTCCAACCTGGTTTATTCTGTATTCTGTATCCAGTTCTGTTGCACTGCAGGGGAGCAGTGGGTGCAGGGACATCATTGTTGTTATATGTCTTTGGTTGGATAATATAAATATTGTAACTAACCTCCTAGCAGTTATTTCACAGGCACTGTGCAAAGATGTACTACACATCTCTGCAACAAAATGGTTTCTTATGACTGCCGCACATACCAGAAAGCTAGCACAGGATCACAGGATGTCAGGGGTTGGAAGGGACCTCCAGAGATCATTGAGTCCAACCCCACTGCCAGAGCCAGGCCATAGTGCAGTTCACACAGGAATGCATCCAGATGGGGCTTGAAAGGCTCCAGAGAAGGAGACTCCACAACCTCTCTGGGCAGCCTGTTCCAGGGCTCTGTGACCCTCCCAGTGAAGAAGTTCCTCCTCATGTTGAGGTGGAACCTCCTGTGCTGGAGTTTCTATCCATTGCCCCTTGTCCTATCCCAGGGTGCAAGTGAGCAGATCCTGTCCCCTCCCTCCTGACCCCCAGCCCTCTGGTGTTGATATTGATCAGATCCTCCCTCAGTCTTATCCAGACTAAACAGCCCCAGGGGCTCTCAGCCTCTCCTCACCAGGCAGTGCTCCAGTCCCTTCAGCATCCTTGTAGCCCTCCCTTGGACTCTCTCCAGCAGATCCCTGTCCCTCCTGAACTGGGGAGCCCAGAACTGGATGCAATATTCCAGGGGAGGTCTCACCAGGGCAGAGTAGAGGGGGAGGAGAACCTCCCTGGATCTGCTGGACACACTCCTCGAATGCACCCAGGACCCCATTGGCCTTCTTGGCCCCCAGGGCACATTGCTGTCCCATGCAGAACTTTTTGTCCACCAGCACTCCCAGGTCCTTCTCTTGGTGCTGCTCTGCAGCAGATCCCCTCCCAGCCTATCCTGCTGCAGTTTATTCTTCCTGCTCAGGTGCAGGACTCTGCACTGATCCTTGTTGAACCTCATCAGGTTCCTCTCTGCCCAGCTCTCAGTCTGTCCCATCTACTTGCGCCACCTTCAGCCCCAGAGGTACTGAAATGCCCAGTTCCAGTGCTTATTACAGCCTTTCATCCCCTTAAAAATTAAGGCTCCTGCTTATGTTGAATTGAAGGCCTTAATAAGTCTATGCCTACTTACTAAGTGTACATGTAAGCATATGCATCCCTGGTAGGCCTCATGGGTTTCAGTGGGACTGATGACATGATTGCACCTCATTTATATTGATTAATATTGTGTGGAAACAAATGTTGCACAGATTTCTTTTCAGTCCTGCTCTAACTTAATTAAATTAATGAATGTAGCTCCTTCTATGTATGATTATGCATTGACAAGCCAAGGAAGATGACTCTTCCCTCACCTGGCCAGTGCTGTACCCTCAGGAAGCAGACCTGGCTCCCAAAACTGGTGTTATGGCCACTAGACAGATGGCATTGGATGCTGAGAGCACAGGCTGTGCACAAAAGATGTCCTGAGAGCAAGCACAGTGGCTTGAACTCTGTTCTCTGCCCTGCCTCTAGGTCTAGTCTCTGTTTTCATCTTTCATTTCACCATTCAGGATCTGTCACCTGTTCAGTTGTAGCTCTGGCCCAAGCCACCCGCCCTTGATGCCGCTCCGTCTGCGCCTTCTCCTAGACCCACCTCATGAATCCTCCTCCCTGGCTTCCTGGATGCATCTGAAGTTCAGCTACAGTCATCTCAAGGTATGTGCAAGCTCCCTGGCTTCTTGGTGCCAAACCTTACCTCCATACGTAGGCTTGCCTCACTCTGTTAGCCTAATGACTATTATATGTCTTTGGTTCCTGATTTCAGATTGCCTTAATTACATCACCTGGCTCCTGCCTCCACCCAGACTCCTGCCTGGGGCTTCACTCTGAGGCTTGCAACACCCACGTCCCGTCATAACAGTCTGCATGGACAGGTGTAGACAGAGAGCAGCTTGTTTCACTAGTGCTCCCAGCTGGGCAGAAACAAGCCAGCTTTGGTCTAGGAGCTGTGCACCTCCATTAGCTGAAAGGAAGAGCTCTTTCATTTGCAGACATGATGCACAGCAGCTTGGAGCACGGACAAACCCAATCCATCTCTGCCTGTACTTGCTCACTTAGACAGACTGCATAAACCCATACTCATTTCCAAGGGTATAGAGTACATTTCAATACTAAATATTGTGTAGATGCATCAACTGTTTCCCCAGATGTTGAGCAGCATCCCTTGTGACACACAGGCAGACAGAAACCTACTGGGGGGGGGCAGAGGGTGCTGAAGCAGAAGATTTCTCCTGAACTTCCTAAAAGCTGGCTTTAGCTTCCCTGAGAACATGATCTGTGCCCACCCTGCCATCCAGGTGAAGTGTACCAACTGCATTTCATTACATTTGAGTCTCAACCTAATTCTAGTCTCCAGCACATTTTTGTGAACTAGGTGTAGCTATTTCTCTCAGCAGTGAGGCTGGACTTCCTTAAAACACCTCTTTAGGTTACTGAGACCCAAATCTTGTGCATAGAATGGTCCAGGCTGGAAGGGACCTCCAAAGCTCATCCAGTCTGACCTCCCCACACTCAGCAGGGACATCCCCAACTAGATCAGGCTGCCCAGGGCCTCCTCCAGCCCCATCTGGAATATCTCCAGGGAAGAAGCCTCAATCACCTCCCTGGGCAACCTGTGCCAGTGTTCCATCACCTTCATAGTTCCTAACATCCAATCTAAATCTGCTCTGCTCTAGTGTGAAGCCATTGCCCCTGTCCCTGTCCCTGCAGGCCTTTGCAAACAGTCTCTCTCCATCCTCCCTGTGGCCCCCTTCAGGTACTAACAGGCTGCTCTTAGGTCTTCCCAGAGCCTCCTCTTCTCTAGGCTGAACACCCCCAGGTCCCTCAGCCTGTCCTCATAGCAGAGCTGCTCCACTCCCTTGATCATTCTTGTGGCCTCTTCTGGACCTGCACCATCAGTATACTGGAAATATTTGCATCAGTAACTCCTGTGGCATTCAGGGGGATATGAGTGAGACCAAATGCAAACTCACTAAACCAAGTAAGATCTCCTAAATGGAGCCTTGACTGTTTTAAATAAGCATAAATGAATGCATCTAAACATTGCCTAGAGAGAGCAAGTGTCTAATGTGACCTATGCACATATCACTTACAAACTTAAAACTACTACATTGAAACTACTGATTAGTACATTAAAACTACTACATCTATTTTGGATATAAAATACTGAGAAATGCATCTTCCTTAGCTCTTTCTGCTGCAGCAAGAAGTGTGAGAGTTATGTGATGGTGATTGTATGCAGGATATGGTTGCAGGATATTCCTGTTTTGTGGGGGAACTGACGAGTGTCTCATTGAAAGTAAGAATCACAGACTTGTCAGGGTTGGAAGGGACCTCAAGGATCAGCCAGTCCTAACCCCCTGCCATGGGTAGGGACATCTCACACTGCATCAGGTTGCTCACAGCCACATCCAGCCTGGCCTTCAAAACCTCCAGGCAGGAGGCTTCCACCACCTCCCTGGGCAACCTGTGCCAGTCTCTCACCATCCTCATGGGGAACAACTTCTTTCTGACATCCAATCTGAAGCTACCCATTTCTAGTTTTGCTTCATTCCCCCGGTCCCTGACTCCCTAGAAACACCCTCAAAAGTCCTTCCCCAGCTTTCTTGTAGCCCCCTTCAGATACTGGAAGGCCAAAAGAAGGATCTCCTGAAATGCACAATGCAGTAAAGCAGTGACATAGATTTTGAATTTTAAGTATGGATTAGCTACTTATTACAGGGGGAAGAAGAAAAGGCATCAGAGTGGCACTTTAAGCTATTCATCTTTTACATTGTTTCCTTTTTTGGCAATAGTTAGGCCTCTTCTCCAACCTTATCTAAATGTAAAATCCTAAGAGAGTAGGGCCATATCCTTCTCATCTTGAAATTAACCCTTTGCCATTTATGTTCTTTGGAGTAACACTGTGATTTTACCAAGATCGTAAGATTTACAGGCACCAGGACAGGTTAGAGGCTGCCCTGCTGGAGAGCAGCTCCATGGAGAAAGACCTTGGAGTGCTGGTGGGCAGCAAGTTCTGCATGGGACAGCAATGTGCCTTGGTGGCCAAGAGAGACAATGGGATCCTGGGGTGCAGCAAGAAAAGTGTGGCCAGCAGGGCTAGGGAGGTTCTTCTCCCCCTCTGCTCTACCCTGCTCAGACCATGCCTGCAATCCTGTGTCCAGTTTTGGGCTCCCCAGTTCAAGAGAGACAGAGAGCTGCTGGAGAGAGTCCAAGGGAGAGCCAGGAGGATGCTTAGGGGACTTGAGCATCTCCCCTGTGAAGAGAGACTGAGAGCCCTGGGACTGTTGAGTCTGGAGAAGAGAAGGCTGAGAGGGGATCTGATCAATGTCTATCAATATCTGAGGGGTGGGTGTCAAGTGAAGGGGACCAAGCTCTTTTGGGTGGTGCACAGGAATAAGCCAAGGAACAATGGAGACAAACTTGAGCAGAGAAGGTTTCAGCTCAGCATGAGGAGAAACTTCTTTAGGGTGAGGCTGACAGAGCCCTGGAGCAGGCTGCCCAGAGAGGTTGTGGAGTCTCCTTCTCTGGAGACTTTCCAACCCCACCTGGATGCATTCCTGTGCAGAATTAATGTGATTGTAATTCCTGAGGTTTGAATACAAACTGAGTTCAGAAAGGCAAAATTAAGAACTTAAGAGTTATTTATTGCATATAAAACCAGAATCCAGATGCAAGGCCAGAAAAGATCCAACTTTCTATTTCTGGTTAACACAGTCCTAAGTTTGTTTAGGAGTGTGTCCAGCAGATCCAGGGAGGTTCTCCTCCTCCTCTACTCTGCCCTGGTGAGACCTCACCTGGAATATTGCATCCAGTTCTGAGCTCCCCAGTTCAGGAGGGAGAGGGATCTGCTGGAGAGAGTCCAAGGGAGGGCTACAAGGATGCTGAAGGGACTGGAGCACTGCCTGGTGAGGAAAGGCTGAGAGCCCTGGGGCTGTGTAGTCTGGAGAGGAGAAGACTGATGAAGGAGAAGGAATTTTACAGGTCCCTTTTCAGTGGGACCTTTTGAGTTCTAATGATGACTGAATGGGAGAGTTGCAGGCCAGGAAGCCAATTTAGGAGTGGTTAGGAAATGTGATTTCATCAGCTGAGAGCTGAAAATCATAAGCCTGTCCAACCAGAAGCCTTTTAAGAAGATCCTGAAGCGTACATCTCTGTGCATTCACAGTACAGACATAAAAGATTCTGGAGTTCCTCAACATTACATTAGTGGCTGATGCAGATTAACATTGCATTAGATTAATTGTCTCAATTAAGTAATTATTCTTTCAAACTGACAGGATGAAGCAATTTGAGTTCCTTATGGCCTCATGCTAAGCAACATTAGGAAGCCACCAAAGGACCAGGTGACCTGCCTGGTGGATGTGAAGCAGGCTGAGGATGTGGTCTGCCTGGACAGCATAGCCAGCAGGTCGAGGGAGGGGATTCTCCCCTCTACTCTGCTCTGGTGAGGCCACATCTGGAGCACAGTGTCCAGTGCTGGAGCCCCTATTACAGGAAGGATCTGGAGGTGCTGGAAGGTGTCCAGAGAAGGGCCATGAGGATGAGCAGAGGGCTGGAGCTGCTCTTCTATGAGGACAGACTGAAGGAGTTGGGGCTGTGCAGTCTGGAGAAGAGAAGGCTTCCAGGAGACCTTCTTGTGGCCTTCCAGGATCTGAAGTGGGCTACAAGAAAGCTGGGGAGGGACTTTTAAGGGTATCAGGGAGTGATAGGACTGGGGGGAATGGAGAAAAACTGGAAGTGGGTAGATTGAGCTTGGATATTAGGAAGAAGTTGTTCCCCATGAGGGTGGTGAGACACTGGCACAGGTTTCCCAGGGAGGTGGTAGAAGCCTTATGCCTGGAGGTTTTTGCAGCCAGGCTGGATGTGGCTGTGAGCAACCTGCTGTAGTGTGAGGTGTCCCTGGCCATGGCAGGGGGTTGGAACTGGATGATCCTTGAGGTTCCTTCCAACCCTGACAATTCCATGATTCTATGACTTCAGCAAAGCCTTTGACACTGTCTCCCTTAGCAAATTCATGGCCAAGCTGTTCAGCCCATAACCTGCCCAGGTTCACTCTGAGCAAAGATTAGAGCTGGCTGATGGCTGTGCCCAGAGAGTGGTGGTGAATGGTACCACTGCCAGCTGGCAGCCAGGCACTAGTGGTGTCCCCCAGGGATCAGTGCTGGGCCCCATCCTGTTCAATATCTTTATTGATGATCTGGACAAGGGGATTGAGTCCATCATCAGTAAATTTGCAGATGACACCAAGTTGGAGACAGGAGCTGATCTGTTAGAGGGTAAGAGGGCTCTGCAGAGGGACCTTGATAGGCTGAACAGATGGGCAGAGTTCAATGGCATGAGATTTAACAAGTCTGAGTGCCTGGTTCTACACTTCAGCCACAACAACCCCATGCAGTGCTACAGCCTGGGGACAGAGTGGCTGGAGGGCAGCCAGGCAGAGAGGGACCTGGGGGTACTGGTTGACACCAGCCGGTCCAATGGCATCCTGGTCTGGTTCAGGAATAGTGTGGCCAGCAGGAGCAGGGAAGTCATTCTGCCCTGTACTCAGCACTGGTTAGGCCACACCTGGAGTCCTGTGTCCAGTTCTGGGCCCCTCAGGTTAAGAAAAAGGTTGAGATACTGGAACGTGTCCAGTTCTGGGCAACGAGGCTGGGGAGGGGTCTGGAGCACAGCCCTGTGAGGAGAGGCTGAGGGAGCTGGGGTTGCTTAGCCTCGAGAAGAGGAGTCTCAGGGGAGACCTCATTGCTGTCTACAACTACCTGAAGGGGGGTTGTAGCCAGGTGGGGATTGGTCTCTTCTCCCAGGCAAGCAGCACCAGAACAAGAGGACACAGTCTCAAGCTGTGCCAGGGGAGGTTTAGGCTGGATGTTAGAATAGAATAGAATAGAATAGAATAGAATAGAATAGAATAGAATAGAATAGAATAGAATAGAATAGAATAGAATAGAATAGAATAGAATAGAATAGAATAGAGCAGGTTGGAAAAGAACTTTGAGGTCATCAAATCCAACCTATCACCCAGCACCTTCTACTTGGTGCCATGGTTGAGTTGATCAGATGGTGTTGGATGATAGGTTGGACTTGATGATCTCAAAGGTCTTTTCCAACCTGGTTAATTCTGTGATTCTGTGAATCACTTGATGGTTTGGGATGAAGCCTGATCACTTAAGCTGTAGCCTGAGGAGTTCCCTACAGAAGAAGTAGCAACTTTCCATAGCAAAGACAAGGCTGGTAACAAACACAGGAGACAGAGAACCAGTGGTGGAAGCATTTATTAGGACACTGGGCTACTAGGAACAGTGATTTCTAAGCCAGGAAACTGCGCCCAGTTGCTCATTTCAGTTGCTGTGATGAATATTTCTATAAGCAAGCATCTTTTAAAACAAACAAGGCAAATGTAAACCCACAACACTCTGTTTTCCTCCTGGTGGCTGGCTGAATGGGCTAAAGGATGGCATTATTTTTGCCAGTGAGCTAGGTATGTTACTTATGTCACTGCATTGCGAAGACTAAACATGATGCGAGCATGCAGTTAGGTCATGTGCTCTGCTGGCTCCTGAACACAGAGCCTGTGGGGACCATGGGCAGCAGGGCACATGCCTGTTCAGTCCCAGAGATCCCAGGATTTGTAAATCTCACGTTAGGGAACAGACACTTCCATAGATCAAAACAAACAGCAGAAAGGCAGAAGCCTAAGTGCCGTGGCTGTCAGTATTTGTGTTGTGAGCGAGAAGCTAGAACAGGATTTCTTTCATTGCTCTTTGTCCAAGCCCTCTTCCTGCAGCCCTGGAAATATGTTTCTCAGCTGTGATATGTTCAGAATGCAGCTCAGAGGGAACATCTTGCATACATTTCAGAAGGACAGGTCATTCCCGTCCCCCTCGGTATTGAAATTGCACGGTTCAACAGTACAGTCCTTGACTTGAGCCACACACAGCAGTGACAGAGAAACACTTCACCTGCAGGAATGCTGAGCAGAGGTTCATAAAAGCTATGGGAAGGTGGCGTGGCCTTTTGCACATGGCAACAAAGCCAAGTGACTTGTTTGCCACAGCAAGGGGCCAGCTGTCATGGCAGAACGTCTAACGCTGTGCCTACACATCCATATATGGGGCAACCTGTTCCAGTGTTCCACTACCCTCATAGTAAAGACCTGATGATCTTGAAGTGTCTTCCAACCACAGTGATTCTGTGATTCCATGATTCTGTAACTACAGCCTTTACCCTCTCAATAGACATTAAAAAGAATGCATCTGATGAGACACTTCAAAAGAGACAGTTGCTTCTGAAAGTCTTTAGGGGCTGTAGGCAGTTGGAAGTGCAAGGTGTGGTAGTTTAGGCTGGGTGCTTCCTGGACTGCCACATAAGCTACACCTCCGGTGTCCCAGGTGTCCAGCCCAGTAGGTGGACACAGGAAGCAGCCTATTTCAGACCCATAAATCCCTCTGCAAAGTCACTCTCTGCCTCTTTCTTCCCTCTCAGCTCCCACGGGAGATGCTCCCTTTTGGGTAACACTGGGGGAGTACTTCAAGGCTCTTAGGGCCTGGCTAGGCCTAATGCCAGGAGGAGAAGCGTGGGGGGGGGCGGGGGGAATGAGGGGGCAGTCTCAGACCTGGCTGGCCTGAGCATACCCTAGCAGTGGGGAGGGGAGAAAGAGCCCTGGGGGTTTTGGGTATACCTTCTGGTGGGGAGAAGGGACCTTTGGGTGTATGCAACCACCAACAGAACAAGAGGACACAGTCTCAAGCTGTGCCAGGGGAAGTTTAGGCTGGCGGTGAGGAGAAAGTTCTTCACTGAGAGAGTAATTGGCCATTGGAATGTGCTGCCCAGGGAGGTGGTGGAGTCCCCATCCCTGGAGGTGTTCAAAAAAGGCTTGGATGTGGCACTTGGAGCCACGGTTTAGTTGTCAGGAGGTGTTGGGTGATAGGTTGGACGCAATGATCTCTGAGGTCTTTTCCAGCCTTATCAGTTCCGTGATTCTATATACACACACAGCACTCCCAGGACTGCAGAGACTAGATAGCAGCAGAGCACCTGTATTTCTGCTACACAACACAGGGCTCAGTTCTGGTGTTTTTTCATGAAGTGACCAGGTGAAACTTTAATTGAAAAAAGAGTGGTTTTATAAAGCCAGTTTTCTAAATAAGTGCATTTCCCTGATGCTGAAGGACACAGAGATATTTTTCTCTCACCAAGACAACTATTTTTAGCCTAACCCATGCACTGCTGAAATTGTCAGTACACCAAATGCTGCTTTAACAGATGGGTATGCGTAGAAGTATGTGAAAGCATCTCTGTGGGAATGGAGTTTAAATGTTAAGCCTGGCATTGCCATCCAAGAATATGGAGAGGGCAATCTGTGTAAAGCTCACGGAAGACATTGGGAGGATACAGCATGGCAAACCTGATTCAGAACTGCGGAGTTTGTAACGTGTGCCCTGGTTGCTATGGTAGATGTAGTTTGGGTTTGGTGACTCAGGTTTATGCAGCAGCAGCAGCAAAGCAACCCACCTTGAACTGTGAGGTTTTCTGTGCAAGGATCTTGCTCCAGATGGACAATGCCAAAGAGCATCTTTGTCAAAGTCTGCTTTTTCCATCATTTAATTTACACTTTTGATGGTGCTTTGCACATCATCTTTTAGTCTCTCTCTTTTTTTTTTTTTTTTTTTCTGGCTAAGGAATGTACCAGAGTTTTCACTTTTGCTTGTGTGGGTTTGTCACACAATCAGAGTAGAGAAAACACCAGATTTTTAAAATAGCAAGGACTGTGACTAACAAATAAAGTGATAGAAATGCCTTACTCCTGTGGCAAGTATCCCCATCGAGGCCTTTCAATGTTAAAAAAGGCTTTCATATTTTCTTAGCCCATCTCCCCTTTTACAGTCTATGATCACAGAATCATAGAATCACCAAGGTTGGAAAAGACCTCAGAGATCATCAAGTCCAACCTCTTACCCAACACCTCCTGACTAACTAAACCATGGCTTCAAATGATACTTGATAAAAACCTGGAAGATTTGTTTGGAAGCTTTTTGTCAATGGATGCAGTATTTGTCCCTCTCTCTTAAAATTATCCATTTTTCCCAGAGGCTGAGTTGAAGAAACTAACTTTGAGATATTACTTTTCTTCTTCACTGGGGAGGGAAAAATGTTAGCACCGAATTTTTTTAAGCCCTACTGTGTCCATACTGGTTAGGCCACACCTTAAGTCCTGTGTCCAGTTCTGGGCCCCTCAGTTTAAGAAGGACATCGAGACACTTGAACGTGTCCAGAGAAGGGCAACAAGGCTGGGGAGAGGCCTTGAGCACAAGACCTGTGAGGAGAGGCTGAGGGAGCTGGGGTTGTTTAGGCTGGAGAAGAGCAGGTTCAGGGAGACCTCATTGCTGTCTACAACTACCTGAAGGGTGGTTGTGGACAGGAAGGGGTTGGTCTCTTCTCTCTAGCAACCAGCACCAGAACAAGAGGACACAGTTTCAAGCTGTGCCAGGGAAAGTTTAGGCTGGAGGTGAGGAGAAAGTTCTTCACTGAGAGAGTCATTTGCCATTGGAATGTGCTGCCCAGGGAGGTGGTGGAGTCACCATCTCTGGAGGTGTTCAAGAGGGGATTGGAGGTGGCACTTGGAGCCATGGTTTAGTCATGGGGTCTGTGGTGACAGGTTGGACTCGATGATCTTTGAGGTCTCTTCCAGCCTTGGTGATTCTGTGATTCTGTGTTCAAGATGAAAGAGAAGACAACAACCATCCTCAGGAGGTCA
The DNA here is from genome assembly GCA_033816785.1 of Picus viridis. Lineage (NCBI taxonomy): Eukaryota > Metazoa > Chordata > Aves > Piciformes > Picidae > Picus > Picus viridis. Next base: position 11,105,398 of record CM066567.1, read on the forward strand.
GAACAAAAAAACTTGCATCACAGGAACTATTTTGAGTAATGCAAAAGCTTCATCTGTTTTTTTCTGTGAAATAGGTGAATAGGTGCAATGCTCTTAAGAAAAAGTGGAAAACCAGAAAGCACTCTGACAACGATCTCACCGCTGCATCATTTTATGGCTCGCTTGACATGTGTCATTAAATTCATTGCAAAGATAGCCATAGATACTATCTCTGCAAATGCTTAGCTGGTTTTCTCTAGAGAAACACAGTTCCTGCTGAATTTACTGCTGGTATTTGCACGTGGAAAATGAGGCATTTGATCACCTTTAGTGCTATGTACATCCACAGCATGGATGCAGCACCTCTAGTGTGTGGGGTAGTCTCATAGAGGCACACCAAAAGAGTCTGGTCCACACAGTGTGTCCTGAAGTTGCACACAACTGGTACCTAAAATCACAGGACCACAGCATGATAGGGGTTGGGAGGAACCTCTGGAGATCATCAGGTTTAAGAGTGGCCAGGCACTGGAATGTGCTGCCCAGGGAGGTGGCTGAGTCGCTGGCCCTGGATGTGTTTAAAGGTGGTTTGGATGCGGTGCTTGGGGCTATGGTTTAGGGGTGACCCTTATAGAGTAGGATTCTGGGTTCAACTTGGTGATCCTGAGGGTCTTTTCGAACCTGAATGTTTCTATGATTCTGTGATTCTGAGTCCAACCTCCCTAGTGCAGGTCACATAGGAATGCATCCAGATGAGCCATGAAAGCCTCCAGAGAAGGAGACTCCACAACCTCTCTGGGCAGCCTGTTCCAGCACTCTGTGACCCCACAGTAAAGAAGTTCTTCCTCGTGTTGTGGTGGAACCTCCTGTGCTGGAGTTTATATCCACTGCCCCTTGTCCTGTCATAGGGTGCAACCAAGAAAATGCTAATTGTCTGTTGCTAGCACACTGCTATTATTGTAAACACACAGAGACATGTATGCAGTTCTCTGACTCAGTCTTGTGATATTGTCTTGCAGTAATGACTGTTTTGGGACAAATCTTATGCTCACTTTCAAGGTGGTCTTCAGAATTTGGTCTGACCTTCCAAACTGATGAAATTTACCCTCCATAGTATCATAGTATCAGTCAGGGTTGGAAGGGACCACAAGGATCAGCTAGTTCCACCCCCCTGCCATGGGCAGGGACACCCCACACTAGATCAGGCTGCCCAGAGCCTCATCCAGCCTGGTCTTAAACACCTCCAGGGATGGGGCCTCAACCACCTCCCTGGACAACCCATTCCAGGGTTTCACCACTCTCATGCTGAAGAACTTCCTCCTCACATCCAGCCTGAATCTCCCCACCTCCAGCTTCATTCCATTCCCCCTAGTCCTGTCACTACCTGAGATCCTGAGAAGTCCCTCCCCAGCCTTCTTGTAGGCCCCCTTCAGATCCTGGAAGGCCACAATTAGGTAGATAATTGGGAAAGAATACCAGATATTTTTGGTAACTGTATCTGTTCATCTCGGTTAGTCCTGACTAAGAAGCTGTAGACAGTCTCATCTCCACTCAGCTATGAGACAGCTACAGTGACATCAAATGACATTAGACTGGTAGGATGGACCAAAGAGTTTGGCTTGGTATTGCTTTTGTGTTGAAGTTATAAACTTTTATGTGAGAGATGAAACAGGAAAATGCAGATAATTGGAAAAAAGGTTTTAAAATTATTATTAATTAATAACAATTAATAATAATAACTTTTCTCACTATTGTTTTTATCATTATTATTATTGTTATTACTCCCTTCTTGAATTTTGCTGAATACAGGCAGTGTGAGCAACTGCAGTGATTAACCAAGCTGACAAGAATAGACAGCTCTACCTTTTTTGCTTAAGGAAGGCCAATTGCTTTGCTAGATCATATTCAAGGGCTGCAGATGATTTACTGCAGAGCACACAGCTATCTGGAAAAGGCACATATCCTTCATATATACATATATATGTGTGTGTGTAATATCCAAATTTCAGCTGGCTGCACATTCCCTCTGGAGCCTGCAGAAAACCTCAAACATAACTCTCAAATGAGGTGCACCCCCCACAAAAATAATAATATGAAAATGTCAAGGAAAAATAAAAGTCAAGAATGTGGAATATACAAATAGCTAGAGCATTAGGAGAGGTGTTTGATGAAGTTCTCTGAGAAGCTGGGGCTGAATCAGTCAAAAATGCCCTGGAGAAAAGAACAAAAGTATTAGATCTGGTCTTTAAGACTGAACTATGACACGGAAAGGAGCTTGCTTTCTGAACTGCAAAACCTCTCCATTTTGTAACAAGCCAAAGAGACTGATCTGAAGGAGTTAAAGGAGGATCTGTGTCCAGAAATAAAAAGCTGATCTGGAGTAATGAAATGAAGTCAAGGAGAGGGGACTGGAGCTCTGATGGAAATCTAAAAACTTGCTCCCTGACAGTGATATTCTGAAGAGAGTGTGTTTTGAGTGCCTATCAACTTGCCTAGAATGAGTTTGCTGCTAATAAAGCACTGGATTTAAGTGTTGCCTGCTGAAATCAGTGTATTACATTCTTCATCTATGTGGTTTTGTTGAAGAGACAAATTTGTAGACAGCCAGCTGAGAGAAAGAGAGAAGCAGCATGTTGGGGAGCATACAAGTAAAATATGGGAGACATCTGGGGAAGGAGGACTCAGCTTTCATCAGCTTACTTTTTTGGGGGTTATAGTTTCTAGCTCCTTAGAAAGTGGCAATGGACTGAGAATCCATCCACAGGGAAGTCCACCCATGAGGACAAGACTGAGGTCCATCCATAAGGACAAGAGCACAACAGGCAGCTGGAGCCTGCACAGATCCCCTCCTTAGATGTGAGTGCATCTACACAGCCAAGCTCCCCAGCTGGCAACTGCCCATATTGGGCTGATGGTGCCAGTGCTACAACACAGCACAACTGCAAAAACTGCTTCTGAAGTCCATTGTGAAGAGGCAGAAATACTTTCAAGCCCAGGAGCCTGACCTGTACCTGTGGATAGTCACACAGGCTGTCAATAGGAAGCTATAAATCAGGTGCCAGGTAGTTGTTCATCCATGTGCTTAGCCTGCAAAACCTTCTCTGGGAAATCGTTTTGTCTTGACTGCAAGATGTTGTCTGTTGTTCACAACCACACTGCACCTGCAAACCGTCACCGTGTTGTTATCTCATACACTGCTGCATGAATAAATCTGATGGACACTATGCAAGTACCTGCAGGTACCTTGCAAGTGCTTCTTGTGAAAGGCTGCTGATGTTTTTTACCAATACAAATGGAAGTAGGAAGCCTAAGCAGACTGTGAGACTGACCGCTGTAAGAAAGAGACGTTGTAGTGAGAAAAGCACAAACCATGCCAAATGTGGAGTGCATAGTTGGTACAATCTTTCAAATAACCTGCTGTGGTTGCAAGTGTTTTGCTCTCTGTTCTGCCACTCCCCTCCAGAGAATGAATCTTATGAGGAGTGACTGAAGGAGCTGAGGCTGTTTAGTTTGGAAAAGAGCAGGCTGAGGGGAGACCTCATTGCTCTCTACAACTACCTGAAAGGAGGTTGTAAAGAGGCTGGTCTCTTCTCCCAGGCAATTAGTGACAGAACAAGAGGGAATGGCCTCAAGCTGTGACTGGGTAGCTTTAGACTGGACATTAGAGGAAAAAAAAATCACAGAAAGAGTGGTCAGGGATTGGAATGTGCTGCCCAGGGACGTGGTTGAGTCATTAAGCCTGGATGTGTTTAAAGGTGGTTTGGCTGTGGTGCTTGGGGCTATGGTTTAGGGGTGACCCTTGTAGAGCAGGGTTCTGGGTTGGACTTGGTGATCCTGAGGGTCTTTTCCAACCCGAATGTTTCTATGATTCTGTGATAGTTTGGTTATTCTCTCAAAACTGTACTTTGTTTCCCATCATTAGTTAAAAAAACAAAGCAATTTTTTCCCCCAATTAAGTTTAAAACCACATTTAGGCCCTGAAATGATTCCATTTGAAGCACAACTCTTAGCTAAAATGGTGCACATGGAAAAAAACTTTACTAGGTGTAATAGTTGGTTTCCTAGAAGTTGCAGTTGTAAGCAACTGCATGTAGTCCTCATATCAACTGCTGTATGCTTTGTAACTACTTGTTTTCTCCCAGCAGAGAAGATGGATGTGCTACGTCAGGTTTTCAGATAATGCAAGTGAACTTTAAGCTTGGAGAAGAGACTAAAAGGGTGACCTCATTCATGTTGATAAAGAGTGAGCGCCCAGAGGATGGAGCCAGGCTCTGCTGGGTGATGCCCAATGCCAGCACAAGGGGCAATGGGTGGAAGCTGAGGCATAGGAAGTTCCATGGAAACATAAGGAAGAATTATTTCACAGTGAGGGTGACAGAACACTGGACCAGGCTGCCCAGGGGGGTTGTGGATTCTCCCTCTCTGGAGATATCCAGGCACCAGCCTGGATGTGTTCCTGTATGATCTGCTCTAGGTGACCTTGCTCTGGCAGGGGGTTGGACTGGATGGTCTCTCAGGTCCCGTAACATTCTGTGACTCTATGATTTGTCCACTGCCATGCAGGAGCAGGAGGACAAATTGGAGATGACACTTTTGTGCAGCAGCCTGCCCTAACGTGTACAGATCTAACCTCCCTAAGAAAGACTCCTCCGTAGCAAGTTGCCCCCTTTCTTTCCTTCTTCCTTCCAAACCGCTGCATTTGCCCCGATCGCCAGCGCAGGCAGAGACGCTGATGCCGCATGTGACACGGAAGCGCCTGGCAGTGACAGGCAGCGACTAGCTCCAACAAAGCTGCTCGGCGGCAGTGGAAGAGCACCGTGTGTCCTGGTTTTAACGCCGGACAGACCCTCTGTTGCCCCGGGAGGGACGAAAGAGTGACACTCACACAAATGCACTAGAAAGTGATGGAAAGTTTAAATGGAAAGGTATAGCCTAAAACTACCACATCGTGCTTCCAGCTGCAGGAGCCCCGGGAGCTCCACGCCTGTAGCCTGGCCTAGGTGTTGGGGTTTCAGGCCTACCCCAGGTGCCCCAATGAACCCTACTGTCCCCGCACACTTCTTTCTGGAGCAGCAGGTCCCCACCCTCCCGCGGCGGCCGCTGGCCGGGCAAAGCTCTCATCGCTTTTCCAGTGCCTTTTTCTCAGCCTTGACAGCAGGCACAGGCCGCAGAAGGCCGCCCGGTGCCCCGGCCGCCCCCCGAGGCGAGGTGCGGGCAGGCAGCGGGTGCTGCGCGGCACCGCGTCACTGGACGTCTCCCGGCTGGGCTCTCCCTCCGCGGCCGCGGGAATTTCCGCCCCGGCAGGGCACGGGAAGCCGGTGACCCTTCAGCTGAACTCTTGAACTCATGGGCCCGAGATGAGGCAAATCAACCCAGTCTCGCCCCGGCCACCACAGAGGCGTCCACAGCAACACCCAGCCCCTCGGCCCCGCTCGCCGCCGCTCCGCTCCGCTCCGCCCCGCCCCGCCGGGCACGCCGCCGCCGCTACCGCCCGCCCCGCGTCGCTCGCGCGCCCGTGCCCGCCCTCGTACCGCGGCTTCCACTAGCCGGGAATCTCGCGCGGTTATGCTAACGAGGCGCCGCCGCCCCGCCCCTTCGGCTCCCTCCCGCCCTGCGCCCTCCATCTGGGTGGGTGAGCGATCGAGCGAGGGTGAGTGCGGGCCGCGGTGCGCTGTGGGATACTGGCGGTATAAAGTCTATCCTCGGTGCGGCGTTAGCTAAGGGGGCCAGGCAGGAGCGGGGTATGAAGATGGCGGACGCCAAGCAGAAGCGGAACGAGCAGCTGAAGCGCTGGATCGGCTCCGAGACTGACCGGGAGCCGCCTGTGGTCAAGCGCAAAAAGACCAAGGTGAAGTTCGACGACGGCGCCGTCTTCCTGGCCGCCTGCTCCAGCGGGGACACCGAGGAGGTGCTGCGGCTGCTGGAGCGGGGCGCCGATATCAACTACGCCAATGTGGACGGGCTCACCGCGCTCCACCAGGTTGGTTCGGAGCCGTTTTCTACGGGAGGGGCCTGGCCGAGCTAGGGGGCCTTGGGCAGGCGGGGAAGGGGGTGAGGCCGGCCGGCGAAGTGCCCCCACCTCGGGAGGAGATGGAGGAGGAAGGGGCCGGAGGCGGCTGCTCTCCCCTCCGCTGGGGGGTGTCGGGGCGGGGAGGGGCCGGGAGCGCGGGGCGGGAGGCGGTGGCGACCGAGGTCAGGCTTGGGGGCGGCCGGCCGGAGGGAGCCACGGGGGAGCGGCCTGGGCCGGCTGGGCTGGAGAGGCAAAGGCTGCGCTCCCTCCCCGCAGGCCGGTTGTCGGAAGGGGGCGGTTGGGCCTCTCCTTCGCCGGGGAGGAGGTGCCGGTGACCCTCTTTCGCTTTCCCCGCTCGCCTCGCTTCCCCTGTTGGCAGCGCCTCCTCGGGAGGGACGGGGGCAGCGGGCTCTGCCCCGCGCTGCCGGGGAGGCGGCTGCGGGGACCGCGACAAGTGCCCTCCGGCGGAGGGCGGCCGCCGGCAGGTGAAGGAAGCGGACTCGCCTCCAGGGTCGCTTCGTCCGGCAGGCTCTTTCCCGGGATGCCGGCAGCGGTTTCCTGCTCCCCCGTCTCCCCGTTTTCGCAGCAGTTAAGCCGATTAAACCCCGCTGGAGTGTGCGGGCGGCCGTGTGGAGAGATGGATCAGCTATTCCTCTCCTGTTTCCAAGGGGAGCCAGTGTTTTGTTCCGAATATAGAAACGCTTATCAATAAAAGGTTGCTTTCTTTCTTCACTGACGGCTTCTGCCGCAGTGTGGGAGCTGAACTTTCAGGGGAGCGGGGCTCTTGCATTTTGCTTCCGTGCGTTGGAGAGCGGTTAAAAACCGAATCCATATTGCTTTGTTCTGGTGTGGATACGTGGGAGGGGAGTTAGTGCCGAGGGAGGTAACTTTCTTTTGGGGTAGGGGGGCAATGGAAGGGAAACTGGCTGTGAAGTTTCCTCAAAATGGATGCTTTGTGCATGTTGAACTTCATAGCATTCTGATTGGAATCTCAAAACGTTAGCCAAATAAGGAAAGGCTGTGGCAATCCGGAGATAATGCGGGTTTGCCTGAACAGTTTTTTCTTCTCTAGAAGGCCAAAAGCTTCCGCACAATATTGGACTCGCTGGATAGCCAGAAAGTAAAAGAAAAGTATCTCTAGCAGGTTGGCTTCTCGTTCTTAAGTTTAGAAGTTGTTCGGGTGTCAAAAAAAAAACCCAAACCGTAGCAAACAGAATTAAGTTGAAAAATTTTCACGTTTGCGAGATGTAGGTTGATCGGGTAGAAATCTTCCCCAAATGGTTAAGTAAGGTAATTAGGACATCGTTGTTACACACTGTGTTTCTTAAATCCACCACCTCGGTGTTTTTAAAATGTGTTTTACCCTTCTTGCCGTTGAGATTTTCTTTCAAGGATGTAAGGCTCTACCGAGTTACCCAGTATTAGTGGATAGAATCCCCTCCTCAACAGAAGATACAAAGCTCTTACCACTGTTTGCTCTGTTTCCTGTGTATAAGTCATCACTTGCTCCCCTGTAAAGGTTTACTTTCAGTTGTGAACTGAAGTGGAAGAATGAACGTGTGTTGTGGTTAAGCCTGTCAGCATGTTACCACAGCAGTTACCTGACTTCAGGCTAGCCTGTCACTTCATCGAGAGCTTTTATGTGTTTTTCCTGCTCTAATCAAGTTAGGATTGCTTCATTCTTCCCAGGGAGCTCTGTATTAGAAATTACACCTTAACTGGTTAGATGGCTCGGTCTGTGAGTTACTGTTCTCCAGTGATTGGTAGGAAGGGATGACGTTTGGTTTAACTCCTTTGTTAGTATAAGGGCTGAATGCTACATGAAGTCCACATGGTGTTTTCAATGTCTTCTATACTGTATATAGTATACTATATACTAAAACTTCAATCAAGATCATTATGAGCTTACTCTCCCTTTCTTTTTACCTGTAGTCAGCCTGCAGTTTGGAAGGGCAAAGTTTAAGGGAACAGAGGTGGAAGATTTACATTGCTGCTTCATTCTTGTTCTCCTTCTTCCCCCTCCTTCCACTGTGCATGCACATCACACCACCCCATCTTCATCTCTTGGCAGTGCCACTGAAGGATTTTGTTTTCTGTTTGGATGTGTAGAAAAATAAGCTTGAAATCAGTTAAGCTTCTTAGAGTTAAAGTTCTTGCAGAAGTGGAAAAAACATTGTCATTGGATTATTAGTTCTGTATTAATGTTGGGTTCAGATGTCAGTCTTGTTAAAGACTTGTTTTAGCATATATTGCATCTAGGCCTTTAGCACAAAGGAAGAAACTGGATGTACTGTTCTTCTATCTGGGCTATAGATGCAATGCATGATATTGCAGCAGGGCAGTGTATGTTGTGCTGCAGTATCCTGCATTGTAAACATGCTCTGTGTGTTTGTGTCTGTAACTTACTTCTAAATTACATCTGAAATTTACAGTCAGGTGTCGGGTAGCTTAGTGGAGGTTGAAAGGGCTTTAAAATATGACATTTTAAGACATGCAGGGTGAGATCTCATTTACAGATAGTGCAGCTTTTCTCACGTGCCTTAACAATTGAACGTGAGGGGTATTTGAGAGAAAAGAGAAGCCCCAAGGTAAGCTGTGAATTCACAGGTTAATAGTTTCTGCAGAGGCAGGAGCAAAGTGGCATAATTTGAGTAGACCTGGTCCCTTCTAGGGCAGGCATATCTATTTGGAGTGGGATTCGATTCTGGCACCCCAAAAGCTTAGCACCTCTTCTTCCTCAAAGTTCGGACTCCCTCTTTTTCCTTGCCTTCCGTGAAAGAGGACTTGGTTTGTCAACTGTCACTGGAATTTACTGCTTAAGTGACTGAAAGTAGTTTGTCTAAAATTCACATAGAGCTTTGTGCAGGAAAGAGGAGCCCACCCTTTCTGGGCAGCGCCATGGGAAGGCTGCATGTGGTGGGGAAGGACCATGATGTGACCAGCTTCCTGGAAGGCTGGATTTCCTGTGCATACTTCTCCCCTGGGAGCACAGGGTGTGCACTGTGGAGTACCTGCAAGCTCCTGATAAAAAAGGCAGCTGAAATTAGACTGTAGTTAGGTATGACAGTTTATGCAGCCTGCTTTTTAGCCGCTCTTTTACTTTGAGGCTGCTCAGACTTGGAAGGGGGTAACCTGGTTTTTGGCCTCGGTCTCTCTGGGTGAGGAAGGTTGGGTGCTGCAGCCTAATTCCACCATGTAGCATGAAAGTAACATGTTTTGCTGTATTGATCTTGCTTCTCCCTGGGGAGGGTGCTGCTTTGGAGGTAAGATAAGGGAAATTGTCTTGGTTGCTTGCACATAGTTTGTTGAATACTGTAGGTGTTGCCATTGCTGAAGGCTGAAGAGCAAGAGAGGCTTCTAATTCTTAATGAAGAATTAATATGGTCTTTTCTTTATCCAGGACAAGTACAGCTGAATTAAGCAAAGTTCCCTGAGGGCTATCTAATACCAGTATTGTTTTGCAGCTCTTTCAAGGACTAAGTTGTGTACAACGGTGAAACTATTTTACTGACATTATACTTGGGTATTATAGATTCATAGAATTGTTTCAGTTGGAAAAGGCCTCTAAGATCATTGAGTCTAGCTGCCAACACCACCATGTCCCAGGTGCCATGTCTATGTGTTTTGGAGCACCTCCAGGTATGGTGAGTGCACCACCTCCCTGGGCAACCTATTCCAATGCATTTCCTCAGTTTGCAAGCATAGCAGTATGTGGCATGCAACAGAAATTTTAATTTGATGCCACTGCTGTAGGACTCTGCTGTACTGATCCCTCAGTAGTAATTAAGATGCTGAGAAAGCCTTCACAAGTGTGTTTCCCTGAAGGCTTAACTCTTTCTAACTGATTAAGGACAGTTATTGCTGTTTTAATATTTCCGTGGGTTCTGGAGGATTTTATTTCTTGGCTAAAAAGTACCTTCCTTCGTGGGAGTTTCTGCAATAGTTTATGTGAAACATTCTGTCAGGACTCCTGGTGGCATGCTCACAGTACCTGATTTGGTAAAGGATCCTGTTACATTTGGCATGGACTGTCCTCCTTGTTATGACATCCTTTCAAACAGCAAGACGTGATGAAAAAGGGATGTAAAACCTACCACCACTGGATTCCTTTGCCTTAGAATATGATAGAGAACATTAAGGCTGCATTGTTGGGATCTTTTTTGGTGAGTGGTAACACAGGTTGTGTGGGGGAGCTGAGGCCACATATTAAGACATGAGAGCAAAGAACAGATTGCTACAGTCTTAAATTGTTAGGGGTGTTTGCATCATAGCAGCGCCCAGCCACCAAGGGTAGGAAGAGTATGGGGGAGTAGCTCGAAGCTGGCTTAATAACCTGCTAGCTATCACTTCTGCACTGCTTCTTTTGGAGAGTGATCATGCTGGTGTTTGTGGTGAATCTGTTAATTTTTCCAGACTGTCAAGTAGGAGATCTTCCTTGTGTGCAGAAAGGTTTGTACTTGGTTTCAAGCCTGATTCCCAAACCTCACTGTTCGGAGGGGAGATAACTTCTGACCTGCCCAATCCCTTCACGTTGTCGTCGTAGATGATGCACAGCTGACCATTTTGGAATAATTTTTCAGCTTGTGTGAGGTTTCTTTTAATTATTATAGTATTATTTTTATGTCTCCAACTACAACCAAGCACAGAAAAATTAGTCCTGAATTAAGTGTAACGTGGACTTCACTTGGCGATTAGACTACAGAGGCATGCTTGTTTAAAATCCCCTTTGTAATAGGAGTTGTTTCTTGTGTGGGCTGTAGCTCTCTCTCCATAGTTACAGTAGCTAGGTTCAGATTCTGCAATAAGTACCTGTCAACTTCCTTCTGATCTTCCTTCTGATCCAAGTTGCTGGTTTGAGGTGGTTTTTGTTTCGTTTTAACCCTCTGAAATGGAGGAAAGAAGTGGGGGAACTCAACAGCGTGATTCATCGTAAGATACTCTAATAGTGCTGCCTTCAGAAGAATGATGTTCTGCTTGGTGTTTTATATGAGAAACAAGTAACAATCTGTTCACTTTTTAGAAGGTTTGTTATCTCCAAGAGTCTCTTGGCCTCTTCGTGGTCTGTCAAGTTTGAACCTGGGATTTCCGTGTCTGGTTGCTGAGCAGTTTTCATTACGAGGGCAATTTCTTGCTCAAAGAGAACAACCCAAGCACCTCTTAGCATGTAGTAATTATTTTAAGTGTTTAAAGCATATTTCCATGTTAGTCTGACATTTCTTGACTTTACATAGTCATGGAGGTAGAGTTTATAGTCAATGTAAGAATGAATTCAGCTTATAGGGCCTACACAGGCTGATTTTCAGGGACAGTTTATGCTGTCTGTACCTCTGAATTTCACTGCAGTGTCAATGCTGCTTCTACACTAAAGCTTTATCCATTGTTTTCTGTGAGTTCTGACATATTCTTGATACTTTCAAGAACATTTTTTTCCATGATAAATCATCCAAAAAGTCTTGTAAGAGTAGATGAGTAGAACCCTCAGCAGGTTTGCTGATGACACCAAACTCTGTGGTGCGGCTGATAGCTGGAGGGAAGGGATCCCTCCAGAAGGACCTGGACAGGCTGCAGAGCTGGGCCCATGAGAACCTCATGAGGTTCAACAACACCAAGTGCAAGGTCCTGCAGCTGGGTCAGGGCAATCCCAAGCAATATAGGCTGCATGTCCAGTTCTAGAGCATCTATTACAAGAAGGATCTGGAGGTGCTGGAATGTGTCTAGAGAAGGGCCATGAGGATGAGCAGAGGGCTGGAGCTGCTCTGCTATGGAGCGAGTCTGTGAGAGTTGGGGCTGATCGTTCTGGAGAAGAGAAGGCTCCCAGGAGACCTTCTTGTGGCCTTCCAGGATCTGAAGGGGGCTACAAGAAAGCTGGGGAGGGACTTTTAAGGGTGTCAGGGAGTGATAGGACTGGGGGGAATGGAGCAAAACTAGAAGTGGGTAGATTCAGCTTGGATGTTAGGAAGAAGTTGTTCCCCATGAGGGTGGTGAGACACTGGTACAGGTTGCCCAGGGAGGTGGTAGAAGCCTCATGCCTGGAGACTTTGAAGGCCAGGCTGGAGGTGGCTGTGAGCAACCTGCTGTAGTGTGAGGTGTCCCTGGCCATGGCAGGGGCGTTGGAACTGGATAATCCTTGAGGTTCCTTCCAACCCTGACACTTCCATGATTCCAAATACTTCATGTTTATGTAAGACTATGTTCGGACACCTTAGACTTAGAGAAACTAACATGGTCTGGAAGAAATGTAGTTTTGGACAGCTGTATCATGAGCATGGCCTTCTGGGACTCTTGCAACTGAGAAATAGTGAATTATGCCTTGTTACTGCAACACTGTGGTATCAGTATAGAGTATATGCATGTAGGACATGCAGTATGTGTGGACATCTACCTAACCCATTCACATTATTGCTCCACAATGTATCTTATTCGTTGATCTAGGCAACGGAAGAAATGCAAACTGGAATGCAGCTGCAAGGCAGTGGAACTGTCAGTAAGCTGGGCAGTTTCTGATGCTGCTGGATGGGTGGAGACATTCCAAGCTGCTTTACTTTGCTCTATACATTCCTGAAATGACAGTCAATGGAAAGCATGGCATAAGAGTGGCAGCATTCCTCAGCTGCTTCCTTTCTAGTAATGTCAAGACTGTAGGGGTAGAACAAGAAATCAAATGATCAGGGTGCTTGTGGGATGGGGAGGGGGAAATGTTTCTGGGTTTATTTTATAGGTGCTTTGTTTTGACAAGACAGCTTTTCTGTTTCAGTTGTTTTTTGAGAATACCACAGCAGCTACAGTGCTTATCCTGGATAAATGCATTCTTTGACAACTCATTTGTGAAACCAAAATTAGAGCGATAGGAAGAAGTCTTTGAACAAGACTTCCCCATTCATGCCTGAGTGGTGTTAGCACTTACCCCCTTAACAATATATTTCAGAGACTAATGGCTTCTAAAGCTACCTTAAATTGAATAGTGGAGAGAGGGCTTTAGGAAGAGGGTGAAACCCCTGGAAAAAAAACTTGCCTAGCAAATGCAGCCTCACTTTGGGCTTACACAAAGAAGCAGGATTGTCTTCAAGGCTGCAAGTAAATAATTCCTGTAGTCCTGTAACTTGTGAATGCATTTGGTCTATAGCTAAGACATAGCCATCTATTTTGGTATAAAATATCTGTAAACTGTGGTTGTCATGAATGGTTCCAGATCTAAGCCATTCTGCAGGAACCAAGGAGCGTTGATTTCTTTTATTCCTTTCTTCATTTTAAAGTCAGTCTGAAACATCCTTTATTTTTCCCATGCTATGATTGTAATTTAGGGTCTTCAGCTCAAGCTATCAGAGCTTGCTTTGGTGCAATCAGTTAGCCAGTCAGTGGTGATTACAACACAAATCTTAGTGTGATGGTTTATGTAGTTTTACTGTTGTTGTTTTACCCTTCTGATAGTGAAGCTAGAAGAGTAACCCAAGTGTCTTCTGTACCCATACTCAGGTATTTGAGGTTTCTTGCACATCAGGGGATTGCATTACAGTCCTGACCTTGTGTTGTAGATTTGAAATAGGTATATATATATATATATATTGACATGAAAAATGGCATATGCATAGATGTATGCCCTTTTCCATGTCAGTTTAATTCTCCTGGGTTTTGGTGTGTGTTGTTTTTTCCTTTCACAGAATGTCTGAGCTGAATGTTGGCAACATGAAACCTGTTTAAGGGTTCTGCTTCAAACTTCCAGGATGAAATTACCTAACAGTATTTTTCTTAATTTCACAGTTGAATTGAGCACTTGTCTAAGGTAAAATAAACTAAGCAATCATCTGGTACCAAACACAGCTGTCTGGTGTCTTACACTGATGTACATGCATGGACAGTGCTGCTTTCTGAAATGCTTAACTTGGATAAAGCTTTCACTAAGACAGCCTGAACATGAGCCAGCAGTGTGCCCAGGTGGCCAAGAAGGCCAATGGCATCCTAGCCTGCATCAGGAATAGTGTGGCCAGCAAGAGCAGGGAAGTCATTCTGCCCTGGACTCTGCACTGGTTAGGCCAGTGGGCTCCTCAGTTTAGGAAGGATGTTGAGTTGCTGGAAGGTGTCCAGAGAAGGGCAACAAAGCTGGGGAGGTGTCTGGAGCACAGCCCTATGAGGAGAGGCTGAGGGAGCTGGGGTTGTTTAGCCTGGAGAAGAGGAGGTTCAGGGGAGACCTCATTGCTCTCTACAACTACCTGAAGGGAGGTTGTAGCCAGCTGGGGGTTGGTCTCTTTTCCCAGGCAACCAGCACCAGAACAAGAGGACACAGGCTCAAGCTGCACCAGGTGAGGTTTAGGCTGGATGTTAGGAAGACATTCTTCCCAGAAAGAGAGTGGCCATTTGAATGGGCTGCCCAGGGAGGTGGTGGAGTCACCACTGGAAGCGTTTAGGAGGAGTCTGGATGAGGCACTTGTTGCCATGGTTGAGTTAATTAGATGGTGTTGGGTGATAGGCTGGACTTGATGAGCCCTTCTACCCTGTAACAGAGCAACACCTGCTTCCAACTTGGTGTTGTCTGCAAACTTACTAATGGTGGACTCAGTCCCCTCCTCTAGATCATCAGTAAACAGGATTAGGCCCAACACTGACAATTGTGACTCCTGTTGTTTAGTAATAATCTCATTTCTATCAAGCCATATCAACCAGTGTTTTTTAGACACCTTGCCAAACTTCACAATTTTCTACCACTTTTATTTGTTCAGCTGCTGCAACTTGAATTATTTTAGATCCTGATGCTACGATTTTTTTTTTTCCTGAGGACTTTGCACTTTTTCTCCTACTCAGCGGAAAATAAAAGTTTAACACTTCAGCTCTGAAAGAATTTTTTGTGTAATGTCAGTTTCTTGGCTTCTGAGCAGAGAGGGTGGGTTGTATTAGCACTGTGGCTGTCAGTGGGGTTTTGTTTGTGAATCTCTCTGGGCATGGCTTTCTGGTCACTGAGTTTTCTACTTGCCTGTGGGCAGCCTACCCAAGAGCTTTTCAGATTGTTTTCTCAGCAATTGAAGAGGATGCTGTGTTCCATAGTGTAGTAAAAAAAGTGCGGGTTGTCATCATAGCTCTGTGTTTGCAAGTTCAAGCAGGGTTTGGGGTTTTTTAGAGTGCTGTTTGTTACTCTCTGCCATGAATGTAAGGCTAGTGGGGGATCTCAAGTAATTAGATGGTGGTAGTTTATAAAAAGACAGACCTAAGTTAGAGGAGCTGCAGTTGGGTTCCAGAAGGGAGGCTGTCTTGGTAACACACACCAGTGCTGGATGCAACTGCAGATGCTGATATGGAGTACAAAAATGCAGGCAGTCTCTGGCTGCTTGTGTATAGGAACTCGTGTTTAAAAGAGTTATTACTTGTTTTGCTGAAAGTAGGATGAGAGGTGTGGGGGCTTTTATCCTTTCCTTCATTTCCTCTAGGGAGTTGCTCTTGAATTTGATTATCCTAGTGCTGACCTCTATATGTCGTTATCCTTCACTTAGAACTAGTAATTCCTGCCTAATTCCTTGCTAATGGCCTAGCTTTGCACTAATGAATAGCAATGATAGTCTAATTTCAACTGCTGAGTTCAGTGTGCTGTTCCAGTGTCTGAGTAGTGTTAAAGACACTGCTGTTGTGTGATGAGGTTACTTTCAAAAAGCTCAATGCAGGCTGGGCATTTTACCCCTTTTCTGCCCACCAAGGTGGCTGAGTATCATGGGGTGATTATTGTAGCTAGTTAAGTACTGTTGATTGGATGGAAAAAATACTTGGGGTCAGCTACTCAGTTTGTGATGGTGGTGTAGTTTACTTCTGCCTCTTTGGCAGTACCAGCATGTCAGATCTAACTTCCATTTTCAAGAAGGGATGGAATAGAATAGAAAAAATGAATAAAATGGATGAAGATATTGATGTCACTGGCAGCAAAAGTCTATTTCCACACAGCTATCCTCTTTGCCTTTTTTATAATGCAGTTCTTCTGTGGCAGCCTCAGATACTGCTCCTTAGAGCTAGAAAAATTAAAACCTTAATTGCTGGAGTCCATTCAGTGTATCTGAATTCTTTAATGCTACTTCTCCTCACAGTCCCTCAGAATCCAAAGGCATACTGTGTTCATAGGTGTAAGTATTGGGATGGGGATTGAGACAGTCATCAGCAAATTTGCAGATGACACCAAGTTGGGAGCAGGTGTTGGTCAGTTAGAGGGCAGAAGGGCTCTGCAGAAGGACCTCAACCGACTGGACAGATGGGCAGAGACCAACAGGATGGCGTTCAACAAGTCCAAGTGCCAGGTGCTGCACTTTGGCCACAACAACCCCATGCAGAGCTACAGGCTGGGGTCAGAGTGGCTGGAGAGCTCTCAAGCAGAGGGGGACATGGGGGTGCTGATTGACAGCTGCCTAAACATGAGCCTGCAGTGTGCCCAGGTGGCCAAGAAGGCCAATGGCATCCTGGCCTGCATTAGGAATAGTGTGGCCAGCAGGAGCAGGGAAGTCATTGTGCTGCTGTACTCAGCACTGGTTAGGCCACACCTTGAGTCCTGTGTCCAGTTGTGGGCCCCTCAGTTTAGGAAGGACATCAAGACACTTGAATGTGTCCAGAGAAGGGCAACAAGGCTGGGGAGAGGCCTTGAGCACAGCCCTGTGAGGAGAGGCTGAGGGAGCTGGGGTTGTTTAGCCTGGAGAAGAGGAGGTTCAGGGAGACCTCCTTGCTGTCTACAACTACCTGAAAGGTGGTTGTAGCCAGGAAGGGGTTGGTCTCTTCTCTCTAGCAACCAGCACCAGAACAAGAGGACACAGTTTCAAGCTGTGCCAGGGAAAGTTTAGGCTGGAGGTGAGGAGCAAGCTCTTCACCGAGAGAGTCGTTCGCCATTGGAATGTGCTGCCCTGGGAGGTGGTGGAGTCACCGTCCCTGGAGGTGTTCAAGAGGGGACTGGATGTGGCACTTGGTGCCATGGTCTAGTCATGAGGTCTGTGGTGACAGGTTGGACTTGATGATCTTTGAGGTCTCTTCCAACCTTGGTGATACTGTGAAGTATAGCACAGATGATGGAAAGTCTGCTTCAAGAAACAGAAGTGCTAGGTGGGTCTGTGGTACTTCCTTAGCGTGCCTGAGATGGGCTGCTTGAGTTATTTTCATTCCTGAGGAGGTCTGTTTGATTTGGCTTCTTGCTACTTATAGGTGAACTAGTACTCAGGTTTAGTTTGGGCATTGAGACCAAAATGAACAAGCTTTTCCAAAGTATTTGCATGTCATACTGCTTTGAATAAGTCCATACTCAAATGTGTTGTTTCCCTTCTGCCTTCAAGACATGGTTCCACCCTGACAGGGTTTATTAAGGACTAGTGCAAATGTTTAATACGGTTTGGAGCGTGGTTGAATGCAGTTCTTCAGTAAAATGAGTGTGTGATCCGCTCTGGCAGGGGGTTTGGACTGGATGAGCTTTCAAGGTCCCTTCCACCCCTAACATTCTGTGACTCTTGGAATTCTGATTTTTATTTTCTTTTTTAAGTGTGTTTTTTTTTTTCCTTAACCAGCATTTTCAGTCTGTGGTCTGGAAAAGTAAACCTAGTAGCAGCCACACTTTCAGTAGCTGGCTATATTTGTGGAGGTGATTTGAGGCCTATAACTGATTAACCAGTTACTTTAAGTAGGTCCTTTGTTTTGTATCTGACAGCTGAAATTGACATGTGAACACCTTTTGTACATAGCTCGTGTGGGGTGTCCAGAATGCTGTAGTAACCGCGGGTTCCTGATGCCAAGTGCCGTTACGCAGCGTGGGGTCGGGGTTGGAAGGGACCTCTGAAGATGGTTTAGTCCAACTCCCCTGCTGGAGCAGGATCACCCAGTGTAAATCACATGGGAAGGCATCCAGGTGCCTTTTGAATGCCCCCAGAGATGGAGATTGCAGAACCTCTTTGATCAGTCCGTACCTTTGAAGTGAAGGCTTTTTTCCTGGCCTTTATGTGGAACCTCCTGTGTTCCAGCTTGCCGCTGTTTCCCCGTGTCCTGGACACCAGTCAGAAGAGGCTGACTCCATCCTCCTGTCACTCATTAGATATAAATCCCACCTCAGTTGTCTTCTCTAGGCTAAGCAGACCCAGCTTTCTCAGGCTTTCTTTGTAAGGCACGTGTTCCAGTCCCCTAATCATCTTAGCAGTTCTTTGCTGGACTCTTCCTGGTAGTGCCTTGTCCTTCGTGAACTGCGGGAGGCCAGAATTAGATGCAGTGCTCCAGGTGAGGCCTCACCAGGGCAGAGTAGAGGGGAGGACTTCTTTTCAGAACCTCCCAGTTTTGGCCTAGGATGACAGATTTCCAATTGCAACTCAGATAAGCCTACTGTAACCATTTGCCTGGATTTCTCTCTTGATTCTGGCCTAATCATCTATCCTAACACCAAGGCAGGAGTGGTACTGTAACCTGAGATGATGCTTGTCTCAATTTTCACTGCAGCAGAGGGACAACTGGGAATAAAGAGGGCATGCTGCATTGGTTCAAGATTTTTATTTTGATGTGGCAGACAAATCAGCTGGATGACACATTTGTGAGAGAGTAAAATAAATTTAGATGTACCTAGAACTGTCATCTGGTTTTGCTCCAAGAAGCCTACCCACGTGAGAGTCCCTGTACTGGTGAAGAGGTTTCCATTGCTTTCTGAAGCCTAATAATTGGTAGGTTCTCCATCATAAGGAACATGGAAATAGGAGAGCTTTGCTGGATGTGTATGGAGTGGTTCCTTCTGGGAAAGGTCAGCAGTTAGGTGCAAGCTTCAGTTTGACTTAGTAAAACTTTACAAAAGCCAGAAATACAAAAGACTTGATTAAGATAGCAGATTTCAAAAGCTATTGGGCTGTTCAGTCTGGAGAAGAGAAGGCTCAGAGGTAACCTAATTGTGGCCTTCCAGGATCTGAAGGGGGCCTACAAGAAGGCTGGGGAGGGACTTCTCAGGATCTTGGGGAGTGATAGGACTAGGGGGAATGGAATGAAGCTGGAGATGGGGAGATTCAGGCTGGAGGTGAGGAGGAAGTTCTTCCCCATGAGAGTGGTGAAGCCCTGGAATGGGTTGTCCAGGGAGGTGGTCGAGGCCCCGTCCCTGGAGGTGTTTAAGCCCAGGCTGGATGAGGCTCTGGCCAGCCTGCTCTAGTGTGGGGTGTCCCTGCCTGTGGCAGGGGGTTGGAACTAGCTGATCCTTGTGGTCCCTTCCAACCCTGACTGATACTATGATACTATTGTTTGATATTCTTTTTAAGATAGTGACCTGTCATGCCAGGTGTGTGTGATGGGTAAAAACATGAAACTCAGAAAATTCTGGCGTGGAAAAACTTATCTTTAATAAGACTACTATGATGTGTTTTTCTATTTAATCTTCCCCCCTGACATATAAGTAAAGCATCAGAAGAAATGGAAGACATGCAGACTGTGAGGATTCCAATAAAGCACTCAAAAGTGACCTTTTGTTAAGAAGCCTTGTTGGCATTGGAGCCATAGGTTCTTCAGTGACATAGTTAGGCTGGGGTCAGAGTGGCTGGAGAGTGGCCAGGCAGAGAGGGACCTGGGGGTACTGGTTGATGGGAGGCTGAACATGAGCCTGTAGTGTGCCCAGGCAGCCAAGAGAGCAAATGGCATCCTGGCCTGCATCAGGAAGAGTGTGGCCAGCAGGAGCAGGGAGGTCATTCTGCCCCTGTACACTGCACTGGTTAGGCCACACCTTGAGTCCTGTGTCCAGTTCTGGGCCCCTCAGTTTAGGAAGGACATCGAGACACTTGAATGTGTCCAGAGAAGGGCAACGACGTTGGTGAGGGGTTTGGAACACAAGCCCTATGAGGAGAGGCTGAGGGAGCTGGGCTTGCTTAGCCTGGAGAAGAGGAGGCTCAGGGGAGACCTCATTGCTCTCTACAACTGCCTGAAAGGAGGTTGTGGACAGGAAGGGGTTGGTCTCTTCTCCCAGGCACCCAGCACCAGAAGAAGAGGACACAGTCTCAAGCTGTGCCAGGGGAGGTTTAGGCTGGATGTTAGGAGGAAGTTCTACACAGAGAGAGTGATTGCCCATTGGAATGGGCTGCCCAGGGAGGTGGTGGAGTCGCCATCCCTGGAGGTGTTCAGGAGGAGACTTGATGGGGTGCTTGGTTGCATGGTTTAGTTGATTCGGTGGTGTTGGAGGAGAGGTTGGACGCAATGATCTTGAAGGTCTCTTCCAACCTGGTTTATTCAATTCTGTAGTTTATCATTGACTACCCAGAGGTATGAGTCAAAGTGTTTCTTGAAGAACTGATACGTAGTTTCCCTCTGTTTGGAGATCCTCCAGGGACTGTGTCTCAGCACCTCTTTGCTTACCTGCTCAGAGAGTAGCAAGTTCTTAGTCTTTTCTAGATAGAAAGTCTTGTGGTTGTTTGGAAGGCTTTGCTGTCTTTACTCCGTGTTTTTGAGCACTTTGCATTTCTTCTCTATAATTATCCAATGCTCTTTTCTATATCCAAGTTAAATGACTTAATATGGGAGAATTTTTATGGTGGTTTTTTTCCTTTCCCTGTTCATTTTGCTGTGTCATGTTTAACTGCTGATAATGTATTTGATAACATTCTTTGCATTCTAGTAGTACTTGGAGTTTATGCAGAGTTTGAATAGCAGCCTAAGTCAACTGATCTGGACTGCTTTGTTATGACTTAAATTACAGATATTACTTAGCTATTAAAACCTTTTAAACCTTAAGCCAGAACCTTCCATTTTTAAAACAAAGGTGGCTTCAAATCTGGTTGCAGATGTTTGTCAGTTGAGCTCATGTAATAGACTGTAAAAGCGAGGAGTGCCATTTAACTGGGAATGACATCACTGGCTTTGATATCAATACACTTCTCTACTAGCCTTTGGTAGCAGCCTGTGATTCATGAGACCCATGCTGCCTTGGACAGTTGCATAAATTGCTCTTGGAAGATATTCCTTGTCCTAGACAAAGGTGGTCACAAGGAAAGACAGCAGAAAATATTCCCTGGTTCATAAGATAGAACAATGAGAGAGAAGGATGTATTTTTTTTTCCCAATCTAGGTAAGTTGTCCATTTTTCTGTTCTTCTGTCTCTTAGCTCTGCTTGTGTTATAGAAACTGGATCTTGGCAATCAAATTCTTTCACCCTCTAAGTTTTCATAAGTAGGTAGCAGTGGTTAGATATTTGTGCTTTTAGAGCTATAAAGAAGCCTCTGCAGTCAAGTCTGATCTGTAGAGTGGCAAGTAAGATGCTCATGCTTACAAAAACACAGCATGTACCCTACTTTGATTATTATTTTTTATTATCATTATTATCTTTTTCCTTCCAAGAAGGGATCTCATAAGGCAAAATGTGGAGGAACTGAATGTTATCAGAAGTAGCCAGCATAGATTTAGCAAGGGGAAGTCATGTCTGACTAATCTGATAGCCTTCTATGGAGGCTTGACTGGATGGATAGATGAGGGGAGGGCAGTGGGCATGGTCTGCCTTGACTTCAGCAAGGCTTTTGATACCATCTCCCCCAGCATTTTCATAGACAAGCTTAGGAACTAGGTGTTAGCTGGGCAGTGGGGTGGTTTGAAAACTGGCTGAAAGATCGGTGGGTTTTGATTAGTGGCACAGGGTCTAGTTGGAGGTCTGTAACAAGTGGTGTTCCCCAGGGTTTAGTACTGGGTCCATTCCCCTTCAATGTATTCATGAACAACCTGGATGAAGGGATAGGCTGTATCCTCATCAAGTTTGCTGATGACACAAAGCTGAGAAGGGTGGCTGACACACCAGAAGGCTGTGCTACCATTCAGCAGGACCTGGACAAGCTGGAGAGTTGGGCATAGAGTAACCGTAAGAAATTCAGCAAGGGCAAGTGTATGATATTGCACCTAGGAGGGAAAAACCCTGTGGATCAGTACAGGTTAGGGGCTGACCTGCTGGAAAACAGCTCTGGAAAAAGACATGGGAGTCCTGGTGGACAACAGGATGAGCCAGTAATGTGTCCTTGTGGCCAAGAAGGCCAATGGCATCCTGGGATGCATCACGAAGAGTGTGTCCAGCGAGTCCTCCACCCATGCTGAGCTTAGGTGAGGCCTCATCTGGAGTATTGTGTCCAGTTCTGGGCTCTGCAGTTCAAGAACGACAGGGAACTGCTTGAGGGAGTACAGAAACGGGGTACAAAGGTGATTAGGGGACTGGAACATCTCTCTTATGAAGAAAGTCTGAGGGCCTTTTAGCCTGGAAAAGAGTGAGGAGGGATTTTAACAGTGCTCATAGATACTTAAAGGGGGAGTGTCAGAAGGATGGGGGCCATTCTTATTTTAGTGATGCCCAGTGACAGGACAAGAGGTAACAGGCACGAACTTGAACATAGCAAGTTCCATCTAGGCATAAGGAGGAACTTTTTTTATTTTGAGGGTGGTAAAACATTGGAACAGATTTCCCAGAGAGCTGGTGAAATCTGCATCTCTGGAGTCATTCAAAACCTGCCTGGCTGCCCTCCTGTGCAGCCTGCTCTAGGTGAACCTGCTGTGGCAGGCAGGGTTGTACATGGAGATCTCCAGAGGTCCCCTGCTGTTCTGTGATTCTGTGAATGGTTTGTTTACTTTCTTTGGGGGTATCAGCAACTATTGAGACAGAAGGTCTTTACGTTGCTGCTCCTTTTGGTTTCATGAGGATGCCTAAGGTGACACCTCATGCATCCTCCCACTATAAATTTCTCTCTGGAATGCTTTAGCTCTGCTTAAAGCAAGGAATAGCGGGACGTGAGGAGTTGTTCCTGTAAAGCCTGTTATGTGAAGCAGAGATTTCTGTGAACTCTTGCTTTTGTCACTTTCAGTGTGTAGATTGTGAAATGTTTCTGGCACTTCCAGTGGGTCTTGATTCACTGAGAATATTAATGACTCCATTAGGCTGTTTGCTTCCTTACTGGAAAATATTTCTAGGTGAAGTCCACTGTTAGTAATACCCCAGCCTTAGAAGTTACCTATAAGAATTCTTCCACTTCTTAAATTCCTATTTTAAGATGCAGAGAACTTTCCTGCTTTAGGCACAATGTGGTGTGTGTGGGTTTTCTGCAGGTTTCTTGACTTCTGAATACAAGACATTCTGAATAGAAATTCCAGCTACTTCAGTGAGTGAATTTTATCAGTCGGTGGAACTTCACTCCATGGTAACATGATGCTTGGGGTGGGGGGAAATGCTATTAGCTGCTCTAATGACTGCAAAATGTTGTCAGGCTCTTGGAGGAAAATATGATTCCCTCCTTACCTGAAACACTTTAGTCATACCACAGTAATACTGCTTGCAATTCAGAGGAGGATGCTGAATGAAGGGAAGTTGCTGCTTACAAGATTATGCTCATAGGTGAAGGGTGAGTAGCACACTGTTGGTGGCCTGCTGGAATAACTAGGGAGAGATTATTTACTTGCCCCACTTGCTTTGTCAGGTTGGAGGGAAGGAGAGCAGCACTTAATTTGTCCAATCACACCTTCAGGTTGGCATAGTGCCTGAACTGAAAAACGCCACTCAGCAGCAAATTGCTGGCCAAACGGACTGATCCATCTAGCCTGCAAGGTCTATGTTGCTGCAGTTGAGCCAGTAGTTAGCTTTGGCTACTTGGCTTTCTGGTATTAGAAAATGTACTCTGAGGCCTGTTTAACCTGAAGCTTGTGGCTTGTAATCAGGATTATCCCTTTGGCTCTGACACAGATAATGGCCCCAGAAACAAGAATGAAAGGGAAGTGCTGCATCTTGCTGAAGGAGGGTGCAAAATGTCAGATTGCACTGGTTATGGCAAGGGCTGTAGGAATAGTGATAGGAAGTAAAGCTTGTGAAGAAGATGCTGTAGTTACAAGCACATGTGGAGAAGAAAAGCTATATTTTTGTGACAGAAAAATACCTCCTTTATCAGGAAGCATCAAGAGATTGTAGCCAAGAGCAAACTCAGTGTTATGATTATTATCTGCTTTTCACAGTATTTGGAGGCATCTTTCTGGTCCGTTCTACTTCAGGAACTTTCAGTTTCTAGCCCAGAGAGTTACAGTGTGTTTTTAAAACAAGGTGCTGTGATAGTTACGGTGTAAGTGTATGTATTTTTCTCCCTTCCCAATCCCAGCATGAACTGCAGTCATGGTTAACAATTCTTGACGTTCTGAGTGACTTTTCTTTGCAGCAATTAGGCAGTGTTTCCTTGCCATGTAGTGTGACTCTCATGTGGCACCCATTGAGTTCAGAGTTGAATAAGGAGGTGTGCTCTAGATCCTTCAGGTGTATGGTAGTGATATAATTAGCCTGGAATATTTCCATGTTGTTAGTAGGTCTTCAAACTGGTTTTACTAGTTTTTAGCTGCCTAGACTAACAAACAGCGCAGGTGCTTAGCTGGCTGAGAGTGCTCTTCAGCCACAAAACAAATAGTTCAAATTTTGACTGGAATTATTTATCTGAATCTTTGCTGCAATAAACTTTCACAGCATTCTTTGAGCTTGAGAATTGAAGTGAGTATGCCAGCGTTAACTTTAAGAAGGGTGTTGCAACCGTCAGGCCTTAACTTTTGTCCTCTGACTTGTTTGTGTTGGATTTGATCTGTGACTTCAATGTATAAACTGCATAGAATGAAAGATTTGTGAGTTTGCTGTATTTCCTATATTGTGCCAGTCATTACAACACTGTGTATTAGCATTAAGTGCCCTAAGCCAGTAAATATCCCTTTTTTCCTGAGTTTATTCAAAAGACTGCAAAGCAGGATGTGTGTTCTGCACTTCCTAATCAGCAGATGCACATTGAATTTGAAGGTGGAGAAGTTTTTGAATGCATGAAGCCAAAATGCTCACCCACTATTCCTGTTTTAACTACAGAATTTGTAGTTCCATCCAGCAGTTAAGATAAAACTGCTAGGAAGATAGGCTAAATTCATCCATACTTGCTGTATCTCAGCAGTAGTAATGTTTAGTGCAATTCCTGCTCCAGCTAATGAAGTTCTAGCATGCTTGCTTTGAGTATTTTGTGCAGGTATTGGCACAGGCAGGTCCTTCAGCCTGTAACCTACTGTGCTGTGTCATCAAGGAGAGTCTGATCTCCTAAAATGGAAATTACTCATTTTGCAGAGGGAAATTGGAGCCAAGCAGCTGTAAATTCCAAGAGACAAATCCTGAGGCAGATTCATAACTTTGTTCTGCTGTTCAACAACTAAATTAGAGTTGATTCCAGTGTTTGCTGCTTGCTTCAAGCATGCAGCCAAAGACATTGACACTGCTTTTTTTGGTTTTTGAAGTCTGTGCTTCATAGTACTCAGTTTCCTTAGCTTCTTCCCCTTTCCTTGCCTGAAACAACAAGCTCTCATTACTACCCCAGCAGTGTTGGGGTGTTGTTTTAGGGAGCTGTTATCAGTTTGCATGGAATTAGTTCTTTCAGTCTGAATGACAGGAAACAAGGATAGTTTGACCAGTTTGTGTGCATACATTCCTGTGTGAGCAGCAGTGACTCTGGTTACCTACAGTCTTGAGAGGTCTGCGGGGAACTGCTGAACTAAAAGGAGAAGTCAGAAGCTGCATGCTTACAAATGACAATTCCATGAATCCCTGCTCCTCTGTGGCTCAGTGTAAATGTTCTTGTCTACGTTTGCTCTTCCATCTGTGGTTTAAATTGGGAAGTTCTGGATGAAACTCTATTTACTACTGTTGCAAGTGTTCTGTGCTGTTCCTAGAGGGCTACTGAGTTGAACTTAACACACTCATCACCTAACTGATGTAGAAATTCTCAGTGTTGTGTGGAAACCTGCAGTATATACCAGGTTTTGATGGAGGCTTGCAACTAGCACAATGTCGGGTTTTGGTTTTGTTCAGAATCTGACTGAGCAGAGCTGGGAATATGCACAGGCAAGCTACCAGACAGTTCTGGGAAATGAGTTCACAAAGGTCCTACATAAACTGGAAGAAAAATGATGCAACCTCCTTAAACTGCAATCCTGGTAGCCATTGAAAACTTGCCTTTAAAGAAAGAAGGCCCTTGCAGTTGTGCCCTAGGGTTACAGAAAACCTAACACAACACATCTGCAGAATGGCTAGGATCCTTTGCTAATAGCCAGGTCAGACTAGGAATTCTTTTCGAGGGGAAGTGCTGTTTTGGAGGACCATTGGGAAGGTGAAAGGCAAAAGAGCTGTGGTTTGCTTCAAAGCATTAAAAGAAAAAAACACCAACCATAATCTCGTGGCCCTTGAGGACAAGAAGCTGCTGCCACGTGGATTTCACAGCCTTCCTGACTGAACTGTCAAGGAGTAGACTCAGTGAACATGGTACTACATTCTGTTATGAGGTGAGCTGTATTTGAGGTACATAAAGTACCTTTAGATGCTGGCTGGTTGAGTGCCTGATGGAAGGCACTGTGCGAACTTCTGCTGAAGTATCTGAAATATATTTGCTTAAGCTTTGTCTGAGTATTTTAGATGAAATAAAACTGGGAGGGCTGTATTCTACCTCAGAAATATATAGTCTGTTTTTAAATCTGATTTACGTGGGGTTTGATTTATAGGATCTGAGGAGTTCTAACATACTCAAGTTCTTGGCCATGGGAGGCAAGTAAATATAGGGGGACTGGGCACTTACTTCACTGAAGTACCAAACAGTCTTCTTTTTCCTGCTGTTTTCTCCTGGCCCTCTTTTTTTTCCCCCTTCCCCTCAAGGAAGGCGTGAGATGATCTTTTAACTCTGTACACTTAGCAGACATGTTTAGAATGCTGTTTTGTGCTGTATTGACCTCAGTAGCTTGTGAGATGATTTTCCTGGTTCCAGTAAGTCCAGGCAAGGAGTTTGTCGTCAGCTTCTCCAGTCTAAATGCAAACATGCAAGCTTCAGTCCACTGAGAAGCATTAATGTCTTTGCTGAACCTATCCCCAGGCCTGAGATTGGTTTAGAATAGAATAGAATTAACCAGGTTAGAAGAGACCTTTGAGATCATGGAGTCCAACCTATTGCTTGGCACCCTCAAAAGTCCCTCCCCAGCTTTCTTGGAGCCCCCTTCAGATCCTGGAAGGCCACAATAAGGTCTCCTTGAAGCCTTCTCTTCTCCAGACTGAACAGCCCCAACTCCTTCAGTCTGTCCTCACAGGAGAGGTGCTCCAGCCCTCCGATCATCTTCATGGCCCTTCTCTGTACATGTTCCAGCACCTCCAGGTCTTTCTTGCCATAGTGGCTCCAGAACTGGACACAATACTCCAGGTGGGGTCTCACCAGAGGGGAGCAGAGGGGGAGAATCACCTCCCTCAACCTGCTGGCCATGCTTCTCTTGGTGCAGCCCAGGATGGGATTGGCCTTCTGGGCTGCAAGTGCACACTGCTGGATCCTGTTGAGCTTCTCCTCCACCAGCACACCCAAGTCCTTTTCTTCAGGGCTGCTCTCAAGCCAGTCCCTGCCCAGAAGACGCTTGGTCAGGGCACTGTTCATTTGCAAGGAATTTAAACTCCACACTGGCGCATATAAGAGGTGCCTAGCCTGTAAGGTACAGAAAGTACTCTGGTAAAATTGTATCTGGTTGAGTTACAATCCTCCCATCTACTGCCAAGTTAGTCTGGACAGAAGTTGTGCTCATCTTAAGTGGTCTTAGATACTCAAAAGCAGAGAAACTAGTGGAGGAGAGGGCTGGCAGCAGCATGTGGAAGAGGAAAGGTTTGATGTGAGAAGAATAAAAAGGTTTTGTTACAGCCAATTATTTTTCGCTCCCCGGGGCAGCACTATAAAATGCAGCTCTTCAGTGCTGTGTAAGTGATTATTTACCTAATACACAGCTTATTTTGTCTTGCCTTCCTAGAGTCTGCAGCAATCTATGCCTTAGATTGCCTTTTGACTTCTGTCTTTAAAAAACCAAAAGAAGTCACAAATATGAGCAGAGGTAAGAGGAGGTGAGAGCTCTGGCTTGATCAGAAATGAGTTTGAGCAGAAGAGGTTTTATTTCATGAAAGTAGGGTTTAGATTGCTGTGAGTAATTGCTTTTTGACTTGGATGCAGAAATTGAGATGCACAGTTTACTTCTTCAGCAGCAGTGTTTGAGGAGCTCAGGACTTTTGCTGAGGTGGCAACTAATTGTCATTTTTTCATTAATTGCACTCAGGCAGGTTTTTGGCTGTTGAAGCAGAAGCCTTTTCCAGAAAACATGAGCTCCTCCACAAATAGAGATTCTTCTGGCTCCTATCTAGAGCTCCTAGGTGTTGCAGGAATACAGGGAGTTACATGGTAGCTCCTGGATTCTGTACTTTTCTTCCATGATATTCCTGACATGCAGACCCAGGAAAATACTCCTTGTGAAAACAGTGGCTTCACTTCTTGCTAGGCTTTGTACATACCTGTGGAGGTGTCCTTCCCACTCTACAATGTATCACAGTGGAAGGTGCATATGAAGTTTGGGGAGGAAAAGTAAAATCCAAATAGATAAAATTAGGTTGGCTTGCATTTTAGTGTCAGTTTCTTGTTGAAGGAAAACTGAGTTGTTGATAGTAGTATGATAGTAGTATCAGTCAGGGTTGAAAGGGACCACAAGGATCATCTAGTTCCAACCCCCCTGCTATGGCCAGGGACACCCTGCACTAGATCAGGCTGGCCAGAGCCTCATCCAGCCTGGTCTTAAACACTTCCAGGGACGGGCCCTCGACCACCTCCCTGGACAACCCATTCCAGGCCTTCACCACTCTCATGCTGAAGAACTTCCTCCTCGCATCCAGCCTGAATCTCCCCACCTCCAGCTTCATTCCATTCCCCCTAGTCCTATCACTCCCTGAGATCCTGAGAAGTCCCTCCCCAGCCTTCTTGGAGGCCCCATTCAGATCCTGGAAGGCCACAGTTAGGTCACCTCAGAGCCTTCTCTTTTCCAGATTGAACAGCCCCAACTCTTTCAGTCTGTTGGCTTATACCATTGTGTCAAAGATAAGTTGTGCATTGTCTGTATCTGCAGATTGAGGGGCACAATGATAATAATGGAGTAGGAGGTGGGGAGTTGTTTGCTCTTCCTATCCTGTGCAGTTTTTTGTTGTGTGGGGGTAATTCCCCTCTCCCCCCCCCCCCTTAATGAATCTATAATAGGTTGCATAATTAAGTGCCAGGTTCTGCACATTGGTCACAACAACCCCATGCAGTGATACAGGCTGGGGTCAGAGTGGCTGGAGAGCGGCCAGGCAGAGAGGGACCTGGGGGTGCTGATTGACAGCCACCTAAACATGAGCCAGCAATGTGCCCAGGTGGCCAAGATGTTCAGGGGCATCCTGGCCTGCATCAGGAATAGTGTGGCCAGCAGGAGCAGGGAAGTCATTCTGCCTTGTTCTCAGCACTGGTTAGGCCACACCTTGAGTCCTGTGTCCAGTTCTGGTCCCCTCAGTTTAAGAAGGACATTGAGACACTTGTCCAGAGAAGGGCAACAAAGCTGGGGAAGGGTTTGGAGCACAGCCCTGTGAGGAGGGGCTGAGGGAGCTGGGGTTGTTTGGCCTGGGGAAGAGGAGGCTCAGGGGGCACTGTCTTGCTGTCTAGAAGTACCTGAAGGGAGGTTGTAGCCAGGTGGGGGTTGGTCTCTCCTCCCAGGTAACCAGTGACAGAAGGAGAGGACACAGTCTCAAGCTGCACCAGGGGAGGTTTAGGCTGGAGGTGAGGAAGAAATTCTTTCCAGACAGAGATTGGCCATTGGAATGTGCTGCCCAGGGAGGTGGTGGAATCACCGTCACTGGAGGCGTTTAGGAAGAGCCTGGATGAGGCACTTGGTGCCATGGCTTAGCTGATTAGATGGTGCTGGGTGATAGGTTGGACTTGATGATCTCTGAGGTCTTTTCCAACCTTGTTAATTCTGTATCCTGCAATGATTCACAATTTCTTTAGGAAACTTTCACTGGATCTTGTAAATGTGGGTCTTGTCTTCAAAACTGAAATGCTGCCACATGTGAAATTATCTGGTCCTGTAAACTGTTTTTTTTAATGGTGTATGCACATACTTATTGCAGTAGCTATTAAAGAGACAAGTAATGCAGCCTTGCTGCTCTGGGACTTTAATGTGCTTAGGACAAACTGTATTTTAAGTTTTCACTTGTTAAAAGCCAAGGTCCTAAAGTATTAAAACAACACCACTGATTACCTTCTAGCATCTGTGATGGTTTTAACTGAAGATCTCTGGTCAAAATAAATCTGGATGCTGGGCTCCTGAAACCTATCCGTGTTGAAAAAATCGTTACTGTGAGTTACTTGATGACATAGAAGGAATGGGTTAAATTTGTATTTTCCTATTTAAGTCTTAATCAGGGTTTTATTTAAGCAGCTTAGCTGCATCTCTTGCTTCAGGCCCATTTTAATTGTTAATTTCAGCAAATTTTACCTTGCTTTAACCATAGTTCCGAAGTTGGGATGTTCTGAACATGCGGAGACTGAAAGCATCCAATAAAAACAATGTAGCTTGTAGTAATGGAAAAGATGATTCAGTACAAGCTGAGAACAGAAATTAGCTGAAATGCAGACAGTAATCCTTAAAACAGAAGCTAAGTCTAAGGACCTCATAAACTAGGTTGAAAATGAGTCTGCTGGCTTTCCAGTTACGCAAGCAATTCAGTCATAGCATTCATGTCACAGTATCACAGTATGCGAGAGGCTGGAAGGGACCTCTAGAGATCAAGTCCAACCCCCTGCCAGAGCAGCATCACCCAGGGTAGTCTGCACAGGAATGCATCTAGGTGGGGTTGGAAAGTCTCCAGAGCAGGAGAGTCCACAACCTCTCTGGGCAGCCTGCTCCAGGGCTCTGTCACCCTCACTCGAAGGAAGTTTCTCCTCGTGTTTAGCTGAAACCTTCTCTGTTCAATTTTGTATCCATTGTTCCTTGGCTTATTGCTGTGCACCATCCAAAAGAGCTTGGCCCCCTCCACTTGACACCCACCCCTCAGCTATTGCTAGACATTGATCAGATCCCCTCTCAGCCTTCTCTTCTCCAGACTAAACAGCCCCAGGGCTCTCAGTCTGTCTTCACAGGGGAGATGCTCAAGTCCCCTAAGCATCCTCCTGGCTCTCCCTTGGATTTTAACTAAAATTTCCTCATTGTTTTCCAGATTTCACACTTCAGTATTGTTAGAGTTGGTCAATCATTACTTTATTTCAAGAACCATAAGCCAGTGGAAGTCATCTGAGATTAAGGTACAGTTTATCTGAGGAAACAAAGAATTAAGGGCGGTGCCAGTTAGCTTGTCTTCTGGTTCTGCTAGTAGGTGCATACCTCTCTGGAGTAATGAGGAGGTTGGTGGTGACATGAGGCCATCAGCTATTCAGCTTCTGCAGTTCTGTCTACATGCCAGAATGCGGAGATTTAGATCAAATAAATCCTAAATGAAAGAAAGAAACCATTTCCTCATGGGCAAGGCAAAGCGTGTCTTGCAGTTCCACAACCTTCATTTAGACCTCATATCTTTAGTTCAAGACCTTAAGTATAGGCTAATTTTAAATATTAAGCATTAATAGGGAAGATTGCTGTAATTAGGGACTCATTACCTCATAGTTATGAGTGAGACTGGTTCATAGATGTCTCAAAGACTGGTATTCATCACGTTAACAATAAGGTGCTTCTTTCCTTAGATTCCTGTCTGTTTCAAGCTGTTCTAACTGTACCTTTGCCCAGAGTAAAACTAGCAGCTAGAATATGCTGCTTAAACTCCATAGTCTGCATTCTTATACTCTGCATTGTTAGACATTGTTAGACAGCTGCTTAGCAGAGCTGTACCTAGAACTGGTGTTGTAACCTGTGTTGCAATTGGGGTAGACGTTTATTTTATAGACACTTAGTTTATTACCTCATTGCTCCCTAAATACGCTTATAGCATAGGAGGAACTACTGTTTTATGACATCCAAATGAGCTCCAAATTACAGAAAACTGGCTTTGTTGCCTGGTTTCCCAAGAGGAAGTGACAATTATACAACTTGCTCTTGCACTTCTTTATCACTTTTTTTTCCAAGGTGGTAATTCTCACTTTGACACTTTTTACCTTCCCACATCCAATCTCTGATGATGTTGGCTCCTGCATGAATGATGTCTATTATGTAAGTGGCTTAAGGCACAAGCATGCATAGACTACTTCCCTAGATAGCATTAGGTTTCCAGTTAAGAATGAGGAAGTTCTGAAGCAGGGCTTTGGGTTGCCTTTGTAACCATTTGCCATGTTTGAGTCCATTGACGTTTTCTAGTCTTGCTGTTAGGCTTTGCAGTCACCTGAATGCAGTGATTTAAACCACCAGGAAAAGAAATGCAATTCAGACTTTCCTGTTGTCTCTTTTTTGTGACTGTGTATTCAACTTACACTTGGTAAGTATTGCTAATTCTTGTAAGGACACTACTGATTCAAATCTGACACCATCTGAAAATACTAATTATCGAGGCTGGTCTAAGAGACCACGATTAATTGAGCTTACAGGTCTTCATAGGATTGTACTCTAAGACAGTAGTGAGCATAGATTCAACAGTTCAATCTTATTTCTACACCTGAAAGCATTTGAACTTATCATAGAATTGTCAGGGTTTGAGGGGACATCAAGGATCATCCAGTTCCAACCCCCCGCCATGGGCAGGGACACCTCACACTACAGCAGGTTGCTCACAGCCACATCTAGCCTGGCCTGAAAAACCTCCAGGCATGAGGCTTCCACCACCTCCCTGAGCAACCTGTGCCAGTCTCTCACCACCCTCATGGGGAGCATCTTCTTTCTAACATCCATTCTGAATCTGCCCATTTCTAGTTTTGCTCCATTCCCCCCAGTCCTATCACTCCCTGACACCCTCAGAAGTCCCTCCCCAGTTTTCTTGTAGCCCCCCTTCAGATGCCACAACTTTACTAGCCTTATCTATAAAGCTTGCCCAGCTGGGGCCAGATTCTGCAGCCCATTCTTGGTATACTTGGCACATCCTTGGTCAGTGCTTATGTTTTAAAATCATATGTTCTGGATGTTTTCAAACTGTATCTGTAACTTTAATGCAGCTTTCCAGTTGCTAAAGACATTGTTTCCCCCATCCCTAGAACTATAAACAACTCTTATCTAAGCACACAGTTTGCATCTGTTTTACCTGAAGGAATTGCTTAGCAAAAGGAACCATCTATGGTAATACCTAAACCTGTTTTACTGCAGACAGTATCAAAGTACTTCTTTTCTGGTCTGCTGGATAATTATATACTCTGCTTTTGGAACAGTGTGGTTAAACACAAACCTTTAAAGCAGCAAGGTGGTGTTTCTTCTGTCTCACCAGTGTTTCTGCTTGCCATATTCATGTGGAGAAACTTGGAGTTTGACACAACTGGGCTGTTTCTGCTACTTGGATCAGGACCTGATTCATCAGTGTGCTGCTTCTGGTGTCCCTGGTGTCCTGTTGCTTTTCTTTAGGGCTGAGAGAATTGATTCTCATCTTAAGGCAAAGCCTCTTCTTCTGGAACTCAACATCTAAGCTGATTTTAATGCAAATACATACACAGGTTGTTTTATTGATGAGTGTATCCACCATGGGGCATCATGTGAAGACAGAGAGGAAAAACTGCAGAGTTTCTGCAGGTTTCTTGGCCAGAAAGTGACAGAGTTGCATTTGAATTCAGCTAGTCTGAGTCTGAATTTATCTTCCCTTTGACTTCAGAAAGCAATGGTTGCGTTCTGCAGCATCATCTTTTTACAGCCGTCCTCCACAGCTGTGAGGTGCACCTTTGTGGTAAGAATGAGGATGGGCACTGCCCCAGCATGTGATGAAGGTCAGCTGTTTTTGAAAGGAGTGCTTGTTTTTCTTTGCCACTTCACAAGGCTTAAGACTTCTAAATTGTGGCTCATTAAACTAAGAAGGGTGTATGCTTTTGTTTCGCCCTGACCTTAATTCTCTTCCTAAGTGATCATAAAGGCTTCTGGGCTGGATTTTATTGGTAGTTATCCTCTTCTCTCACAGCTCCTAGGCAGCAGGAGAGGAGTGAAGATGGAACAAGATACAAACCACTGCTAAGATTTTGGGCTCATGACTACTACTGACTGGATGAGGGGGTCCAGAGTGATAGTGCAGCATCAGCTGTTGTTGGTTTAGAACCCCATTCCTTATACACTGCATCTTTGGATATTTAAATGAAAAGTACTTGACTGTTTTAGCAACCTGTTCTGCCTCCCATTAGTTGTTTTCATGGGAGGAAAGAAATCTGTAGCCCAGATGTAACTTGGAATGACAAAATCTCACCTGCCATCTTTTTTCCCTCTTGCCTTCTAGCACGCTGCAGCAGACTTCAGTATGCTTGTGGTATTCATGTGGCATGCTCCATGTCGTCTCTTTGTGTGTGTGTTTATACCATGGGCACATGTGGACTCACTTTCTGTTACAGAACAGATTGTGTCCCTTTTGGCTACACCCTGCTTCTTGTTACTGCTTTTTATTTTTCTCCTCTGCCTCTACTGTTCATCATGCAAATCTCTGTGCCTATGAGATATAAGACTGTCTTAAACTTCACACTCAGAGTGGCAGCCAGCATTTTATATTAAATGACTGTGAAAAGATTCCCCTCCTGCTAGGGTGTGTTAGATAAATATCATATGGGAAGAGAAAACAGTGGATTTGTTTATCCTTTTAAAAGCTTTGTGTTTAGAAGACCCTATTGCCATCCATAACTATTAAATCTGTAGGTGAAATCTTACTTGGTCTAAGGTGTGCATCCCAAGCTGCCTTGTAAGTGCAGAGCTTGAAGAGTCTGTTCTTTGGATGCCCAAACTAGCCTCTTTCCCAGAAAGAAGCCAGATTTCTGCATCTTGTTGCTTTTATGTTCTGTCCTGACCCTTGAAGTCTCTCTCTCCAAAACTTTTTGTCAGCCCAGTCTGTTCTGAACCTGTTTATTTGCATTGAGGAAAAAACACCATGTGCTCTTCTAGTACTTGGAAGTGTGCTTAAAGTCCTTAATGAGGGTTGTTTATCAGTAACAGCTGTTGTATTCTTTCTGGTTCTGGATACAAATGCAAATCCCAAACCCCTTCTGTAAGGGAGTTTGCTTTTTCAGATCAGCTCATCTGGAGTATGGTGTCCAGCTCTGGAGCCCTCAATACAGGAAGGACATGGACATGATGGAGGGGGTCCAGAGGATGGCCATGAAAGTGATCAGGAGGTTGGAACCCCTCTGCTACAAAGACAGGCTGAAGGAGCTGGGGTTGTTCAGCCTGGAGAAGAGAAGGCTCTGGGGTGACCTAATAGCAGCCTCCCAGTACCCGAAGGGGGCTACAGGAAGGCTGGAGAGAGACTGTTTGCAAAGGCCTGCCGGAACATGATGAAGGGCCAATGGTTTGAAATTAGAGAAGAGTAGAAAATGGTGAAAATGGTTACATCAATCATAACCCCCTGTGCTTTTATGTAGGGTGTGTGAAGTAAGTCTCACACCCTGTCATGTTAGAAATCCTTTAATGGGAGTGATTGGAGCAGTCGCTAGTAGATCAGTGACACTGTTGTTCAGTTTGTGAGCAGTTGGGTTGTGGCAGGGGAAATCCCAAGCCAGCTGTTAAAGCTGAGTTATAGAAGGCATGTGCAATAGAAGCCTTACATTTGAGCATTTAGGGGAGAGAACTGTGGATGACTGATACTAACTGCTGGTTATTACTACACATTGTTTCACTGAAGGTATCTTACTCCCACGATAGACAGGAGAGCAACAGTCTGAAATTTCCCTTAGGAGATGAAATGCTTCAGGTGGAGAGTTCTGTATTGAAAATACCAACTTCCAGCATCGTGCCACATGAGCCTGTAACATACTAGCAGCTGGTAGTTAATGCATATAGAAATGAGGAAGGAGGGATGCTTTTAAAAAATGGCTGAGTATTGTTTTTAAGACTAGCACACATGTTAGATGTCTGTGTTTGATGAAGTCTGAGGTGCAAGATGGCAGCTAGATCTGGCACCAGCTGGAATCTATGGGAAGGAATATTTCTGTAAACTACTTGTTGGTTGAAAAACCATATTCTAGCCCCAGCTACAGTTGGTGCAAACACCCTGTTAATTTAACAGGTCAGGTAGCCTGGTATACAGAATGCTGTAAGCTTTGGCTGGCTGTTCGAAAAGGAAACCACAAGTTGACCAAACTGTGCAAGGTACTGGCAAAACTCTGCACTGATTCATTTTGTTAATTCATACCCCAAAAGAAGTGTTAACTTAATCAACCTTTTAATAACAGGAAATAGTAAGTGAAGGAAGGATGTAAAACAAATGGCAGAATTCTCTAGAAATGTTGGTAGTGTGCTGGAAGTGTTATTTCCCAGCATTGACGTGCTTGATTCCTCCTGAAGAATCAGTCCTAGGGCTAGGGAGATACTGTTGTCATGCTGGTACATACCTCTCACTAAGCCTTTTTGTATTGCTGCGCTTGTCTGCCTGGCCTCAAGCTCCTCATGTTTTTGTGTTTTTCTTATTCCTGCTTCAAGACTGACAGTGTTTTCCTTCCATAGTCTAGAAAACTCCCCAGCCTTTCTGAAGTGGAGCCCTGTAGTTGTCTTCATTTTGCACCCCCTCCTGTTCAAGAGTGTTGCTTTCTCCAGCTCTCCCTCTCCTTTCTCTGGAGACTGTGCATTACCATCTCCTTATAAGCCCTTGCTTGTTAGAGTTACTCTTGTTGGAATCTAGGCTACAAATAATCTTTCCATGATAAATGCAGGCTGCAGCCAGCAACTGGCAGGGAGATTTCGTTTGCTGTAAGCCCCTGAATAGTGAATTAGGCTTCATCTGCACCAAAATCAAGGACATTGTGTTTATGAATATTGCCTGCAGATCTGAAGTTGATCTGGACTGGTATAAAGCAATTTATTTTGAATGTTAACTTGTGGTTTCTTCTGAAAGGCAATTTACATCAACTCTCTTAAGGCAAAAACAAATGCTCTGTCTGTAGGATTTAATTCTGAAGTGTCTTCTAAAAATGTACTCTAAGTGTTGGTATTAAATATAATGTATAAACTAAAAAAGACTCCAGGGATCTGATTTGTGTAAGCATTTTCCATGGGAATCCCAGTGCCTTATATGGTCAACTTGCTTTGTAGTGGTGCAGTGAAATGAAGGCAGCCATCCAACAGAAAGGGGGAAAAAAAAAAGCCAACAAAACCCAGCCCAGCTGGCTTTAGCTTTGTCTATAATACCCTCTTTCTTGGCTTCCTGCAGTAGCACAGTAGCTAATTATTAAAACTAAAAATGTGGCAAGAGCCTATGTAGCTAGTGGAAGAAATTCCTTTGGTTGCAGTGACTCTGTACTGAAGATGTAATGCTCATTTAATAAAGACTCGGAGCATATTGATAATACAGCTTTGTTGCTTAAAGGAACTTGTGCCATCAAGTAAGCTGTTGTGCCTTTAGAATCATAGAATTGTTAGGGTTAGGAGGGACCTCAGGGATCATCCAGTTCCAACCCCTGCCATGGGCAGGGACACCTCGCACTACAGCAGGTTGCTCACAGCCACATCCAGCCTGGCTGCAAAAACCTCCAGGCATGAGGCTTCCACCACCTCCCTGGGCAACCTGTGCCAGTCTCTCACCACCTTCATGGGGAGGAATTTCTTCCTCACATCCAATTTCAATCTCCCCATTTCTAGTTTTGTTGCATTCCCCCAAGTCCTATCGCTCCCTGACACCCTCAAAAGTCCCTCCCCAGCTTTCTTGTAGCCCCCTTCAGATCCTGGAAGGGCACAATTAGGTCTCCTGGGAGCCTTCTCTTCTCCAGACTGAACAGCCCCAGCTCTCTGTCTGTCTCCATAGCAGAGCAGCTCCAGCCCTCTGCTCACCCTCATGGCCCTTCTCTGGACACCATCCAGCACCTCCAGATCCTTCCTGTAACAGGGGCTCCAGAACTTTGCCCAAGCTTGCTGTAAACTGGTGATGATTCCTGCAGTTACAAAGTTTAGTCAACAGAATCCAGCATGGTATATTTTTTCTTTTTGTTCTGTTTGACCTGTTGGTTAACTTCTTGAATAGATACTAGCAGTTTAAATAAGTGCCTGTTGAGGCTTGCATATTAATGGATTACTTCAGAGATCTGCTACAGGTTCCTCTGGAAAGAGCATCTGAATATGATAGCCCCAGTCACTGGAAATGACTGTGTTTGCAGTGCAGGACACTGCCCTGTATTTACTCTCAAGTATTATGATGCACACAAATGTTGCTATTATTCATCTGTTGGTAACATACACACCTATACTTTTAAAACCCCTCCTGAGT
The DNA here is from genome assembly GCA_033816785.1 of Picus viridis. Classification (NCBI taxonomy): domain Eukaryota; kingdom Metazoa; phylum Chordata; class Aves; order Piciformes; family Picidae; genus Picus; species Picus viridis. The sequence goes on from CM066567.1 coordinate 11,143,527, forward strand.
GAGAGGCTGGACTGTTAAGTTTAGTTGTACCTCTTTATTCAGATACACAGAGCCCTGTTCTAAAAAATGTGATAGAGAATGCAAGTGTCAAGCTGCACCAGGGGAGGTTTAGGCTGGAGGTCAGGAAGAAATTCTACACAGAGAGAGTGATTGCCCGTTGGAATGGGCTGCCCGTGGAGGTGGTGGAGTCACCCATCATTGGAGGAGTTCAGGAGGAGACTTGATGGGGTGCTTGGTTGCACAGTATCATAGTATCAGTCAGGGTTGGAAGGGACCACAAGGATCATCCAGTTCCAACCCCCTGCCATGGCCAGGGACACCCCACACTAGATCAGGCTGCCCAGAGCCTCAGCCAGCATGGTCATAAACACCTCCAGGGATGGGGCCTCAACCACTTCCCTGGACAACCCATTCCAGGGCTTCACCACTCTCATGCTGAAGAACTTCCTCCTCATGTCCAGCCTGAATCTCCCCACCTCCAGCTTTATTCCATTCCCCCTAGTCCTGTCACTACCTGAGATCCTGAGAAGTCCCTCCCCAGCCTTCTTGTAGGCCCCCTTCAGATCCTGGAAGGCCACAATTAGGTCACATTAGAGCCTTCTCTTCTGCAGACTGAACAGCCCCAACTCCTTCAGTCTGTCCTCACAGGAGAGGTGCTCCAGCCCTCTGCTCATCCTCGTGGCCCTTCTCTGGACACCTTCCAGCACTTCCAGATCCCTCTTGGAATAGGGGCTCTAGAACTGGACGCAGTACTCCAGGTGGGGTCTCGCCAGGGCTGAGTAGAGGGGGAGAATCCCCTCCCTTGACCTGCTGGCCACACTTGTCTTGATGCAGCCCAGGATCTGATTGGCTTTCCGGGCTGCAAGTGCACACTGAGAGCTCACATTGAGCTTTTCGTCCAGCACCTGCAAGTCCAGGATGTGGTGCGGGACAGCGTTGAAGGCTTTGCTCAGGTCCAGGTAAACGACATCAGTTGCTTGCCCCTTATCTATCAATGTTGTCACCTGTTCATAGAAGGCCACCAGGTTTGTCAGGCAGGATTTGCATGGTTTAGTTGATTAGGTGGTGTTGGATGATAGGTTGGACGCGATGATCTTGAAGGTCTCTTCCAACCTGTTTTTTTCTATTCTAAGGTTAGTACCTCTCTTTGGAATACTGGCAGAAAAGAACACCACGGAGCTCTTTGTCTCTTCCCTGTTGTGTTGAGAATAGTATGCCATAAAACTGCTTTATTTGATTTGTCTTGAAGAGGGTTCTTTCCCCACCTAGATTTGGGCTGCCTAAGGACTCTTGTTAGTCATACAGTTCCAGTGCTTGGTATGTGTGAGAAGGAAAGGGCATTCTACTGAGCTCAGGAATAAGTCATCTTTGCTTCTGCTGATATGGGACATTCCAACCAGCTTTCAGAAAAGCAGCTTTTGTTTCTTTATGGCCTTTGGTTTCAGCTCTTACTAGCTTCATGTAATGTCTTAACTTCTTGTGTTAGCAGGAAGGGTGATCAGCTGATTCCGATTTACTTTCCCCGTATTGTTAATTGGTTTCCAGCTGTTTGTTTTATGGTCATCAAAGTAGTTTGGAGCTGCTATTTTTCTGGAAAACAGGCCACACCTTCGATGATAACCATGGATCTTGACAAAACCTGTTCTGGCTTTTCTTTTTTAGTTAAGAGCTGTAAAAGAGGATGGAGTTTTATATTTAGGTGTGCATGTATGCATATATAAAATACTGTATGTATATTTAATCAGATTGTGAGGAGCAAAGACAAAGCTTTGCTGGGTGAATCTGTGTCTTTTTACTACTCTGGCAGAGTGCTGGGAAAGTGTTTCATAGAAAAGTGGATACCCAACAGAATTTACCAAGGCCTAAAGAAAAGCTGCAATACTATCCAGTCTGGATTCAGATGGGGTGTTAGGAAGAAAGTCTTCACCATGAGGGTGGTGAGATACTGAAATAGGTTGCCCAAGGAGGTGGTAGAAGGTTTTTAAGGCCAGACTGGATGTGGCTCTGAGCAACCTGATGTATTGTGAGAATAGAATAGAATAAACCAGATTGGAAGAGACCTTCAAGATCATCGCATCCAACCTATCATCCAACACCACCTAATCAACTAAACCATGCAACCAAGCACCCTATCAAGTCTCCTTCTGAACACCTCCAGTGATGGTGACTCCACCACCTCCCTGGGCAGCCCATTCCAATGGGCACTCTCTCTTTCTGTGTAGAACTTCCTCCTAACCGCCAGCCTAAACCTCCCTGGCGCAGTCTGAGACTCTGTCCTGTTGTTGAGGTGTCCCTGGCCATGGCAGGCACCATGGAGGTCCCTTCCAACCCTAACAGTTCTATGATTCTCCAGTCATATACTTAAGTTAATTTTGAATATGGCAATTCAGAGTATGGAAGCAGTACAGATGTCAGGCTGTGGCCTTGTAAAATTAATTTAGAGTTATGCTGGCTCTATCTGTGCTGTGACCTTTTTGCCTCCACTGACACAGAGGAGGAAACTGTAAAATGCAGAAATAGATGAGGGATGTAGGAATGAGTCAGAGAGTGGAGGCAAAAGCAAGCTGTCAGATGTGGGCTGACTGTCAGGATGAAACTGAGGGTTAGGAAAATTAAATGGTGGTGTGGAAAAGCAAGTGGGAAGGAAAGGCTGATACAGGGAATACTGAAATAATGGAACTCAAGTGTTTGTGTATTGGGTATCAGGTAATGAATGTTGCCTGTGAACTCTGTGTTCGGACTTAATGTGCATTAACCTTTTGGGACTCTTATAGCATCATACTGAGATAATAGGACCTGCACAGATTTGCTCTTGGAATAGTTCTGATGCTGCTGAGTGTGGGAATCCTGCTTCATCAGGGTGGGTGAGGTGAAAGAGGATGGTGCAAGGGAGGGGAGACTGCAGGGGAACGTGGAGAAACATATGCACTGAAGTCTAGTGAGAGGAAGCTTTTCTTTAGGCTTACAAAATGGTGTATATCCTAAACCCTGAGCTTGATGGTATTTCAAATTGTATGGTCCTGGCTCATGATGATCTTTTTGGCTCTTGCCCACCTGTAAACTGATCACTCTTGTGGAGTTTTCATGAAAACCCTGCTTATGTACATGAATGGTGCTGAGTGCTGATAGGCAGAAGAGCCCAGGGGCAAATGAGCTCTGGTTGGAATGAGATTTGAATATTACAGGCCGAACACTAAGCACTGAAGAAACCTCTGTCATTTTAAATAGCTGCACATTGTGCAAGCACTGATCATTCCACAGACTGAAGGGAACAAGTTCCTTTGGCCACAGGGAAATCCAAATCATGTAGGATTTTGTACACAAGACATGTTTTGTGTGGCCAGTTGCTTTGGTTTAGGCAGCATTTATTAATGCATGTTCTGGGATATTTGGCTGTTTGGCCTTTTGGTGACATTACTATTGCTTATAGATAGGTAGAATAGAATAGAATTAACCAGGTTGGAAAAGACCTTTGAGATCGAGTCCAACCTATCACCCAACACCATCTGATCAACTCAACCATGGCACCAAGTGCCTCATCCAGGCTCTTCTTAAACACCTCCAGTGATGGTGACTCCACCACCTCCCTGGGCAGCCCATTCCAATGGGCAATCACTCTCTCTGTGTAGAATTTCTTCCTGACCTCCAGCCTAAACCTCCCCTGTTGCAGCTTGAGACTGTGTCCTCTTGTTCTGGTGCTGGTTGCCTGGGAGAAGAGACCAACCCCACCTGGCTACAACCTCCCTTCAGGGAGTTGTAGAGAGCAAGAAGGTCTCCCCTGAGCCTTCTCTTCTCCAGGCTAAGCAGCCCCAGCTCCCTCAGCCTCTCCTCATAGGGCTGTGCTCCATGGTATATGCATAAATGAATGTTTAATGGAAAAATAGAGTCTTTGGAGAAGCATAAAGGTTAGGCACATTTTGGCTAATTTAATAGTGTAAATTAAGCTGGCAGAACAGCTTTTCCCTCCAGGAATTCTTGTATGGGTGTGCACCATAGAGGAGGAAAAAGCAAGCTCAAGGCAGCAAAGGTAGTTTTCTGGTATGTCAGGAAGTGGATTTCTCTCTTCCTTTAACTTGGTGGCAGTTTCTTGCTGTGCACTCTGAGGTATTTGGAGTGTAGCCCCTAACTAGGATCTTTTTCAGAGGAGGGCCAAGAAAATTGTCAGGGGGATGGAGCACCTCTGTTACGAGGACAGGCTGAGGGAGCTGGGGTAACTCAGCCTGGAGAAGAGGAGGCTCCAGGGAGACCTAATTGCAGCCTTCCAGTATCTGAAGAGAGCTACAAGAAGGATGGGGAGAGACTGTTTGCAGAGGCCTGTGATGACAGGACCAGGGGCAATGGCTTTAAGCTAGAGAAGAGTAGATTCAAGTTGGATGTGAGGAACAAGTTCTTTCCTATGAGGGTGATGGAAGACTGGCACAGGTTGCCCAGGGAGGTGGTTGAGGCTCCTTCCCTGGAGATACTCGAGGCTGGACAAGGTCCTGATCTATTTGGAGATGCCCCTGCTGACTGTGGGTAGATTGGACTGGATGAGCTTTGGAGGTCCCTTCCAGCCCAGCCCATCCTATGATTCTTTCATGAAAACTGAGAAGCAGTTTTAAAAGCAGTTTGCATTGCAGGAGCTTTCGTTCTGCAGCCTGCACAGCGGGTGATTGAACAGTGGAGGAAGGCAGATGAGCCTTTGGCTGAAATGAGGAAACTTGAAATACTCCTTGCCGCATCCTACCCTTGCGCTTTCCCCTCCTCTGTCTCTGCCACTAAATGGCTACTGGCCAGAACTCTGCAGCGTGTCAGCTTCTCATATCCTTGGGCAGTGTGTATGCTTCTGCCAAATAATACAAATCTGTTTTGTCTTTTGCCACCTGTTTACTTTAGCATTTGTTCTTATGTATTTGTGGGGGAAATTGAGTCAGTAATGTCAGTCCCATAGCTATGGCTGACTGAAGCCAATGTGTGCTTCACCCAGGCTTTTCTTTTTGTGCTTTTTTGATAATACCTTTAACTAGATGCACAGAAAACATCCTAGAAAGCTCTTACAATGAATTTCATGATAATGTGCATAGTGCTAGGGTGAGGTCCCTAAGAAACAGACTTGTGTTCTTGTTCTCTCTTTCAAGCTGACTGAGTCCTGGTAAACAGAAGGCCAGGGTGTGTTTTATCCTGGTGCAATTCAAAGATGTCAGCAGTCTCTTGAGAAGTTAGATGTCAACACAAATGAATTATTACATAATTAGCAGTGTAGGCTCTTAGCATTTTGTCCAGAGACCTTTCTGGGAAGGAAAGTGAGAAGTGGCTGCAGCTGCAGATACGACTGAAGCAGTCCTGTGCTTTGCTGCCTTGAAAGGGTTGTGCTCTTACTTCTTCCTCTCACCATTCTCTCTTCCTTCCCTCCTTTTTATTTATTTCATGAGGTCCACGGGGAGAAAGATTTGTTTCTACCTTGCTGGTGAGTCGAATTTGCTAATGGAGAGTCTGACAAATGCTTTTGGGAGTGTGCAGCTGAGAATGAGGGAGATGGGGACCTCCCTGTTTGTCAACAGTGAGCTCTTGTAGAATCATGCCCTGAGTGATTAGTGTGTGTTAGCTCAAAGGAGTTAGGGAATGCTGGTTTTAGGGCACTACCTCCTGCAGGGAACAGAATATTGCTTAAAACTAATCTTCAAACATAAAGGTGTAAATGACCCAACTGGAATGGTATTTGAGTACTTTGAAATGTTGTCATCTCCTGAATGTCCCAGATTCTAACACACAATATCCAGGCTGAGGTTCTAATTGTTGCCAGCTGGGATATCATTTTGGTATAACTGCTTGAAATCCAGTGTATCAAGGGAAGAAGATGCTATAAGCTCAATTAGAATCCTTCCTTAAAATGAGTTTTTACCAGCATTTAACTGCAAGAACTTCTACCAAAGGTACCCTCTGCCAACTTCTTAAAAATGGAAGAAATACATCAGTGCCTGACTTGGACTCATGTGAAAGCTTCCCACAAAGTGGCAACTGTTGATGAAATAATGAGCACAAATACTTACCCTTTTTTAAGAAATATTTTGGTTTTCTGCCAGGTTTCTCTAGTGTCTCTTTCTCCTTGAAACTGATGTCTGGGCTGCCAAAATCTGAGAAAGGTAGAGATGAACTGCTGCAGTGTGTGTAAGAAACTATGAATTCCTTGTGCTCTGGCAACAGAGCAGATGACATCAGTGCTCTGCTGATTTTGGCATGTATGCTATGGGTTACAATTGATCATCTAGGAACAGTCTTTTCCTGATGCTTGCTTGGATAGAATGGCTCTTCAGAAGGTTACTGAGGAGCAGAAATTTTAGAGGTGAATAAACTACAGGTTCACCTTTCAACACAGAGGTGACTTGGTTTGCATGGACCAAAGGCTCGGTAGAGGTCAGGCAAAATACAGCTGTAGAATCATAGATTTGTTAGGGTTGGAAGGGACCTCAAGGATCAGCCAGTTCCCACTCCCCTGCCATGGTCAGGGACACCTCACACTACAGCAGGTTGCTCACAGCCACATCCAGCCTGGCCTTCAAAACCTCTAGGCATGAGGCTTTCCACCACCTCCCTGGGCAGCCCAGGGAGGGCTCACCACCCTCATGGGGAACAACTTCTTCCTAACATCCAAGCTGAATCTACCCATTTCTACTTTTGTTCCCTTCCCCCCAAGTCCTGTCACTACCTGACACCCTCAGAAGTCCCTCCCCAGCTTTCTTGTAGCCCCCTTCAGATACTGGAAGGCCACAATTAGGTCTCCTGGGAGCCTTCTCTTCTCCAGACTGAGCAACCCTTACTCCCTCAGTCTGTCTCCATAGCAGAGCAACTCCAGCCCTCTGCTCATCCTCGTGGCCCTTCTCTGGACACCTTCCAGCACCTCAGATCCTTCCTGTAATAGGGGCTCCAGAACTGGTCACAGTACTCCAGGTGTGGTCTCACCAGAGCAGAGAGGGAGAATCACCTCCCTTGACCTGCTGGCTGTGCTAGGTGTATCCTGGCCCTTCCTGTCAGCTCTTTTTCTGGAAGCTTACAGAGAACTAGGTGATGGCAGGCATGATGTCTTCAGGCAGCTCAGGCTGTGCCATGCAGATCAGTCAGTGACCAAAACTGTGACTTGGAGAGTCTTTAAGTCCTGCCATGTGAGGTGCTGTGATCTATTAAGTGTTTGATGGCAGTGTTGAAAATGGTAGTGGAGCACACACAGTGGACTGGAGCAAAAGAAGCTGCTTTTGTACAGTGTAGTACTTTATATTGAATCTCTTACTTCAATGACCAGAAGTCAATGAACATAGTGTTTTACTTTCCTCCTGTATCACATTAAGTATAGAGCTGAGAGGAGTACTGGCTTGCTTTGCCCTGCAATGGCATGTGGAGAGGAGCAGTAGCTCTGGTTGCAGAGGGGGCTAGAGCACCGCTTCTCGACTTCTGCTGGCTTCTTCTGCAACATGTGCCAAAACAGTGGAGTTAGTCTTTGAGACCTGATGACATGAGGGGCTGCTGTCACCAGAAAAAAATCGTTAAGGTGTCCTCTGATGAGGAGGCCTGTTCAGGTTCTTCACCTAGCAGCCTTTGTGCCCTGTGTGGAGTCAGTTTAAATTGATATGGCAGGGCTTTAAAAGCTAATTGGACTCACTCTCCTTCAGAGCTGTGTTTGCTGATGCCCCAGGTCTTGTGAGTGTGTGTCAGCTGGGGTCCTTCAGTGCTGACTAGATGTGGCTCCATGGTGCAAAAACAGGAGCAGTGGTGCTGGTGGTGGAACTAAGGAACCCTTTGAAACAGTCTAACTGTGTTGGCACGGTATTGCCTACCTGCTAAAAAGCCTAAAGAACATCAGTTACCTTGATCTGTCACATGGATTTTTGTGTGTGGGGGGGTTATTTCTTCTATCCAGTAGAACTCATTTAGGCACCTCTGCTTCTGCTTTGCATTGCTGCTACAGTCTTAGGAGTCCTCTACTGTTTCCCAGGTATTTCAAGATCTGACTAGAAAAATTAATATTGGCAAACTTGAAGCTGTCTTAAGTTCTTGAATAGTGGCTAGAGAGCTGCCTAAGCATCCTTGTGATTTGTGTGACTGAGGTCTGCTGAGTTAAGTAGTGATCAGTGGGGGGTTGCCTTTGTTGTTATGACTAATAGACTAGAAACTATATCATAGTAGCATCGTAGTATCAGTTAGGGTTGGAAGGGACCACAAGGATCAGCTAGTTCCAACCCCTGCCATGGCCAGGGACACCCCACACTAGATCAGGCTGGCCAAAGCTTCATCCAGCCTGGTCTTAAACACCTCCAGGGATGGGGCCTCAACCACCTCCCTGGACAACCCATTCCAGGGCTTCACCACTCTCATGCTGAAGAACTTCCTCCTCATGTCCAGCCTGAATCTCCCCACCTCCAGCTTCATTCCATTCCCCCTAGTCCTGTCACTACCTGAGATCCTGAGAAGTCCCTCCCCAGCCTTCTTGTAGCCCCCTTCAGATCCTGGAAGGCCACAATGAGGTCTCCTGGGAACCTTCTCTTCTGCAGACTGAACAGCCCCAACTCCTTCAGTCTGTCCTCACAGGAGAGGTGCTCCAGCCCTCTGCTCATCCTCGTGGCCCTTCTCTGGACACCTTCCAGCACCTCCAGATCCCTCTTGTAATAGGGGCTCCAGAACTGGACACAGTACTCCAGGTGGGGTCTCACCAGGGCTGAGCAGAGGGGAGAATCCCCTCCCTTGACCTGCTGGCCACACTTCTCTTGATGCAGCCCAGGATCTGATTGGCTTTCCGGGCTGCAAGTGCACATTGAGAGCTCATGTTGAGCATCTCGTCCACCGGCACCCCCAAGTCTCTCTCCTCAGGGCTGCTCTCCAGCCAGTCCCTGCCCAGCCTGGATTTGTGCCTGGGATTGCCTTGATCCAGATGCAGGACCCTGCCCTTGGTCTTGCGGAACCTGATGAGGTTGACTTGTGCCCAGCTCTCCAGCCTGTCAAGGTCCCTCTGGCTGGCATCCCTTCCCTCCAGCGTGTCTGCTGCACCACACAGCTTGGTGTCATCAGCAAACTTGCTGAGGGTGCACATGTAACACATCAGATGCAAGAAAAACAAAACTTTCTTCTTCTGTCAAAAGACAAAAGTATTTGTTGACAAATTATCTATTTTTTTTAATGCATGTGCTCTATGGAATTCCCAGGGTTTTTTCCCTGTTCTTAATATATTTAAGAAATGCTTTATGATGCCTGTCCCTGCCAGTTGTTTTTCACTGATGTCAGTATCTTTCCTTTCCAAATTTCTACTTTTACTTACTTCATTGATTTCAGAGTCTTATTTGATAAACATTTTTTTTAACTGCTGCCATTCCATCTCTTTGTAATCTCTATACTATTGTTGCTTCCTCAACAAATTGCTTTGTAGAAGGATGGCTTCTGGGCCACAGGATACTAATTTAAACCAAACAGCCACAAAATGAACTTAATTTAAAAAAAAATAAAGCCAAACAGCCACCAGCAAGGAATAATAATAATAAAACCCAAACAGAGCAACAACTTGGAAAGAGATCTATTGTGTATAAGTAGTGGCAGGTACTGTTGTAGATGAGTCTGTGTCAGCTTAGATTATTGTACTTGTTGGCAGTTGTCTGTCCATTCAGTGTTAGTGGGATGTAAGAGGTTTCCTAGGAACTTGTCGGTTACTTGCAGTTTCTTTGTTAATGTGCCATAAGGAGTTTCTAATGGGGCAACTCTACCACAGTATTTCCCTTTGAGATAGACCCCAGGGGACCTCATGCTGAAGCTGGTACTCCCATGGTGGTGTTGTGGATGAGAGAAAGTTCACAGAGTGGATGCTTTTAGAATCATAGAATTGTCAGGGTCGGAAGGGACCTCAAGGAGCATCCAGTTCCAATGCCCTGTCATGGGCAGGAACACCTCACACTACAGCAGGTTGCTCACAGCCACATCCAGCCTGGCCTGAAAAGCCTTCAGGGATGAGGCTTCCACCACCTCCCTGGGCAACCTGTGCCAGTCTCTCACCACCCTCATGGGGAAGAATTTCTTCCTCACATCCAATTTCAATCTCCCCATTTCTAGTTTTGTTGCATTCCCCCCAGTCCTATCACTCCCTGACACTCTCAAAAGTCCCTCCCCAGCTTTCTTGTAGCCCCCTTCAGATACTGGAATGCCACAAGAAGGTTTCCTGGGAGCCTTCTCTTCTCCATACTGAACAGCCCTGACTCTCCATAGCAGAGCAGCTCCAGCCCTCTGCTCATCCTCATGGCCCTTCTCTGGACACATTCTAGCACCTCCAGATCCTTCTTGTGATAGAGGCTCCAGAACTGGACATGCAGCCGATATTGCTTCGCGTTGCCCTGACCCAGCTGCAAGACCTTGCACTTTACATTTGTAACTGGAGATAGATTGTTGGACAAAAGAATCACTCCTGGCTACTTTCTTGTGCCAGTGAAGAATTTGAATAGAGTTGAAAAATAGTTGTTGAGGGTGGGACTGAGATTGCTGGCTGGGCAGGGGAGCACCTCAAGGCAGTGCAGGTTTCCTCTTCATACCAGCCAGTGAGGGTTTTGCCCAGCAAGTTCATGAAGTGGCTCACCTACTGGAAATGAAGAATTAGGTCACACTGTGGCAAAAATGCCTTTTTTTAATTTTTTTTTTTTCTTGCCAGGCAAGATTATGGAACAGATCACCTTGAGTGCAGTCACACAGCACTTACAGGATGGCCAAGGGATCAGGCCCAGCCAGCATGGATTTAGGAAGGGCAGGTCCTGCCTGGCCAACCTGATTTCCTTCTATGATCAGGTGACTGCCTGGTGGATGTGGGGAGGCCTGTGGGTGTGGTCTACTTGGACTTCAGCAAGGCCTTTGACACTGTCCCCTGCAGCAAACTCCTGGCCAAGCTGGCAGCCCATGGCTTGGACCGGAGCACAGTGCGTTGGGTTAGGAACTGGCTGGAGGGCTGAGCCCAGAGAGTGGTGGTGAATGGTGCCACATCCAGCTGGCAGCCAGGCACTAGTGGTGTGCCCCAGGGATCAGTACTGGGCCCCAGGTTCTTTAACATCTTCACTGATGATCTGGATGAGGGCATTGAATCCATCATCAGTAAATTTGTGGATGACACCAAGCTGGGGGCAGGAGTTGATCTGCTGGAGGGCAGAGAGGCTTTGCAGAGGGACCTCGACAGGCTGGACAGATGGGCAGAGTCCAAGGGCAGGAGATTGAACACATCCAAGTGCTGGGTTCTGCACATTGGCCACAGCAACCCCAGGCAGTGCTACAGGCTGGGCTCAGAGTGGCTGGAGAGCAGCCAGGCAGAGAGGGACCTGGGGGACTGGTTGATGGGAGGCTGAACATGAGCCTGCAGTGTGCCCAGGGAGCCAAGAGGGCCAATGGCATCCTGGCCTGCATCAGGAAGAGTGTGGCCAGCAGGAGCAGGGAGGTCATTCTGCCCCTGTACGCTGCACTGGTTAGGCCACCCCTCGAGTCCTGTGTCCAGTTCTGGGCCCCTCAGTTTAGGAAGGATGTTGACTTGCTGGAAGGTGTCCAGAGAAGGGCAAAGAAGTTGGTGAGGGGTTTGGAACACAAGCCCTATGAGGAGCGGCTGAGGGAGCTGGGGTTGCTTAGCCTGGAGAAGAGGAGACTCAGGGGTGACCTTCTTGCTCTCTACAACTACCTGAAGGGAGGTTGTGAACAGGTGGAGGTTGGTCTCTTCCCCAGTCAACCAGCACCAGAACAAGAGGACACAGTCTCAGGCTGTGCCAGGGCAGGTTTAGTCTGGAGGTTAGGAAGAAGTTCTACACAGAGTGATTGCCCATTGGAATGGGCTGCCCAGGCAGGTGGTGGAGTCACCATCACTGGAGGTGTTCAGGAGGAGACTTGATAGGGTGCTCGGTGCCATGGTTTAGTTGATTAGGTGGTGTTGGATGATGGGTTGGACACGATGATCTTGAAGGTCTCTTCCAACCTGGTTTATTCCATTCTATTCCAACTTGAACACCATATTTATGTAGATGGAACAGCTGCATAGGTGGCTTCTGAGAGAGAGGGAGTTTGGTGTTGAATCGAGGCCCTGGGCAGCCTCATCTAGTTGGGGATGTCTGTGCTGACTGCGGGGAGGTTGGCCTACATAACCTTTGGAGGTCCTTTCCAGCCCAGACCATTCTGTGATTCTAGGAATCCTTTTTTTTTTTTTTTTTTAAAGTTGTTCTTTGACACTTGACAGAGGCTCAGTGTGTGTTTGATTATCATCTCCTTTCTGTTTGTATAAAGTTTTGTTAGCTACACTGAAACATTTCATTTCTGTTATTTTAGCAGATTGTTTATCAAAGGTCCACCATGAGTGCAGCCTTATTTAATTCCAAAGGAATTCCTCAAGTGCCCAGGCTTACTTGAATTTCGGCTTTAGGTATATTATGAGTTGATCTTATCCTTGCAAAGGATTTATTTGAGACTTGATGACCTTTGGTGCAAGTACTTTACCTTTTGGGGGTCAGGGTGACATTTCTCTGTGCTGATTAATTGAGGGAAGAGGCTTTGGACAGATTGTTCCAAGTGATGCTGCGTTTTTGCCTACAGTTCAGAAACATTCAGTTTGGAAAAGAGCCTCAGGATCACCAAGTCGAACCCTACTCTACAAGGCTCACCCCTAAACCATAGCCCCAAGCACCACATCCAAACCACCTTCAAACACATCCAGGCTTGGGGACACCACTACCTCCCTGGGCAGCACATTCCAACCCCTGACCACTCTGTCCCTGAAAAAATGTTTCCTACTGTCCAGTCTAAACCTACCCAGTGGCAGCTTGAGGCCATTCCCTCTTCTGCTGTCACTAATTACCTGTGAGAAGAGACCAGCAGCAGCCTCTCCATAAGGTCCTTTCAGGTATTGGTAGACAGCCATGAGGTCTCCCCTCAGCCTCCTCTGTTTCATGCTAACCATCCCCAACTCCTTCAGTTGCTCTGCATCAGATTTATTCTCCAGGCCCTTCACCAAAATGTGTTTTATGGAAATTGCCCAACACCGAATTTTTTAGCATTGTCTATGCCTTATGTGCTCCCTTGAGTAATTTCTTCATACTTTCAGCAGATTAGGCAGCAAACTAGGCCCTAGATTCATTGGGGTTTGTGCTGAATATATGTTTCTGAAGTCAAAACTGAACTGAGCTATTTAAAAATGTGGTTATGTATATGTGTGTGGACCACAGCCAGTCCTTCCTAGGAAGGAAAATGGGAGAGCTGCTTCCTTGTGTTTTCTGTTGAGAAGTTAAAATGCATATGCATTACTGATGAGTGCAAAACACGCTATACTGTCTTTAGTAGTTTAAAATGCTAACAGGAGTATCCTGGAGGTTTGTCATCATGGCTCTCTTGCTCTGCTTCGAAGCTAAGGCTGCCCTGAGAACCACTGAGGTGCAACTTCTGGTATCCCTGACACAAGTTGTCTGACACCTGCAGGGTTGTGGGGACTGGAGGCTGCAGGTTTCTCACGTTGTTGCTATCAGAATAGCCAAAATGTGCATCAAAAATTCCAGCTTTGAGAGGACAGCAGTTTGATGCTTCCTGTAACAAGTTTGGCTCATTTGCTTTTGGATAATTTCACTAAAACAATTTAACTGATATTTGAAGACCCCCTTGATCTTTCTGCTAACAGTTTAGTCACTACGTAGTACTACATGGCATCCTGGCCTGCATTAGGAATAGTGTGGCCAGCAGGAGTAGGGAAGTCATTGTGCCCCTGTACTCTGCATTGGTTAGGCCACACCTTGAGTCCTGTGTCCAGTTCTGGGCCCCTCAGTTTAAGAAGGACATTGAGACACTTGAATGTGTCCAGAGAAGGGCAATAAGGCTGGTGAGAGGCCTTGAGCACAGCCCTGTGAGGAGAGGCTGAGGGAGCTGGGGTTGTTTAGCCTGGAGAAGAGGAGGCTCAGGGGTGACCTTTATTGCTCTCTACAACTACCTGAAAGGTGGTTGTAGCCAGGAAGAGGTTGGCCTCCTCTCTAGCAACCAGCACCAGAACAAGAGGACACAGTCTCAAGCTGCACCAGGGGAAGTTTAGGCTGGAAGTGAGGAGAAAGCTCTTCACTGAGAGAGTTGTTCGTCATTGGAATGTGCTGCCCTGGGAGGTGATGGAGTCACCGTCCCTGGAGGTGTTCAAGAGGGGACTGGACGTGGCACTTGGTGCCATGGTCTAGTCATGAGGTCTGTGGTGCCAGGTTGGACTTGATGATCTTTGAGGTCTCTTCAGGCCTTGATGACACTGTGATATTGTGATACCATTGGTTAATTTGGTTTGTGTACTAAATGTGGCTTTGATTAATATGTATTCCACATTTAAGGTAAACTGATTAATGTTTAACCATTCAAAATGACACTTTTGCTCTCCATTTGTTTCTTGTTACAGGATTGTGTAAGTTCTGTTGCATATTAAATGTCAATCAGCCTGAAGTAATTCATATGTCACATGTACCTTTTTTTTAATTTATTCTATCTTACCACAGTGAATTCCACAAACCAGTTGTGAATTTGCAGAGAATCCCCTGAAAGCCCTGAATAACATCAACATTGACAGCTTACCAAAAATATACTTGCACTTCTAATATGCAAGGTCCTGCATCAGGGTCAGGGCAATCCCAGGCACCATTATAGGCTTGGCAGGGACTGGCTTGAGAGCAGCCCTGGAGTAAAGGACTTGGGGGTGCTGGTGGAGGAGAAGCTCAACAGGAGCCAGCAGTGAGCACTTGCAGCCCACAGAGCCAACCAGAGGGCTGCAGCAAGAGAATTTTGGCCAGCAGGGCCAGGGAGGTGATTTTCCCCCTCTGCTCCACTCTGGTGAGACTACAGCTGGAGCACTGTGTCCAGTTCTGAAGCCTCTGTTGCAGGAAGGATCTGGAGGTGCTGGAAGGTGTCCAGAGAAGGGCCATGAGAATGAGCAGAGGGCTGGAGCTACTCTGCTATGGAGACAGACTGAGGGAGTTGGGCATTTGCAGTCTGAAGGAGAGAAGGCTTCCATGAGACCTAATTGTGGCCTTCCAGGACCTGAAAGGGGGCTCCAAGAAATCTGGGGAGAGACTTCTGAGGGTGTCAGGGAGTGATAGGACTAGGGGGAATGGAGCAAAACTAGAAGTGGGTACATTCAGATTGGATGTTAGGAAGAAGTTGTTCCCCATGAGGGTGGTGAGAGACTGGCACAGGTTGCCCAGGGAGGTGGTGGAAGCCTCATGCCTGGAGGTTTTTCAGGCCAGGCTGGATGTGGCTGTGAGCAACCTGCTGTAGTGTGAGGTGTCCCTGCCCATGGCAGGGGGTTGGAACTGGCTCATCCTTGAGATTCCTTCCACTTCTAACAATTCTCTGAGTCTATATAGTAGAGAAAACTACTCCTGGCAAGTGCTAATTGAGTGAATCATTCCTAGGTGTGAAAATGTGTTACTGCCTTTTCTTGGTGTTGTGTTTTGGGTTTTGTGTGGGTTTTTTTTTTTCCTACCTGTAGTCTTGGTTTCTGCTGTTAAAAATGCTCTTTACTGTCAATAGTAATGTGTAGTAGGAAAGACAGCATGCAGAAGGTCTGTCTTTGGGTTACTTCAGTATGCTCTATCAATACGTTGGGTGTTTTTCCATTGGTGGGATGCAAGGTTATCATTGCTTTTATTAAATTCACTGTTATTACTTTTATTCTGCTCAGCTTTGCCACTTTACTTGGCAAACTGGAAAGCACTGAGAACTTTAAGCTCCTGCTGAAGCAAAGGATTGATTGTCAGTTGATGACAAGATCACCAGCGTAGCCTTTAAGAGTTTGCAGCACTGATAGCTGTGGTCAGGTTTGCTTCCTTCCAGGGCAGCTCAGTTGTTCTCTCCCAACAACTCAAACCTGTGTTTAGGTGATCATCTGAAGCAGAGGGGAAGAAAGAAATCAGGTCTGGCACAATTGGTTTTAACAAAGCTGTTTGTTTATGTGAAGAGATCCTTCCAGTAAGTTTTCCTGGTGCCTTTGTGTTTGGCTCTATGATTAACGTGGTCAGGAATTCAAGGCTATCAGCACGTGGAGTATTTTCAGTTGAAAATGGCAGAAGGACTTTTGTTGGCCCTGTGCTGAAAGCAGGTTATGTGCACTCATGGAAACAATGTGTCTTCAATATGACATATTCTTTCATTTGACCCTCTCAGAAATACATATTGTAGGTGACACCGCCTTCTGCATCTCAGGTTTAATATTTGCACATTGTGGGATGTGAAAATGAGTAACTATCTTCTAGGATGGTAACAATAAATACTTAGAATCATAGAATTGTCAGGGTTGGAAGGCTCCTCAAGGAGCATCCAGTTCCAACCCCCTGCCATGGGCAGGGACACCTCACACTACAGCAGGTTGCTCACAGCCACATCCAGCCTGGCCTTCAAAGCCTCCAGGCATGAGGCTTCTACCACCTCCCTGGGCAACCTGTGCCAGTCTCTCACCACCCTCATGGGGAACAACTTCTTCTTCACATCCAAATTCAATCTCCCCATTTCTAGCTTTGCTCCATTCCCCCCAGTCCTATCACTCCCTGACACCCCCAAAAGTCCCTCCCCAGCTTTCTTGTAGCCCACTTCAGATCCTGGAAGGCCACAATTAGGTCTCCTGGGAGCCTTCTCTTCTCCAGACTGCAAAAGCCCAACTCTCTGTCTGTCTCCATAGCAGAGCAGCTCCAGCCCTCTGCTCATCCTCATGACCCTTCTCTGGACTCCTTCCAGCACCTCCAGCTCCTTCCTGGAACAGAGGCTCCAGAACTGGACACGGTGCTCCAGGTGGAGTCTCACCAGAGTGGAGCAGAGGGGGAGAATCACCTCCCTGGCCCTGCTGGCTGTGTTTCTCTTGCTGCAGCCCTCTGGTTGGCTCTCTGGGCCTCAAGTGCTCACTGGTGGCTCGTGTTGAGCTTCTCCTCCACCAGCCCCCCAAGTCCTTTTCTTCAATGGTGCTGCATTTTTAGGGTATGAAAATTATCCTTACTCCTTCAAATGTTTGTTTTTAGTGAATAAAATCTGCTTTTGTACATGCCAGGAGGCAGATGTGGAGAGTTCACATGTATGTGTCCTACTGAGGATGGTGCATCAGCCACAAGGGTTGAAACTGTCTCAGAAAGCAAACTGTGAAAGCTCAGGGCCAGAAGAGCAAGAAAGCCATTTGTGCAATGAGTGAGTCTGAAATGTGGCTCTGGAATTAACTCCCAAAATCACTGACTTGGTGCTGCAGGACAAATAGTGTGGATTTCAATGGCATATAGCTGAAATGAGTCTCTCACCCATGGTTTGTGCATACCTACCTGCTGAAGCCCTCAGGGTTGAGGACAGTTTGTGAATGTGTACTGGGTACTAGCTGTCACACCGTGCTGTGAGATCTTAATTGCTCTGTTTTGCCCAGTGAACTCAGGCTCTTTCACCTGCACTGTGGTTATAAAGCTCTCAGTAGCAAATTTGAACCGACATTGAAAAGCTCTCTCTTGTTCCACAGAAAGTACTTGCTTTGGGTTTAATTTGAAAGAAGCCAGAAGGAGCACCAGGTTGTTTTGTTCATATGCATTAGGTACAGATACCCTGACAGCAAAGAATCACAGAAACACTCAGGTTGGAAAAGAGCCTCAGGATCACCAAGTCCAGCCCAGAACCCTACTCTACAAGGCTCAACCATAGCCCAAAGCACCACATCCAAACCACCTTTAAACACACCCAAGGTTGGTGACTCCACCACCTCCCTGGGCAGCACATTCCAATCCCTGACCACTCTGTCCCTGAAAAAATGTTTCCTAATGTCCTGTTTAAATACCAAGGGATTTAAGGGAGAGCCTTATTTGTGTGAAATACAGGCAAAAGCAGAGTCTCTCCCATCCAGTATCTTCACTAAGTTGACAACCTATAGTAACACATAGTAATGGAACAGGTTGCCCAGGGAGGTGGTGGAAGCCTCATCCCTGGAGGTTTTTCAGGCCAGGCTGGCTGTGGCTGTGAGCAACCTGCTGTAGTGTGAGGTGTCCCTGGCCATGGCATGGGGGTTGGCACTGGCTGATCCTTGAGGTCCCTTCCAGCCCTGACAATTCTGTGATTCTATAATTAATATTGATGGCAATGTCAATATATTCAGCCAGCAGGAAAAAGAGGCAAAGGGGCAAATGGATCTGCTGCAGTATCAGTATTTGAGTCTTTGAAAGTCTTTTGGTTTGATCCCTTCTGAAATCATTGGTAAGGGCTAGCATATTTTTTTCTGTGAGATCTCATTTTCTAGGATTGTTTGGGGTTGTTGGGTGTTGGTGGTTGGTGGTTGTTTGTTGGGTTTTTTTTTGGCAGGCCATCCACATTTTTTTTGGCAAGTCTTCTTGATTTTTATTTTCCTTCTAATTGAAATAATTCCATTAAAACTTAATATTTTCTATGCTAGCTTAAACTAAGAGAGAACTAATTGGGCGGAGTCCAGTGGGATGGAATTCAACAAGTCCAAGTGCCGGGTGCTGCACTTTGGCCACAAAGGAATAGTGTGGCCAGCAGGAGCAGGGAGGTCATTGTGCCCCTGTGCTCAGCACTGGTTAGGCCACACCTTGAGTCCTGTGTCCAGTTCTGGGCCCCTCAGTTTAAGAAGGACATCGAGACACTTGAACGTGTCCAGAGAAGGGCAACAAGGCTGGGGAGAGGCCTTGAGCACAGCCCTGTGAGGAGAGGCTGAGGGAGCTGGGGTTGCTTAGCCTGGAGAAGAGGAGGCTCAGGGGCGACCTCATTGCTCTCTACAACTACCTGAAAGGTGGTTGTAGCCAGGAAGGGGTTGGTCTCTTCTCCCTAGCAACAAGCACCAGAACAAGGGGACACAGTCTCAAGCTGCACCAGGGGAAGTTTAGGCTGGAGGTGAGGAGAAAGTTCTTCACCGAGAGAGTGATTCGCCATTGGAATGGGCTGCCCAGGGAGGTGGTTGAGTCGCCGTCCCTGGAGGCGTTCAAGAGGGGACTGGATGTGGCATTTGGTGCCATGGTCTAGTGGTGAGGTTTGTGGTTACAGGTTGGACTTGATGATCTTCGAGGTCTCTTCCAACCTTGGTAATACTGTGATACTGTAACTCTTGGTGTAAGAATTTCAGGCATTCCTGAAAACAGATTTGCACATAGCTTTAAAAAAGGAGATAAATACTTCAAGTAGTGTGCATGTTATACTGGATTAGGTGAGAGAGATTTTTCCAGTAAAACCAGGAAAGCAAGCATAGAGGCAGGTTGTTTTGTCCATCTAGTGTCTGTTGCAGTGTCTTAATCCATCACTGGGGATTGCTAACAGTGATGGTATTATCTCTGGTTATAGTAAATAACATGTCACAGCCAGCTGCCAGGCTGGGCAGATAGGTGGAGTCCAACTTGATGGCATTTAACAAGCCCAACTGCCAGGTTCTACACATTGGCCACAGCAACCCCATGCAGTGCTGCAGGCTGGGGTCAGAGTGGCTGGAGAGCAGCCAGGCAGAGAAGACCTGGGGGTGCTGGTTAAGAGCAGGTGAACATGAGCCAGCAGTGTGCCCAGGGGGCCAAGAAGGCCAGTGGCATCCTGGCCTGCATCAGGAACAGTGTGGCCAGCAGGAGCAGGGAGGTCATTCTGCCTTGTGCTCAGCACTGGTTAGGCCACACCTTGAGTCCTGTGTCCAGTTCTGGGCTCCTCAAGAAGGACATTGAGACACTTGAATGAGTCCAGAGAAGGGCAGTGAGGCTGGGGAGAGGTCTGGAGCACAGCCCTGTGAGGAGAGGCTGAGGGAGCTGGGGGTGTTTAGCCTGGAGAAGAGGAGGCTCAGGGGAGACCTTATTGCTGTCTGCAACTCCCTGAAGGGTGGTGGTAGCCAGGAGGGAGTTAGTCTCTTCTCCCAGGCAAGCAGCACCAGAACAAGAGGACACAGTCTCAAGCTGCACCAGGGGAAGTTTAGGCTGGAGGTGAAGAGAAAGCTCTTCCCAGAAAGAGAGATTGGCCATTGGAATGTCCTGCCCAGGGAGGTGGTGGAGGTGTTCAAAAAAGGCTTGGATGTGGCACTTGGTGCCATGGTTTAGTTGTCAGGAGGTGTTAGGTATTAGGTACTAGGTTGGACTTGATGATCCCTGAGGTCTTTTCCAACTTGGTTGATTCTGTGATTCAATGATTTATCCTGGCAGGAGGTTAGAGGACAAGAATAATTGCATATGTACTTGAAACATGATAGAACCGTTTCAATATGTGTTCTCTTACATTCCTGATTAAGAACTAGGAGTAAGCATTCATTAGTGTTTAAATAGTGATTGGAAGTCCCTATGAAATCAGTTCTATAACACCTAGAATGATAGAGTTGCTAAGGTTTAAGGGACCTCAAGGATTGTCTAGTTCCAACCACCCTTCCATGGGCAGGGGCACCTCACACTAGATCAGGCTGCTTACATAGATTGTATCAGTTTCAGCAGCAATAGATTTTAGTGTTTTTAATTAAACTCACAGGTCTAACTATAGATTACAAACTGGTGTACCAGTGGAGACAAGGCAAACTGGCAGTCTAAAAATTGCATTGTGACGGCCAGCCTTGGGCAATGAAACTGAATCAGGAAGAAAATTTGACTGATTAAGAACTAGGAGAGCACAGTGGGGCTGATTCCATGCAGGGCTCCTGGTTTTTTATCTACATCTTGGAGCTGAAAGAAATTCGGATTGTGCTGAATATTTGAGATGTTGCAGCTCCTGGTGACAAGGTTGCTAAGAGTGCTATGTTGCATGTGAAACTGAATTAACAGCTCGAGAAGTTTGACTTCTGGAATGATTTGCCTCTTTGTGCCTGTGTTTGACAGCCCTGCAGCATCCGGATTAAATAGCGGGTGCTCACTTTCAATAGTCTCTGCATGCCTTCCCCATGAGACTAGAATGGACATGAAACATTGCATCAGCCTCCAGGAGGGTTTTCTGCTTAGGAGAAAGTGTCTTGCCCACCTGCTCTTGCAAGAGCCTGAAAGGATTCTCATTTTCCACGCAAGAAGCTTCTCTGGAATCAAATTTTCTGCCCTGCAGTGGAGGAAACAGTTTGATGTTGAAATTTATGCCAGGATTGACTCATATTCCGGGCTGAGACAAATACAGACCATAAACCTGAAACTGCTGAAACCTGCAAGAGCAATTAAATACTCTTCAAGTGATTTGTTACTTAAAGTTATTGGATATGGCAGCTATGGTTTTAACAGCTTTGTGTGGACCAGCTCTCTGGGATTTTAAACTGTAGGCCGTTCTTAACTGCAAATAACACACAGAGGTGCAGCATACACACAGCATTTACAAACAAGCTAAACATGACCATGAGCCAGCAATGTGCTCTTGTGGCCAGGAAGGCCAATGGCATCCTGGGGTGGATTAGAAGGGCTGTGGCTACTTGGTTGAGAGAGATTCTCCTCCCCCTCTGCTCTGCCCTGGTGAGGCTGCATCTGGAGTATTGTGTCCAGTTCTGGGCCCCTCAGTTCAGGAAGGACCTCAGGGAACTGCTTGAAAGAGTCCAGCACAGAGCCACAAAGATGATTTAGGGGAGTGGAATGTTTCTTAGCCTGAGGGAACTGAGGGCTCTGTAGCTTGGAGAAAAGGAGCCTGAGGGGAGGCTTCATTGCTGTTGGTACAGATGTGCAGGGTGAGTGCCCAGAGGCTGGAGCCAGGCTCTGCTGGGTGATGCCCAATGCCAGCACAAGGGGCAGTGGTGGAAGCTGAGGCAGAGGAAGTTCCATGGAAACAGGAGGAAGAATTTTTTTCCCTGTGAGGGTGACAGAATACTGGAAGAGGCTGCCCAAGGGGGTTGTGGAGCCTCCCTCTCTGGACATATTCAAGACCTGCTTGGGTGTGTTCCTGTGTGATCTGCTCTAGGTGCTGCTCTGGCAGGAGGGTTGGACTGGATGAGCTTTCAAAGTCCCTTCCAGCCCCTAACATGCTGTGATTCTGCGTAAATAACACCAGTGTAGCAAAAATGGAATATTACTAGTGCCTATACACTAATATATGCATGTTAAACTGGTCCATGTTTTACTATTAAGCATGCTTTAAGAAAGTAAACTCTTGAATCTTAACCCTAGGTTTTGTCAGTACACTGAGCTGCCCAGCTGACTGAAAAATGGAAGTTGTGAGTTGGCTAAATGAACCCTGGAAAGGTTATACTTCGCTTCATCCTTGAGCAACATGTCATGTGTAATAATAGATTACTGCCTGAAGTTGTGTTACACCACCAGGACTGTCCTGTTTCTTGCTGTGAGTGCAAAAAGCAGCAGCAGGCTTTCAACCCTCTGTGTACTGTATGAACACACAGCAAATGTAAAATGTATGCTGTTGTAATGAAGGCTTCATGTCCAAGTGCAGTCCCTCGGGGATCAGTCCTGGACCAGTCTTGTTTAACACCTTTGTTGGTGTCATGGACAGTGGCGTTGAATGCACCTTCAGCAGGTTTGCTGATGACACCAAGCTGTGTGGTGCAGCTGACAGCTGGAGGGAAGGAATCCATCCTGGACAGTCTGCAGAGCTGGGCCCATGACAACCTCATGAGTTTGAACAAGACCAAGTGCAAGGTCCTGCAGCTGGGTCAGGGCAATCCCAAGCACTGATATAGGCTGTGCAGGGACTGGCTTGAGAGCAGCCCTGAAGAAAAGGCCTTGGGGGTGCTGGGCGAGGAGAAGCTCAACAGGAGCCAGCAGTGTGTACTTGCTGCCCAGAAAGCCAACCAGAGCCTGGGCTGCAGCAAGAGAAGTGTGGCCAGCAGGGCCAGGGAAGGGATTCTCCCCTCTGCTCCACTCTGGTGAAACTCCACCTGGAGCACTGTGTCCAGTTCTGGAGCCTCTGTTCCAGGGAGGATCTGGAGGTGCTGGAAGGTGTCCAGAGAAGGGCCACGAGGATGAGCAGAGGGCTGGAGCTGCTCTGCTATGGAGACAGACTGAGAGAGTTGGGCTTTTGCAGTCTGGAGAAGAGAAGGCTCCCAGGAGACCTAATTGTGGCCTTCCAGTATCTGAAGGGTGCCCCAAGAAAGCTGGGGAGGAACTGTTTTGGGTGTCAGGGAGTGATAGGACTGGGTGGAATGGAGCAAAACTAGAAATGGGTAGATTGAGATTGGATGTCAGGAAGAAGTTGTTCCCCATGAGGGTGGTGAGAGACTGGCACAGGCTGCCCGGGGAGGTGGTGGAAGCCTCATGCCTGGAGGTTTTTGCAGCCAGGCTGGATGTGGCTGTGAGCAATCTGCTGTAGTGTGAGGTGTCCCTGCCCATGGCAGGGGGTTGGAACTGGATGTTCCTTGAGGTCCCTTCCCCCCTAACAATTCTATCATTGATGAACTAGCAAATAATTGTAATTGCTAATATCTCCTGACTTAATTTGTTGGCCATTCCTAATGTCCTTTATCCTGGTAGTGTTCCCAAGTGCTCTTGAGTTTTAGGACACTGGCATCACTAATATTAGATGGTTAGGATGCTTCGCTTGGTACCAAAACCTTGGATTAATGACTGTGATCAAATATAAGATGCAGAAAAATACTCCTCTTTTGTTCCAGTGGTTGTAGCTGCCAGCTTCCCTTGAATCTGTAGCTTGGAGGTTAGAGCTTTTGTGTTCATTTCCTGTGTCTTCTTGCCGGTTTGCTTATTTGTGCTGCATTCCTAATGAATGTGCAGAAGACACCTGTGACCTGATGGAAGTGAGAGGTGGTGCTCAAGGTTGCTTTAAATCCTTTGACTGAATTTCTTTTTAGGCTTTCTCAGTCAGTGGCTTATTGAAAGGGAAAAAATGAATTGCAAATTGCTGCTGCTTTTTCTTTGGTGGTTTGTTTTGTTGTTGGTTTTTTTTCCCCCGGGGAGAGTGAGGGTGAGCAGACTTTGTTAATCAACAGCGCTCCAAGTGAAGTGTCATGTCCTCTGCCCCAACAAAGCCTTTCTTCGTGAGGCCAAAATTTATTGACACAGGTGTTCAAAGTGTTGTGGGGATTATCTGGTAGTGCTGAGCTTACTGGAGAGGGTCAGGGGGATGATTCAGGTAGAAGTGGTAATTGTGGAGCTCAGACTGTGACGTGAGGGAGAAATTGAATGAAACTCTGAAGACAGGGAGAGATTGAGTGAGAGTCAACAAGGGCAAGTGTAGACTCTTGCACCTGGGAAAGAACAGCCCCAGGTATCGGTGTAGGTTGGGGACTGAGCTGTTGGAGAGCAGTGAAGGGGAAAAGGACCTGGGGGTCCTAGTGGATGGGAGCTTGACCATGAGCCAGCAATGTGCTCTTGTGGCCTAGAAGGCCAATGGCATCCTGAGGTGGATTAGAAGGGCTGTGGTTAGTTGCTCAGAGCCACATCCAGCCTGGCCTTCAAAACCTCCAGACATGAGGCTTCCACCACCTCACTGGGCAACCTGTGCCAGTCTCTCACCACCCTCATGGAGAACAACTTCTTCCTAACATCCTATCTGAATCTACCCATTTCTAGTTTTGCTCCATTCTCCCCAGTCCCATGACTACCTGACACCCCACAAAGTCCCTCACCAGGATGTGTCACGTAGGCATGCTGTTTCCAGGACAAGTTGGACCTACATAGTGTTGGTCTGTGTGGGAGCAGGGTGCTGTCAGTCTTTGCTGTCCAGACACACAAAGCATTTTTCTTTTGTGGCTTTTGTTTACTTCCTTTGAGATTTCATCTTTGTTCTTACTGCAGAAGCTAACCAGACTTTATATTATCATCCTCACTTTGTGTTGCTTCCTTTACATCTAATTAACCTAGTTTTTAAAACAAGGTTTATATGCTTGTACTCCCCAGCTGTTCTGGTTGGAGCCCACTGGCTAGCTTCTGTCAAATTTGGCAGGGTCTGTGGAGGATGGGAATGGGGTTGGGAGACAGCAGCAGTGCATGGGATGAAGGGAATCTTGGCTGTGAGATCTTGTGCTGCTCTTCTGCTTCCCCCAGCAGCTGGCTGGTGTCTGTGCTCTCCAGATGTAGCAGTCAGTAAGCACTTGGAAGGAGCTTCAGTTGACCTGTGGTTTGACTAAATGGCAACTGAAGGTCTAGCTGAGCCTCACAACTGTGAAGGCAGAGAACAGGGATGAGAAGATAAATGCCAAGAACCAAGAAAAAGGTTTGCAGCAGACATGGGAGAGGAAGGCCTGTGGCTATCTAGCCTCCATGCGGAGACTGGGACAGAGGGCATGGTGTGAATTTTTGGGTTGGAGTCACTGTAAAATCAGTGGAACTCTTGGTGCCTAAATCTTGCATGTATGTTGCCTTTTCCTTCCTAGTCACTTTCAGGCTGAGGTCTAGAAGAGCAGACTTTTTGGAGGCTGTTGCTTTAATTTTATCATGCTGTTCTGACAAGCTTTCCTTTTGGGGTTGAGATGTCAGTCTTCAACAACAGAGGCACTTCTGGCACTTGATAAATACTGCTTTCAGAAGTGACTACAAAGATAGCACAGTGACAAGCAGAGTAGGAATGGAAAAACATTGAGATAAAACTTCTTTTATGACATTTGTCTCTTGGCTTTCTGACTTCAGGTACCTGCTGATTGTCGAGGTGTCTTTCATATGGGAAGCGCTGAGAGTGATAGAGGCTGTCAAACACCTTCCTGCAGGGCTGGTGAGGGGGAGAAGGGGACAAGAAGAAGCAGGATGTCTTTTATATGTGCTCTTCAGCAACAGGATCAATTGTTGTAGACAGCAATGAGGTCTCCCCTGAGCCTCCTCTTCTCCAGGCTAAGCAACCCCAGCTCCCTCAGCCTCTCCTCTTAGGGTTTGTACTTGAGACCTCTTCTCAGCCTCGTTGCCCTTCTCTGGACATGTTCAAGTGTCTCTATGTCCTTCTTTAATTTTCTTCATCTTAAGACAGGTAGTGTAGCAACCTTCTTGGAAGCCACAGTGAATTTACTGTAAAATATTTTGGGTGCAAGGTTCATTTTTTAAAAGGGATGTTTGTTTCAAGAAGCTCAAAGGGTTGTGTCTTTATAATTAGACAAGTCTCTTCCGTTTGATCAGCTTCTGTGGCTTCCACTGTTCCCGAAGACAGTTGTTAGAGCTGTTGTTCAGAATCACTTCTGAGGAGCACTACTGAAATCTCCCCAGTGTGACCTCCAGTCATGGCAGAACTCTGCTGGGTGCAGATGCAAGTAGATTCTTTTATTATCTAAATTCTCCTGTCCTCCTAATATATATCTGAAATGAATCCCACAGATTGTTTATCTTTGTTTGTCGTCAATCTGCAATCCCCAGTAAGACTTAAAAGTGTCTTTGAGCTCTCCTGCTTCTTGCCATGTATGGCACAATAAACTGCCCAAATTTGGTCAAATATTTTTAGCCACTTAGTCATATGTCTTTTAATGTGCTGCATATGTAAGCTTTTGATTCACTTAGCAACGGTATTTTTTCTGTCTCTTGCCAGTCTTTTCTTATGTATACTCAAAAAATGGGCAAGGATTGTGCTGTGTGAACAACCAGATGGTCTGCTAATAATGTTCATCAACTCTTAAGATGTCTTTATTTCACAGATTATGGATGTATGGAGGATTTTAAGGTACTGACATGTGCCATGTATTGAAATGAAATATGAAGTGGTGATCTGGCCTTCTTGTTTTAGTAGTGCTGATCAACTTGAAGATATCAGAGTATAGTATCATAGTCTCAGTCAGGGTTGGAAGGGACCACAAGGATCAGCTAGTTCCAACCCCCTGCCATGGGCAGGGACACCCCACACTAGAGCAGGCTGGCCACAGCCTCATCCAGCCTGCTCTTAAACACTTCCAGGGATGGGGCCTCAACCACCTCCCTGGATAACCCATTCCAGGGCTTCACCACTCTCATGCTGAAGAACTTCCTCCTCATGTCCAGCCTGAATCTCCCCACCTCCAGCTTCATTCCATTCCCCCTAGTCCTGTCACTCCCTGATGTCCTGAGAAGTCCCTCCCCAGCCTTCTTGTAGGCCCCCTTCAGATCCTGGAAGGCCACAATTAGGTCACCTGGGAGCCTTTTCTTCTCCAGACTGAACAGCCCCAACTCCTTCAGTCTGTCCTCATAGGAGAGGTGCTCCAGCCCTCTGATCATCCTCGTGGCCCTTCTCTGGACACCTTCCAGCACCTCCAGATCCCTCTTGTAATAGGGGCTCCAGAACTGGAGGCAGTACTCCAGGTGGGGTCTCACCAGAGCTGAGTAGAGGGGGAGAATTCCCTCCCTTGACCTGCTGGCCACACTTCTCCTGATGCAGCCCAGGATCTGATTGGCTTTCCGGGCTGCAAGTGCACATTGAGAGCTCACATTGAGCTTCTTGTCCACCAGCACCCCCAAGTCTCTCTCCTCAGGGCTGCTCTCCAGCCAGTCCCTGCCCAGCCTGGATTTGTGCCTGGGATTGCCTTGATCCAGATGCAGGACCCTGCCCTTGGTCTTGTTGAAGCTCATGAGGTTGGCTTGTGCCCACCTCTCCAGCCTGTCCAGGTCCCTCTGGCTGGCATCCCTTCCCTCCAGCGTGTCCGCTGCACCACACAGCTTGGTGTCATCAGCAAACTTGCTGAGGGTGCACTCGATGCCACTGTCTGGGGCACCGACAGAGATATCTATCTTTATTTCACAGATGATGAATTTGTAGAGGATTTTAAGATTCTCAAGTGTGCCACCCATTGAAATTAAATGCTAAAAGAGGTGTATTTAAAAATGCTTAGGCAAATCCAGAGTTTACTGATAATAAATTTGACTTCCCTTATAATGAACTGGTGTATATTATGCTATAGATAGGATAGCAATTGTCAGGCAAATTGTGTGTCCTGAAAATCTGGCTGTTTGGCATATGTAAAGCATGGCTGGGTTAATGTTACTGTTCACTCAGGCTCACAGAGCACTGGAAAAGGCTCCCCAGAGAGCTTGTGGAGTCTCCTCTGGTGACTTTCAAGAGCCACCTGGATGCATTCCTGTGCGACCTGCACTAGACTCTATGTCTCTGCTCTGGCGGGGGTTGGACTCGGTGGTCTCCAGAGGTCCCTTCCAACCCCTGACATCCTGTGATATGTCTCTCGAGTTTGTTTTCGTTCTGAAGCGAGTTGTGATGCTTTGCATTGTTCCTTTTCTTTTCACTGAGAACATGCCTTGCAGAAAGAGGCCTTTTCTTCCAGAGGTTGTTCTTGGCGTAGAAGCATTGCGCAATGATGATGATCAGTGGAACAAACTGAAGACAATATGCCTGAGGAAATTGTAGTCGTTAATGGTTGAACATCCTCTAACAATACTTTATTCAAAGAATTGCTGATTTTAGGGAAGGGTATGGCTAAAAGGATAATTTAAAAAAAAAACAAAACAGTAGTCTTTTAGGAAGCTGGTTTTCAAGAAAACCTGGTAAGGTAGGAAGGCTTAGAAATGTTTTCACTCCACAATGTGCTTTTCAGTTAAAAAAAGAACCTGCAAAGCAAACAGTGTGCTGCAGTCTCAGGGCAGCCCAGCTGCAAGTTTCTAGATGAGCAAGCCCAGATGAGAGTCGTCCTTAAAACAGTTCTCTGTTGCGTTCTGAACAAAGCCTGGTGTTTGTACCTAAGTAAAGCAAATGGGGTCAGAGAGTGATAATTTGTTGCTATTTTTGTTTGGCTGGCTAAAGAGAGCGGCAGCACAGTTCCCTCACGGTATAGCTGTTGCCTCAGCACTACAGAACTGAGGAGGACTTGAGTCCTCTGTCCAGTTCTGGGCACCTCAGTTTAGGAAGGATGTTGACTTTCTGGAATGTGTCCAGAGAAGGGCCACAAAGTTGGTGAGGGGTTTGGAGAGACTGAGGGAGCTGGGCTTGCTTAGCCTGGAGAAGAGGAGGCTCAGGGGTGACCTCATTGCTCTCTACAACTCCCTGAAGGGAGGTTGTAGACAGGCAGAGGTTGGTCTCTTCCCCCAGTCAACCAGCACCAGAACAAGAGGACACACTCAGCCTGTGCCAGGGCAGGTTTAGGCTGGAGGTTAGGAAGAAGTTCTACACCAAGAGAGTGATTAGGCATTGGAATGGGCTGCCCAGGGAGGTGGTGGAGTCACCAACACTGGAGGTGTTCAGGAGGAGACTTGATAGGGTGCTTGGTTGCATGGATGTGGTCTACCTGGACCTCAGCAAGGCCTTTGACACCGTCCCCACAGCAAACTCCTGGCCAAGCTGGCAGCCCATGGCTTGGACAGGAGCACACTGCGTTGGGTTAGGAACTGGCTGGAGGGCCGAGCCCAGAGAGTAATGGTGAATGGCACCACATCCAGCTGGTGGCCTGTCACTAGTGGTGTGCCCCAGGGATCAGTACTGGGCCCCATGCTCTTCAACATCTTTATTGACGATCTGGATGAGGGCATTGAATCCATCATCAGTAAATTTGCAGATGACACCAAACTGGGGGCAGCAGTTGATTTGCTGGAGGGCAGAGAGGCTTTGCAGAGGGACCTCGACAGGCTGGACAGATGGGCAGAGTCCAATGGCATGAGATTTAACACATCCAAGTGCCGGATTCTGCACATTGGCCACAACAACCCCAGGCAGTGCTACAGGCTGGGGTCAGAGTGGCTGGAGAGTGGCCAGGCAGAGAGGGACCTGGGGGTGCTGGTTGATTGTAGGCTGAACATGAGCCTGCAGTGTGCCCAGGCAGCCAAGAAGGCCAATGGCATCCTGGCTTGCATCAGGAACAGTGTGGCCAGCAGGAGCAGGGAGGTCATTGTGTCCCTGTACACTGCACTGGTTAGGCCGCACCTTGAGTCCTGTGTCCAGTTCTGGGCCCCTCAGTTTAGGAAGGATGTTGACTTGCTGGAACGTGTCCAGAGAAGGGCAACAAAGCTGGTGAGGGGTTTGGAACACAAGCCCTATGAGGAAAGGCTGAGGGAGCTGGGGTTGCTTAGCCTGGAGAAGAGGAGACTGAGGGGTGACCTTCTTGCTCTCTACAACTACCTGAAGGGAGGTTGTAGCCAGGCAGAGGTTGGCCTCTTCTCCCAGGCAGCCAGCACCAGAACAAGAGGACACAGTCTCAGGCTGCGCCAGGGCAGGTTTAGGCTGGATGTTAGGAAGAAGTTCTACACGGAGAGAGTGATTGGCCATTGGAATCGGCTGCCTGGGGAGGTGGTGGAGTCACCTTCACAGGAGGTGTTCAGGAGAAAACTTGATGGGGTGCTTGGCTGTATGGTCTAGTTGTTGGGTGGGTTGGATTGTTTGATGGGTTGGACGCGATGATCTTGAAGGTCTCTTCCAACCTGGTGTATTGTATTGTATTGTAAATGGTTTAGTTGATTAGGTGGTGTTGGATGATGGGTTGGATGCGATGATCTTGAAGGTCTCTTCCCACCTGGTTTATTCTATTCTAAAGTTTCTGAATTCATTTTGGAAGGCACAATTGCTTAAATAAGGCAGTCTGCCATAATAAAGCAGTATGCAATTTTCAGTCCATATTGCTGTAGAAGCAAATGTATGCCATAGCTGCAGGCATAATGCTCTGGAAGGATTTAGGACCCAAACAGTAAAAGTTTGTATTGCAGCCCTCTGGTTATGTAGCATTGTTGATTTATTCAGCCAAAAAATTAATGTCAGTCTTGTGGGATCTAGCTGTTTTGAGCCCTTGCTGTCCTGAAAGGCTGAGGGACTTTTCTCTCTGTTGCTCTGCCCTTTTAAGGGCAGCAGTATGGAAGTTGGCAAGAAAACTCCCTGAGCACCCTTGTGAGAAAACTAGTCAAACGCAGGGAAGAAAAGCAAAACAGGAGCCAGACAAGATGGAGACCTGCAGTAGTTCTACATCTGGGCAGTGTTGTTTGGTTGCTAATTAAGAGCTGTGCACAAATTGTAATACTTGTGCAACATGCCAGGTGGATAACTAAGTTTGTAAGCAACAGTGATTAGTAGACTCTTAAGAGGCGTATGGTATCACAGTATCACCAAGGTTGGAAGAGACCTCAAAGATCATCAAGTCCAACCTGTCACCACAGACCTCATGACTAGACCATGGCACCAAGTGCCATGTCCAATCCCCTCTTGAACACCTCCAGGGACGGTGACTTTATCACCTCCCTGGGCAGCACATTCCAATGGTTAATCATCCTCTCGGTGAAGAACTTCCTCCTCACCTCGAGCCTAAACGTCCCCTGGTGCAGCTTGAGACTGTGTCCCCTTGTTCTGGTGCTGGTTGCTAGAGAGAAGAGACCAACCTCTTCCTGGCTACAACCACCCTTCAGGTAGTTGTAGAGAGCAATGAGGTCACCCCTGAGCCTCCTCTTCTCCAGGCTAAACAATCCCAGCTCCCTCAGGCTCTCCTCTCCTCTCCTCTGGTGATACAGAATATGCTGCAGTAGAAAGCAGCAGGGGTATGTTCAAATGTAATGTAGCATCCCCTTCCCCCCTATCCCTTGGTCTCATCTGCATGCTAGTGAAAATCACATTATAGTATTGTTTTCCTAACTTCTCTTGGTCACAACAGTTCTGCTTGGCGGTGTGGCTGTTTATTCGATTGCAATATCCACTCAAGTGACTCAGCCAGGTCCAGGATGGAGCTGAGGGCCTGGGGGCTTTATAAAGGAAACCACTGTGTACCAGAGAACAGGGTTGTGGTGGGGGTTGTCGATGGCTTCTCAGAAAGCCAGAACAAATTTACCTGAGGAAATCCTATTTGTTGGTTTTGCTAAACTCTGTTTGAATCTGTTTACTTAAGGACTTGCTCCAAATCTGTAACAGCTGCTGCTGCTTTTCTCTCAAATTCTTCCTGTCCTGCACTCAAACTCCAGCAGAACCTGTGCCCTGCTCAGACCTGAAAATCCATTCACCAGAAGCGTTGCCTGAAGATCCACAGCGTTGTAGAACAGCTTTGATGTGAACTTACTTCTTCAATCTCTTTCTTTATAGGCTTGTATAGATGATAACGTAGATATGGTGAAATTTCTGGTGGAAAATGGAGCAAATATTAACCAACCAGATAATGAAGGCTGGATACCTCTACATGCAGCTGCTTCCTGTGGATATCTTGATATAGCAGAGTAAGACTCTTTTTTTTTTTTTTTTTCCTCTATTTTTGAAATACATGTATTTTGCTAATACATTGGTAGAGGGGCTTTAGAAGCAGATGGCATTCTTCAGTTGTCTCATGGTTGCCTCTGAGCATGCAGTGAGAGAGAATGGTTTTACATGTCGTGTGTTGGGTGTGAAGCCTGCTGTGTGCAGAACGGTTGATGCTTTGCCCTTTCTCTTCCTAATTGTCTTATATTGTAGCTTAGGTAGCTGTAAGATGTAAACATTTGAGACTGTTCATCACTGCCCAATGATTTGTTAGGTTTTTTAATTATTTTCTGCTGTAGGGGGGGGGTGTCTAATAAATGCTTATCAATAGCTGAGGGCTGGGGGCAAGAGGGAGGCGACAGTTTCTGCTCACTTGCACCCTGGGATAGGACAAGGGGCAATGGATAGAAACTCCAGCACAGGAGGTTCCACCTCAACATGAGGAGGAACTTCTTCACTGGGAGGCTCACAGGGCACTGGAATAGGCTGCCCAGAGAGATTATGGAGTCTCCTATAGAGACTTCCAAGCCCCATCTGGATGTGTTCCTATGTGACCTGTGCTGGATTCTCTGGTCCTGCTCTGGCAGGGGGGTTGGACTTGATGATCTCTGGAGGTCCCTTCCAGCCCCTAACATCCTGTGATAAAAATTTTGTTATGGGCAGCGGTGCACAGGGAGAAGAAATTTGCCTTTTATTAGTAGACTGAAACATTAGAATGAGATAAGTTTGTGTATAGGGGATTAATTTTGTGATTTTATGTGTGGTCTTGAAACTTCTCTTTTTCAGGTGTGGTATGGTGACTCTCACTAATTTTTTTTTTTGCCATGGAGCAAAATCTTACAGTTAAATGCCTGTTATGGTGTTAACTAAAGCTTCCTCACTACTAAATTCCAGTAGTAGTT
This sequence comes from Picus viridis, assembly GCA_033816785.1. Lineage (NCBI taxonomy): Eukaryota > Metazoa > Chordata > Aves > Piciformes > Picidae > Picus > Picus viridis. Next base: position 11,176,367 of record CM066567.1, read on the forward strand.
TTGTTGTTTTTCTCAAAGCCTGTTGAGGGCCCCTGAGGAAGATATGTTCAAATCAGTTTCTTGTCCAGAGGTTGTCTGTTTTAATGTGAAATGATGATTGCTTTGAGAAACTGTGCAACATATGTTGTTGAGCATGCTGCTCTGCAGTGAAGAAGGTAATAAGAGTAATTCCAAAGACCCTTTGGGTAAACACAGACTTCAGTTAATTCTGCTAAACTCAGAGTGAATGAGTGTAAAACATAAAGTAGTTGGATAAAGCCTGCAGTAGGCTTTTAGCATATAATTATGTTGCTGCACTAATTGCAGTGGTGAAATACGGAGATTTTACCTTGAGAAGATCATTTATTGCTGAGCTTTGGAGGTTTAACTCCTTGAATCTTAAGGGGAAAGGAGAAGTTTTTGGAGACTTGTATATTACTTTCACTGGGGAAAAAAACTTCCCTGGGTGTTCATAGAGATTTTTCTACTTAAAAAAAAAGTGGGGAACTGTGTGACTAACAGCTCCTGTAATCTGCCTTGCTACACTGTGCAGATGCTTGATGCTGTAATCTCTCTTGCATGCACACTGGAAGTGTTTACTTGTTAGCTATACTATGAGAAGCATTTCCCTACAAACTGAGATAATAGAAGCCTTTCTTCAGCTTAGTGGAGGTAAAACACATGCCTTTCTTGTTCCCACAATAGGAAAAAGCTGCAAAGATGTTCCTGGTTTGGTTTTGCAGCCTAATGTAGGCAAATGTTCACAGAAGGAAGATGATGCCCCTTGCCCACAGGACAGTTTTTCACTATTGACCAGAGTCTACATTTCTGATACTGTCACTTAAGACTTATCACCTGTTGTATTTTTTTCCCTCTCAGCCTGGGACAAGACCTGTCTGCACAGTTTGTGAAGATAGCTTTTAAAGAAAGTAGATTATTGGACTATAATTCTGTGGGATCTGGGACATGAAGCTGTTGGAAGAGCAATGTTTTTTAGGGTGTTGGTGGGGGAAAAAAAGCTGTTGGAGGAAACTTCCCCATAGAGATGAGAAGGATGATCTGACCTGAATGGAGCAATGTCTATATCTGATGAGGCCCACAAGAGCTTAGATCTTCTTCAGGCTGCTGCTTCAGGAGCACAACTTCAAATAATTTACCAAACTGATAGCAGAATTTGCAGCTGAGACAAAACTGGAGGAAGACGAGAGGATGAGGCAATAAATTACCAGACCTTAGAAATCTGACTTCTGTTTGGCACACAGTACAGACTGCATCCAGCATCTGCATCTTACTTGAGAATGGTGAGAATGTGTTTGCAGGTTTCTCTGGCTGAATCTGATAAGCTTCATTCTGAACACTAAATTTTCTGGTTCATGGATGGGAGCTTTTAATTTAGGTGAATTATGAAGCGCACACAGTTCTGAAAAGATGGCAGCTAGTAGCTTGTCATCTTACAATAGAATAGAATACAATAGAATAAACCAGGTTGGAAGAGACCTTCAAGATCATCGTGTCCAACCCATCAACCAATCCAACCCACCTAAACAACTAAACCATGGCACCAAGCACACCATCAAGTCTCCTCCTGAACACCTCCAATGAAGGTGACTCCACCACATCCACGGACAGCCCATTCCAATGGGCAATCACTCTCTCTGTATAGAACTTCCTCCTAACCTCCAGCCTAAACCTCCCCTGGCACAGCCTGAGACTGTGTCCTCTTGTTCTGATGCTGGTTGCCTGGGAGAAGAGACCAACCTCTGCCTGTCTACAACCTCCCTTCAGGGAGTTGTAGAGAGCAATAAGGTCACCCCTGAGACTCCTTTTCTCCAGGCTAAGCAATCCCAGCTCCCTCAGTCTGCCCTCATAGGGCCTCATTGCCCTTCTCTGGACACCTTCCAGCAAGTCAACATCCTTCCTAAACTGAGGGGCCCAGAACTGGACACAGGACTCGAGGTGTGGCCTAACCAGTGCAGTGTACAGGGGCAGAATGACCTCCCAGCTCCTGCTGGCCACACTGTTCCTGAGGCAGGCCAGGATGCCATTGGCCCTCTTGGCTGCCTGGGCACACTGCAGGCTCATGTTCAGCCTACAATCAACCAGCACCCCCAGGTCCCTCTCTGCCTGGCCGCTCTCCAGCCACTCTGCCCCCAGCCTGTAGCACTGCCTGGGGTTGCTGTGGCCAATGTGCAGAACCCGGCACTTGGATGTGTTCAATCTCATGCCCTTGGACTCTGCCCATCTGTCCAGCCTGTCGAGGTCCCTCGGCAAAGCTTCTCTACCCTCCAACAGATCAATTCCTGCCCCCACCTTGGTGTCATCTGCAAATTTACTGATGATGGACTCAATGCCCTCATCCAGATCATCAATAAAGATGTTGAAGAGCATGGGGTCCAGCACTGGTCCTTGGGGCACACCACTAGTGCCTGGCTGCCAGCTGGATGTGGCACCATTCACCACCACTCTCTGGGCTCGGCCCTCCAGCCAGTTCCTACCCCAATGCAGTGTGCTCCCGTCCAAGCCATGGGCTGATAGTTAGGCTTTTGTGGAGGGAAAAAAAACCCAACCCAAGCCTTTGTGCAGTAGATTCTGAATGTGAGGAACAGGACAAGGGAGAGTGGGTATAAACTCCAGCACAGGAGATTCCATCTCAACATGAGGAGGAAGTTCCTCACTGGGAGGGTCACAGAGCACTGGAACAGGCTCCCCAGAGGGGTTGTGAAGTCTCCTCTGGAGACTTTCAAGCCCTGTCTGGATGCATTCCTGTGTGACCTGCACTGGATTCTCTGGCCCTGCTCAGGCAGGGGTTGGACTTGATGATCTCTGGAGATCCCTTCCAACCCTTAACATCCTGTGAGCCTGTGAAAAGTTTGCCACATGTTGCTGTAGATACTAAAATTTCTTGGGTTCAGGGGATTGGGTAATCCACATGAATGAAAAAATACAAATGCCGGCTCTAAATGGGATCTGGTTCAGAAAAGCCATTCGAGTAGCTGGAGACTACAAAGGTGTTACAAGAGTATTAGTGTGTGTTTGCACCAGTTTTATTCTTCTTGAAGATGTGCTCACTTTTAGAGGCAGGTTCAGGTGGTAAATGGATACCTAAGAATGGTTGCTTTTATGTTGGGGAGGCTTGTTTGATACATGTAGTTGCATAGACCCTAAGGCTTAGCATGATTTCAGAATGCACCTCCTTTGTATTCCGGGTTTCAAAGGCTGAAGCATATGTTTATAGTTAGGCAGTAAGTTTTTAAGGTCAGAGCAACCTCCCTTGGATCACTTAGGAAGAGAATGGAATCCTGGCCAAATCTGCTGCTCTAAAACCTAGCTCACATGCTTCCCTTCCTGCCCAGAGTTTCCTATATTGTATGCCCTCCTTCCCCTGATGTTTACAGGTGACTTGAAAAGGCTGGTCTATAACCACTGCCTTGCTGCTGCTGCCCATCTGCTTTTCCCAGCTCCAGACACCTGAAAGTGAATGCAGTCAAACTTGTTTGCTGAACCCTCAGCAAGCCATTGTCCCAGAATCTCTCTATTTTAGTAGCAGTCCATTATGATTAAATGAGTGATTATAGTCTGGTGTCTGGAGGAGAGGCAGTGCTGCAAACCTGTGGTTGCATACACAGATGCTCAGGGATGGGTGGTTTATTCGTAGGTCTAATTACCTTGTGGAGGCTGCTGCAGGTACTGGATGATGACTCCTGCCTGTGGTACAAGGATGGGACCAGTGCTCATTTGGCAACAGCTAGTAAAGGGAATTCAGTGCCATTTCACAATATGCTTAATGTGATTTAACTTGGGACTACTCCAGAAACAGGCACTCCTTCCCTCCTGTTTTTCCCTGGCTTCTGCATGCTTTTACCCTTTCCTCTTGCATTTCTAATGATCACACAGCAATGTGGGAACTAGTAGTGAACACTGGCCTTCAGGGGCTTTGGAGGGTTTATTCTCTTTTGGATCAGTGAGCTGATCTAACTTGCTGGCAGCAGTTGGCATAAGTGCATGCCTATGGAGGAAAAAAAAAAGGGAGGTCTGGAATGCTTTTTCAGAAGCCTGGCTGTAGAGAGCTGCTTGTGCTGAGATGGAGTCCTCTCCATCTCCCACTTCATGTGTGGACCAGATGGTGCTGTTGAATGTTCCTCCATGATATCTGAGGGTGGTGGTGCCACAAAATACATTTCAAAGTAGACATTTCTAATACATTTCTCTCTCAGTTTTAATATCTTGGTCATCAGTAGCCATCACTTAGTGTTCTTAATCTGAAATCTTTTGCTGTAACCCATTATCTGACCTACCAGTATCTGAAGGGGCTCCAAGAAAGCTGGGAAGGGACTTTTGAGGGTGTCAGGGAGTGATAGGACTGGGGAGGATGGAGCAAAACTAGAAATGGGTAGATTGAGATTGGATGTTAGGAAGAAGTTCTTCGCCATGAGGGTGGTGAGAGACTGGCACAGGTTGCCCAGGGAGGTGGTGGAAGCCTCATCCCTGGAGGTTTTGAAGGCCAGGCTGGATGTGGCTGTGAGCAACCTGCTGTAGTGTGAGGTGTCCCTGCCCATGGCAGGGGTGTTGGAACTGGATGATCCTTGAGGTCCCTTCCCAGCCTGACAATACAATGATGATTGTAATGCAAGACATTAGCTAGGCAAAGCAGAGTGACAAAAATGTTAGGGATGGCTCCCATCTCCTTTATCTTTTTTCTCAGTTACAGTTTTAACTGAGTGTGGAGTGATGTTATTAGGGTTACCTTCGGAAATGGATCATTGGGGGATGATCAGGAGTTTGGATTTGTGAATGACAAGATGAACTTGTTGGTCTGATGCTAACTTGGTTTAGGGTTTGGTCTGATGAGAAATGCTACAAAGTAAAAGAATGCTCTTGTCAGGGTTCAAGAAGTGACTTTACACAAGGAAATGTTAATTGGGGGCATAGATTTCAAGTTTAAAGCACCAAAGATTAAAGTTGATGCAAACCACTCAGAAAATGAGGATTTCAGAGGGATGTATTATAAAATAAGCCACATGACAAAAAGAAAAAGGGGAAAAGAGATTTATTTCCAGTCAAAGATTAGCTCTTCTTCTACTTTAGTACTAGTAAAGATGGAGTGTTTGTTTTGAGAGGTGTGAAGGGGTCACATCAGGCATTGGAAGATTGTTTGTTAATTTATTTGCTTCCTTGCTTCTTCCTGGAAGAAAAGATTGGGGGAAAAACATTAATGAAGAGAAACTATGTGAGTATGGTAGTCTCTCCCCCTCCCCCATCAGAGGGTAATGCTCATTCTTTGTTAGTAACATGAAAGTTTCTCCTTCTCTAAACTTGTATTAGTTATCTGAAAGGATAAAGCAAAAATTCCATGAGAGAAAATAGGGGAGAAACTTGGAGGAGTTCAGTGAGCAACTATCAGTTGGCATTTTCTTTTCTGAAGATGCCCTGTGACAGCATACTGGACCCATGGCCAACACTAACAGGAGGAGCTTCAACAAGACCATATGCCAGGTCCTGCACTTGGGGCACAACAACCCCAGGCAATGCTACAGGTCTGGGGCAGTGTGGCTGGAAAGCTGCTGGCAGAAAGGAACCTGGGGGTGCTCATGGACAAAGAGCTGAAGAGGAGCCAGCAGTGTGCCCAGGTGGCCAAGAAAGCCAAAGGCATCCTGGCTGGGATCAGCAATGCTGTGTCCAGCAGGAGCAGGGGGGATTGTCCCCTGGGACTCAGCTCTGGTGAGGCCATAGCTGGAGTATTGTGTCCAGTTTTGGGCCCCTCAATGTAAGAGAGATGTGAAGGTGCTGGAGCCAGTGCAGGGGAGAGCAAGGAAGCTGTGAAGGGCCTGGAGAATAAATCTGATGCAGAGAGACTGAAGGAGCTGGGGATGGTTAGTGTGAAACAGAGGCGGCTGAGGGGAGACCTCATGGCTGTCTACAACTACCTGAGAGGACCTTGCGGAGAGATTGCTGCTGGTCTCTTCTCACAGGTAATTAGTGATAGACCAAGAGGCAATGGCCTCAAGCTGCCACTGGGGAGGTTTAGACTGGACAGTAGGAAACATTTTTTCAGGGCAAGAGTGGTCAGGGATTGGAATGTGCTGCCCAAGGAGGTGGTGGTGTCCCCAAGCCTGGCTGTGTTTGAAGGTGGTTTGGATGTGGTGCTTGAGGCTATGGTTTAAGGGTGACCCTTGTAGAGTAGGGTTCTCAGTGGGGCTTAGTGATCCTGAGGGTCTTTTCCAACCTGAATGTTTTGGTGATCTTTCAGGGATAAATGATCTTGTGGAAAACAGCTTCTTCTTTTTTCTTTTTTTAATATGCTTTAGCAGTTCATTGGAGCTAATGAAAAGCCAAGGGAATTTTGTGTAAGGTAAAGCTAAGAGCAGTTTAATTTTTGGCTGAAAAATAATTTGAAATTGCAGTTCATGACTAAAAAGAAAAACAAACCATCCTGCTTTGAGAGTTACGGCTGGACAGATGGGCAGAATCCAAGGGCATGAGATTGAACACATCCAAGTGCCGGGTTCTGCACATTGGCCACAGCAACCCCAGGCAGTGCTACAGGCTGGGGTCAGAGTGGCTGGAGAGTGATCAGGCAGAGAGGGACCTGGGGGGACTGGTCGATGGTAGGCTGAACATGAGCCTGCAGTGTGCCCAGGCAGCCAAGAAGGCCAGTGGCATCCTGGCCTGCATCAGGAACAGTGTGGCCAGCAGGAGCAGGGGGGTCATTCTGCCCCTGTGCACTGCACTGGTTAGGCCACACCTTGAGTCCTGTGTCCAGTTCTGGGCCCCTCAGTTTAGGAAGGATGTTGACTTGCTGGAAGGTCTCCAGAGAAGGGCAACAAAGTTGGTGAAGGGGTTTGGAACACAAGCCCTATGAGGAGCGGCTGAGGGAGCTGGGGTTGCTTAGCCTGTAGAAGAGGAGACTCAGGGGTCATCTTATTGCTGTCTACAACTACCTGAAGGGAAGTTGTAGCCAGGTGGGGGTTGGTCTCTTCTCCCAGGCAACCAGCACCAGAACAAGAGGACACAGTCTCAGGCTGCACCAGGGGAGGTTTAGGCTGGAGGTAAGGAAGAAGAGAGAGTGCCCATTGGAATGGGCTGCCCAGGGAGGTGGTGGAGTCACCATCACTGGAGGTGTTTAGGAGGAGACTTGATAAGGTGCTTGGTTGCATGGTTTAGTTGATTAGGTGGTGTTGGATGATAGGTTGGATGCAATGATCTCTAAGGTCTCTTTCAACCTTTTTTATTCTATTCATAGGAAAGATCTTGCCACTAGTCAGGGCCTCATCAACTAATTCAAGATTGCTGCTTTAGAGGGGGGCAGATTCTTAGACTGTGAAATGTATGGAGTTGTTAGTGCCATTGAACATTGGAGGTACTAGTTATTCCCTTAGCTGATTTAAAAATAGTTTAATTCACTGTGGAGTTGGCTTGGAGTTATTTTTCTAGGAGAAAATGTGTGAGGGGTGTAGTTTGTCACCTCTGAGCCTCTCAGATTTATTTTCTGTCAGCCTTTCCTTGAGTGTTTCTCTATTTTGAGTTTGACCCTGTTCTGCCACGTACAGTAGACTTTCTAATGACACTAAAGCAACTATGACCTACTTACCCTTTCTTAACAACTGTGCCTTTTGTTGGCTACCCTAAACTACGTCATTTCACGCAAATGATCCTGATCTGGGTGTATTTTCCTGTCTTATCCCTGATGGAGGCAGGATAAAATCTGCTTGAGTTCTTGGACTTAGGGGTGCTGGTGGATGAGAAGCTCAACAGGAGCCAGCAGTGAGCCCTTGTAGCCCAGAGAACCAAGCAGAGCCTGGACTGCAGCAAGAGAAGTGTGGCCAGCAGGGCCAGGGAGGGGATTCTCCCGCTCTGCTCCACTCTGCTGAGACTCCACTTCGAGCTCTGTGTCCAGTTCTGGAGCCTCTATTTTACAAGAAGGATCTGGAGGTGCTGGAAGGTGTCCAGAGAAGGGCCACGAGGATGAGCAGAGGACTGCAGCTGCTCTACTGTGAAGCCAGACTGAGGGAGTTGGGGCTGTTCAGTCTGGAGAAGAGAAGGCTCCCAGGAGACCTTCTTGTGGCCTTCCAGTATCTGAAGGGGGCTATAAGAAAGCTGGGGTGCAACTGTTTTGGGTGTCAGGGAGTGATAGGACTGGGTGGAATGGAGCAAAACTTGAAATGGGTAGATTGAGATTGGATGTTGAGGAAGAAGTTGTTCCCCATGAGGGTGGTGAGAGACTGGCACAGGTTGCCCAGGGAGGTGGTGGAAGCCTCATGCCTGGAGGTTTTTGCAGCCAGGCTGGATGTGGCTGTGAGCAACGTGTTGTAGTGTGAGGCATCCCTGCCCATGGCAGGGGGTTTGGAACTGGATGTTCCTTGAGGTCCCTTCCCAGCCTGACAATTCCATGATTCTTCTGATAGCCATATAAATACAGCATGGTATCTCTAGAGACACGAGACTGCTGTGCACTGGAGAGAGTTACCTGCTTACGATTTGAATACTAAGACACAAAAAATTAGGGTTATAAACAGCAGGTCTGACAGGAAAAGGTAGGAGCAAAAGCTTTACTCAAAACATCTGGGTTACAGATGAGGTACTACTTATAAAATTTGAATAGAGAGTAATAGTTTCTTTTTAAGAAATGTGTTTGCAAGGCAGCTCGATGTGGCCTGGGCAGGCAAACAACTGCTGTGAATTGCAGACTGAGAGGTCATATGGGGTGAGACTGAGTTCAGTACTACTGGGTGATGCTATACCTTGCACTGTGACAGTAGTGTTACCTTGTAGAGCACATTTAGTCACTGCATCATTGCACAATATAATTACAAACCAGATAAGTTCTCTGATGTAGTGATTGTATCTATGCTAGTATCTCTTTAAGCAGAGTCAAATAATTGATCATGCTTTGATTTTCAGTTTCCTGGTGCAAGTGCCAGCACGTGGCTGCTGAAGTGAAATAAAGGTTGCTAAGTTAGGTCAATACTTACAACTTCCACTGAAATAGAAAGCAGCAGTTAAAAATCAGAATTTGTGGTGCTACTGCAGGCAGCTATAGCAATGCTGCTCTGGGCACAAGGCAGGAGGCACAGTGAGGTAATTGTGTGATCAACTCTTTCAGGGGAGACCTTATTGCTTTCTACAACTACCTGAAGAGAGGTTGTAGCCAAGTGGGGGTTGGTCTCTTCTCCCAGGCAGCCAGCACCAGAACAAGAGTCTCAATTCTCAAGCTGTGCCAGGGGAAGTTTAGGCTGGAGGTGAGGAGATAGTTCTTCCCAGAAAGAGATATTGGCCATTGGAATGTGCTGCCCAGGGAAGTGTTGGAGTCCCCATCCCTGGAAGTGTTCAAAGAAGGCTTGGATGTGGCACTTGGAGCCATGGTTTAATTGGTCTGGAGGTGTTGGGTGATAGGTTGGACTTGATGATCTCTGAGGTCTTTTCCAACCTTATTGATTCTGTGATTGAGAATTAGCTGAACAGGGTGGGTGCCAGTCTGACTCTTTTTTTCCTTCTTCCTCCTCCTTCTCCACCTCCATCCTGTTGTAACTTATTCTTTTCAGCCAGTGAATCTTAGAATTGTCAGGGTTGGAAGGGACCTCAAGGATCAGCCAGTTCCAACCCCTCTGCCATGGCCAGGGACACCTCACACTGCAGCAGGTTGCTCACAACCACACCCAGCCTGGCCTGAAAAACCTCCAGGCATGAGGCTTCCACCACCTCCCTGGGCCACCTGTGCCAGTCTCTCACCACCCTCATGGGGAACAACTTCTTCCTAACATCTGATCTCAATCTCCTCATTTCAAGTTCTGCTCCATTCCCCCCAGTCCTTTCACTGCCTGACATCCTCAGAAGTCCCTCCCCAGCTTTCTTGTAGCCCCCTTCAGATCCTGGAAGGCCACAATTAGGTCTCCTGGGAGCCTTCTCCTCTCCAGACTGAACAGCCCCTAGGTCCCTCAGTCTGTCCTTGTAGCAGAGTAGCCCCAGCCCTCTGCTCCTCCTCGTGGCCCTTCTCTGGACACCTTCCAGCACCTCCAGATCCTTCCTGGAACAGAGGCTCCAGGACTGGACACAGAGCTCCAGGTGTCGCCTCACCGGAGCAGAGGGGGAGAATCACCTCCCCTAGTCTTAAGTATTCATCTCAACGTCACTGCTCAAAATTACCACAAATGCTTGAAGATTTGCTACAGGAAAGCAGCCTGGGCACAGTGTGTCCTGATTTGGAGTTACGTACTGCCTGTACTCTCCTGCAGCTGCAGCAAGACGTTTTTCCAGCTCAGTCCTCATTTTTTCACTCCAGGGTGCAGGCTTTAAAGTGCATGAGAGAAACACTCATTCAGGAATTTGTGCAGTGAGATTGACATGTGATCAGCACTTCAGAAATGCTTTTTTCTGTTTGCTTTTATTTCTTTCCTGCTGGAGGTTTTGCTTGTAGCAATCACCTTGGCGTTATCGGGCTCTGGTTCTTTTTCCTCTTCCCTTTCTTCTTGTAAATAGGTTATAGCCTCTTTCCCTATCACAGTATCACTAAGGTTGGAAGAGGCCTCAAAGATCATCGAGTCCAACCTGTAACCACACAGCTCATGACTAGACCATGGCACCCAAGTGCCACGTCCAGTCCCCTCTTAAACATCTCCAGGGATGGTGACTCCACCACCTCCCTGGGCAGCCCATTCCAATGGCGAATGACTCTCTCAGTGAAGAACTTTCTCCTCACCTCCAGCCTAAACTTCCCCTGGCACAGCTTGAGACTGTGTCCTCTTGTTCTGGTGCTGGTTGCTAGAGAGAAGAGACCAACCCCTTCCTGGCTACAACCACCCTTCAGGGGTAGTTGTAGAGAGCAATGAGGTCTCCCCTGAGCCTCCTCTTCTCCAGGCTAAACAACCCCAGCTCCCTCAGCCTCTCCTCACAGGGCTGTGCTCAAGGCCTCTCCCCAGCCTCGTTGCCCTTCTCTGGACACGTTCAAGTGTCTCGATGTCCTTAAACTGAGGGGCCCAGAACTGGACACAGGACTCAAGGTGTGGCCTAACCAGTGCAGAATGCAGGGGCACAATGACTTCCCTGCTCCTGCTGGCCACACTATTCTTAATGCAGGCTAGGATGCCATTTGCTTTCTTGGCCACCTGGGCACACTGCTGGCTCATGTTTAGGTGGCTGTCAATCAGCACCCCCAGGTCCCTCTCTGGGAGATCTCCAGCCACTCCAACCCCAGCCTGTAGCTCTGCATGGGGTTGCTGTGGCCAAAGTGCAGCACCTGGCACTTGGACTTGTTGAATGCCATCCCGTTGGACTCTGCCCATCTGTCCAGTTGGTTGTGGTCCCTCTGCAGAGCCCTTCTACCCTCTGATTGACCAACATCTGCTCCCAACTTGGTGTCATCTGCAGATTTGCTGATTGTCTCAATCCCCTCATCCAGATCATCAGTGAAGATGTTAAAGAGGACGGGGCCCAGCACTGATCCATGGGGGCGCCACTGGTGACTGGCCGCCAGCTGGATGTGGTACCATTGACCACCACTCTCTGGGCTTGGCCCTCCAGCCAGTTCCTAACCCAGCTCAGAGTGTTGTGGTCCAATCCACAAGCTGACAGCTTGGCCAGGAGTTTGCTGTGGGGACGGTGTCAAAGGCCTTGCAGCTTTCTTCATCTTTCCTACTTTTCCCTTCTCAGTCACTGTTTACTTTCACCTAAACATTGCTCTGCAGCCTCTGATATGTCTTTTCTCTATATGGATATGGTAAAATATGAAATCTCAGTTGCTTTTGGTGTGCTGTGAGTAGGAATTTTCCCTGTTCCATCTTCCCACTGTTAATGTTTAGTTGGACGCCTACAGACAAATATTTCTAGAGCTTACTGCCGCCTTCTTTCAGAGATTTCTTGGAACACAGGAGCACTAAGATTAAGCAGATACTATTATCTACACTTTGTTCTATCTTCCTCCATTCCAAGAAGGAAAACAGATGTAATTCTAGTTACTGTCCTTCCTTGGACATGCAAGCTGCAGTGAGGCCAGGGATAGCCTGCGGTGTGCAGAGCTCAGGGCTGTGTTGCTAACTTGTGGTGTGCTGGCTTCTTAAACATAGAATCATAGAATTGTCAGGGTTGGAAGGTTTGGTTTCTGTTGAGTACTGCTTTTGCATTATTAATCTGCTGTAGTGGCTCACTCTTAACTTGTTGGTGAGAACAGCAGAGAGGAGGCCTAGTTAGAGTGGCTGAAGGAAAGTTGGGAAAGGATCATTCTCGCTTTCCACATGGGGTCTGTACTGCCTTTCACAGAGTCTTAAAAATGTTAGGGTTGGAAGGGACCTCAAGGAGCATCCAGTTCCAACACCCCTGCCATGGGCAGGGACACCTCACACTGCAGCAGGTTGCTCACAGCCACATCCAGCCTGGCCTTCAAAGCCTCCAGGCATGAGGCTACCACCACCTCCCTGGGCAACCTGTGCCAGTCTCTCACCACCCCTCTGGTGATAGAGAGGAACACAATTTTTATCTCAGTATAGTGTTTAGAATTCAAAGAAAGTGGAGTTTGTGTAGGGGGATTTTTTTCCCCCTTATTTGTAGTATCCTGCTTTGATAGTTTAGGGAGTATTTGACAGTTTTGAAGCAGAGATGAGTGTCTGTGAGGATGCCTTCTGTAACAGTTCCACAGGGGAGAATTGGGCTGGATTTGCTGCTGTCTGGAGGAGCTCTTGCATACATTGGAAGATAGGAAAAGTCTTTTCAGACTGGTGAAAATGGAAATATCCCTTCCCATTTGGCCATTTTTTTTCTTCAGCTTTTTTTTTAAATGAAGTTTTTGAACCATCTCTAGCTGTCTGAAATTCTCAACTCTTGTCTTCTACAGGAGGAAACAACAAATTCACTTGCTGATATTGGCTGTCTTTAAATCATCACTTACAACACTCAGGAGACATAATTACCTAGTTTTGCCAAATGCACCTACTTGGCCTTTTGTAACTTGGTGTTCTGTGTAGCTGCTGGCTGGCAATACTGCTCTGAAGGGCAGCATTGCAATTTGGAAAGTTCAAGAGCAAAAGATGTGTGAGTGAGAACCTTCTGCAATTTGCAAGGAAGCATAACCTCAAACACTTGTGAGTTCTATCATAATTTGACTTCAATTTGAATGCCATCACAGAAGCCTGTCTTCTCATGTCAGTCTCTATTCAGCTTTAAATGTTTAGTGGCAGAAGGCTGAGACACAGCAGCAACTGACAGTGTGGGATGGTGTTTTGCATAGAGACTGAATAAGACCTCCCTCTTAGTTTGACTTAATTGGTTTTGTGAATAATTTGATTTATTCTGCATTGGACTTGAAATCCTAGAGGAGAAAGTATTCTTTCCTAGGTAAAGTTTTGCTGCCACTATTCAACATGGAACCTGCATGTTTTTTCCTTCTGTAAATCACAGATTCAGGAGTAAAGACAATTACAAGAGCATCAGCTGTGGAGAAATGAGGGTAAGGGCAGTTACCTGTAGGTTGTAATTAAAGAGGGCAAGATCCCCCACTGTGCAATGCCCTGTGCCCAGCAGGGTGCCCTCTGCCCAGGCAAGCAGGGCTTCTCCATGCCTTGCAAGATTGATGATCTGGATGAAGGGATTGAGTCCATCATCATTAGTGAGTTTGCAGATGACAGGAAGTTGGGAGCATGTGTTGATCTGTTAGAGGGCAGCAGAGCTCTGCAGAGGGACCTTGACAGGCTGGACAGATGGGCAGACTCCAGCAGGATGGCATTCAACAAGTCCAAGTGCCAGGTGCTGCACTTTGGCCACAGCAACCCCATGCAGAGCTACAGGCTGGGGTCAGAGTGGCTGGAGAGCAGCCAGGTAGAAAGGGACCTGGGGATACTAGTTGGCAGCAGCTGAACATGAGCCAGCAGTGTGCCCAGGGGGCCAAGAAGGCCAATGGCATCCTGGCCTGCATCAGGAATAGTGTGGCCAGCAGGAGCAGGGAGGTCATTCTGCCCTGTTGCTCATCACTGGTTAGGTCACACCTTGAGTCCTGTGTCCAGTTCTGTGCTCCTCAGTTTAGGAAAGATGTTGAGTTGCTGGAAGGTGTCCAGAGAAGGGCAACAAAGCTGGGGAGGGGTCTGGAGCACAAGCCCTATGAGGAGAGGCTGAGGGAGCTGGGGTAGCTTAGCCTGGAGAAGAGGAGACTGAGGGGTGACCCTTATTGCTCTCTATAACTCCCTGAAGGGAAATTGTAGCCAGGTGAAGGCTGGTCTCTTCTCCCAGGTAACCAGCACCAGAACAAGAGGACACAGTCTCAAGCTGTGCCAGGGGAAGTTTAGGCTGGAGGTGAGCAGAAAGTTCTTCCCAGCAAGAGAGATTGGCCATTGGGATGTGCTGCCCAGGGAGGTGGTGAAGTCACCATCCCTGGAGGTGTTCGAAAAAAGGCTTGGATGCGGCACTTGGAGCCATGGTTTAGTTGTCAGGAGGTGTTGGGTGTTAGGTAATACATTGAATGTGATGATCTCTGAGGTCTTTTCCAAGCTGGTTGACTCTGTGGTTCTGTGTGCCAGCCCCCATCCTGTGTTGCACACGTTTTGGCGGTCTACGCCGGACACTCCTTAGGTTTGTGACAAACGTTTAAGCACCACTGAAGCTGTGCCTTTTTATCATTGCCTGCATGTGGGCACTGAATAACGTGTTTGAAAGCAAGCATGGCAGTGTGAGGACACGTGAGTGCTGGAGAGACAGCTCGGGGAACTTGTGTTTAGCTGTCAGTTACTGTGCCTTGAAACTCGCCCACTGATGCTCTGCCTGCTGTGTGCCACGCCAGAGCTTAGCACAGTGTTAGTCTCATGTGACTGTACGTGCTTCAAGTGTGTGTTCTGTAGGGTTTATTGTTTTAAAGACAGAGAAAATGGCTGGGCCTTTCTTTAAGAAGTTATTTGTGAGAAGTGCACCTTAAAAAATCAAGGTGATTCTGCCACTTTTCTCTGGTGAGACCTCACCTGGAGTTCGGCCACGACAACCCCATACAGTGCTACAAGCTGGGGTCAGAGTGGTTGGAGAGTGGCCAGGCAGAAAGGGACTGCTGTGGAGCCCTCAACACAGGAAGGATGGGAACCTGGTGGAGCAGGTCCAGAGGAGAGCCACGAAGGTGACTTGAGGGCTGGAGCAGCTCTGCCATGAGGACAGGCTGAGGATGCTGGGGAGAAGGGAAGCTCTAGAGAGACCTCATAGCAGCCTGCCAGTACTTGAAGGAGGCCTCCATGACAGCTGGAGAGGGTCTGTTTGTCAAGGCCAGCAGTGAAAGGAGAAAGGGCAATGGTTTGAAATTAGAAGAGAGTATAACCTACATGTTAGGAGCAAGTTCTTTAGCATTTGGGTGATGAAACATGACAACAGGTTGCCCCAGGGAGGTAGTTGAGGCCCCATGCCTGGAGATTCAAGGGCAGACTTGAGAAGGCTCTGAGCAAGCTGATGTAGTAGAGGATGTCCCTGCTCCCTGCAGGGGGGGGTTGTCTAGATGACACTGGGGGTCTCTTCCAACCCAAACTTTTCAATGATTCTGGATAAAAGCTGTCATTTTCCCTCTTGCTGTGTTGTCTGTGCAGGTGGATATACCTTTGTATGCTTGGCCTTTTAAGTATTACTTTTGCTTTTTTTATGTAAGTTTTCAGATGCAATGGAAAAAATAACCACACAAACCCACCGAAACAAAGCCAGACCCAAAGCAAAACCACTTTTGAGAAGGGCTAGGGAACTTGAGGAAGCATTTCTACTTCCCTCTGAGTTCTTAACAGCGTTAGGAGTTTAAAACTTGAAATTATTCTGCGGTCAGAAAATGTTTCAAGAAACATTTGCAGATGCACAAAGAAACACAAGGTCTGAAAAGCATCACTTGTTGCAATTTTGATGCACTTAAACACTGTTGGTTCCAATTTTATCTTTCCAGTGTTCAAATTTTGTGTGTTATAGAATGGAGTTAACCAGGTTGGAAAAGACCTTCAAGATCATCAAGTCCAACCTATCACCCAACACCATCTGATCAACTAAACCATGGCACCAAGTGCCTCATCCAGTCCCTTCCTAAACACCTCCAGTGATGGTGACTCCACCACCTTCCTGGGCAGCACATTCCAATGGCCAGTTACTCTTTCTGGGAAGAATTTCTTCCTAACATCCAGCCTCAACTTTCCCTGTTGCAGCTTGAGACTGTGTCCTCTTGTTCTGATGCTGGCTGCCTGGGAGAAGAGACCAACCCCCACCTGGCTACAACCTCCCTTCAGGAAGCTGTAGAGAGCAAGAAGGTCTCCCCTGAGCCTCCTCCAGGCTAAGCAACCCCAGCTCCCTCAGCCTCTCCTCCCAGGGCTGTGCTCCAGACCCCTACCCAGCTTTGTTGCCCTTCTCTGGACAAGTGTCTCAATGTCCTTCTTAAACTGAGGGGCCCAGAACTGGACACAGGACTCAAGTTGTGGCCTAACCAGTGTTGAGCACAGGGCAGAATGACTTCCCTGCTCCTGCTGGCCACACTGTTCCTGATGCTGACCAGGATGCTTTTGGCCCCCTGGGTACACTGCTGGCTCATGTTTTCATTTGTGAAATGTCTCTGGATGGTCTAATTGTTTGTCTAGAGTTATGTCTGTCTTTTTAACAAGAGAAGAAGGGTGAAATGGTTTGAAGATGAAGCTGAGTAGGTCTAGACTGGATCTTAGGAAGTAGTTCTTCAGTACCAGGGTGGTGAGACTCTGGTATAGATTGTCCAGAAGGCTGTGGCTGCCTCATCCCTGGTGGTGTTCAAGGCCAGGCTGGATGGGGCCTTGAACAGCTGAGTCTAGCTGAGAGATGTCCCTGCTCATGGTGGGGAGGTTGGAGTAGATGAGCTCTGAGGACCCTTCCAGGCTGAGCCAGTCTGTGATTTATGAAGATGTACTTCTAGAAGTCTAGTGGTAGTTTATATATTTATTTTTTTTTTAAATCTGTGAAATAATTCTGAAGGTTATTTGAAAAGGATCAGAGGATGTTAGGGGTTGGAAGGGACTTATCCAACCCCCCTGCCAAAGCAGGACCAGAGAATCCAGCACAGGAATGCACGGGTCTTAAAGCCTCCAGAGAAGGAGACTCCACAACCTCTCTGGGCAGCCTGTTCCAGTGCCCTGTGAGCCTCCCAGTGAAGTTTCTCCTCATGTTGAGGTGGAACCTCCTGTGCTGGAGTTTCTATCCATTGCCCATTGTCCTATCCCAGGGTGCAAGTGAGCAGAGCCTGTGCCCTCCCTCTTGACCCCCAGCCCTCACATATTTATAAGCACATATTAAATCCCCGCTCAGTTTTCTCTTCTCCAGACAATTAAAATACATATTGCAGAGATACTTAACCTTTTAATTGGTTTTCACATCCTGTGGATTTTTTTTTTTTCCTGGTTTTGGCTTCCTCTTATCATTTGGTTAGGGCAGTCCTGGAATTAATTTGAACTCCACTGTGTATGAGTTTTGGAAAGCCAAAACAGCTGAGTTTAGCTGCAGTTGTCAGTTAAAATCCGTTGGGAGGCTGGCTGTGCTGTTGCCCTTGCTAGTAATTAAGCCATTTTTCCCCTGCAAGGCTACATCCCATGTTTATTTTAAGAGCATGTGCAACACATGGACCCTCCGTTCAGCAAGATAGTTTTTAGGACAGTCTCGCTCCTAACATTTCAGCGCTGGAGGCTGCTGGGCATTCTTCTCAGGAGTCTGCAGGAGCCTCTTGTTTCCACTAACGAGTCTCCAATAAGCTCAGTAAGCAATTTGTATTGAAGTGAATCGGTTCAGCAGCCACTTCTCTGCCCCGCCTTGTGCTTGCCGCTGTTCTGGTGACCTTTATGTTCAGTGAGTACTTAGAGTTAATTATATGCCTAATGACTCTGCAAACTTGTTTCTAGATACTGTGAACCGAGGCAAGGTCTGAGTATAAACACATAGCCCTCTCTTTTTGTTGCTGAGATAAATGATACTGAAACAGTATCTGCAGCATATCTTGCTGTTGGTGCTTGACAAACTGCGGTGAAGATGAAGTTTGAGCCTGTTCCAGATGCTGAACTTCTGAATTGACCAACAAGACTCCAGTTTGTGTGTAACTTATCTTCAGAGGCAGTTGTCCTTTTCATCACTGAATTCCTCTCTGTATGCATTTTGGCAGTAGATTTACACACCCTGTTTGTTGTGGGTTTACTGATTTGGGTTTTGTTTTGTTAGATTTTTGTTGTTGGATTTGTTGTGGGTTTACTCTCTTGGGTTTTTGTTCAGAGTGTAGGCCA
Source organism: Picus viridis (assembly GCA_033816785.1). NCBI lineage: Eukaryota > Metazoa > Chordata > Aves > Piciformes > Picidae > Picus > Picus viridis. The sequence goes on from CM066567.1 coordinate 11,194,558, forward strand.
AGTTTCTAGTTAGAATCTTTAACTTCCAGGTCCTGAGGATAGAATAGAATAGAATAGATCAGGTTGGAAGAGACCTTCAAGATCATTGCATCCAACCTATCATCCAACACCACCTAATCAACTAAACCATGCAACCAAGCACCCTATCAAGTCTCCTCCTGAACACCTCCAGTGATGGTGACTCCACCACACTCCACCACCTCGGGCAGCCCATTCCAATGGGCAATCACTCTCTCTGTGTAGAACTTCCTCCTAACATCCAGCCTAAACCTCCCCTGGCACAGCCTGAGACTGTGTCCTCTTGTTCTGGTGCTGGTTGCCTGGGAGAAGAGACCAACCTCTGCCTGTCTACCCTTCAGGTAGTTGTAGAGAGCAATAAGATGACCCCTGAGTCTCCTTTTCTCCAGGCTAAGCAACCCCAGCTCCCTCAGCCTCTCCTCATAGGGCTTGTGTTCCAAACCCCTCACCAGCTTTGTTGCCCTTCTCTGGAGACCTTCCAGCAAGTCAACATCCTTCCTAAACTGAGGGGCCCAGAACTGGACACAGCACTCAAGGTGTGACCTAACCAGTGCAGTGTCCAGGGGCAGAATGACCTCCCTGCTCCTGCTGGCCACACTGTTCCTGATGCAGGCCAGGATGCCATTGGCCCTCTTGGCTGCCTGGGCACACTGCAGGCTCATGTTCAGCCTACTATCAACCAGTCCCCCCAGGTCCCTCTCTGCCTGGCCGCTCTCCAGCCACTCTGAGCCCAGCCTGTAGCACTGCCTGGGGTTGCTGTGGCCAGTGTGCAGAACCTGGCACTTGGATGTGTTAAATCTCCTGCCCTTGGACTCTGCCCTTCTGTCCAGCCTGTCGAGGTCCCTCTGCAAAGCCTCTCTGCCCTCCAGCAGATCAACTCCTGCCCCAGCTTGGTGTCGTCCGCAAATTTACTGATGATTGGTTTTGGTGTGGGCTCCTTGACTTTTGGACAGCCATTTAGAGGGTTGTTCTTTGTTGTCTTAGAGATACTGAAATGCCAACCCTTGGTGAAAGGTATGAAATGTATTTTTCTGTAAAGTGATGGAGTATCTGAGGCTCACAGTTGTAGAGAAGTGTTTCATGTTTGTTTTTCCAGGTTGTTAATTCTCTCATAGCTATTGAGGAATATACAGCTGTGATGCTTAAAAGAGAAATGACATGTGGGAGTAATTTTGCCTTCATAAACCCATGGTGTCATAAAGCAAAGTTTTTCATCCAGTCTTACTCAGACTGTATAATGCTTGTCGTGGAAACATGAGGGCAGAAGTGTCAGGAATGATGGTTTCATTTTCCTGTTCTGGTCTTTCTTAGTCTTTCTGTGATATTTGCAACTCTCTGCTTTAGAAGAGTTACCTTTAACTGCAGGATCAACACTTGAAAGATTGAACTCTTAAAACAAGCATGAGATGGGTCCAGCTACTCATCCCTTCTAATTAATTTACAATTTGAATGAGCACCTACCAGAATGTTATGCAAATTGTCATTGCATTTTCCCACTCAGTTTTTTGTAGCTGTCTGTTGAACAAGGCTGTTATGCCACAAGTGAATGGCAAAAGGCAAATGCAGCAGTGCTCTACCAAAAGGTCGGGTTTTTTAAGTAGGTGGGAGACTGCACTGCAACAAACTTTGCAAAAACACAGCTTTTTTTGGCCATGGGATCAAGGGGCATCACAGTACAGTAAAGGTTGGAAGTCTCTTCCAGAGATTGAGTCCAACCCCCTGCCAGAGCAGGGTCACCCAGGGCAGTCTGCACAGGAATGCATCCAGGTGGGTTTGGAATGTGTCCAGAGAAGGAGACTCCACAACCACTATGGGCAGCCTCCTCCAGGGCTCTGTCACCCTCACTGGAAAGAAGTTTCTCCTCATGTTGAGATGAAACCTTCTCTTGTCAAGTTTGTACCTGTTGTTCCTTGGCTTCTTGCTATGCACCACCCAGAAGAGCTTGACCCCCTCTTCTTGACACCTACCCCTCAGCTATTGCTAGACATTGATCAGATCCCCTCTCAGCCTTCTCTTCTCCAGACTAAACAGCCCCAGGGCTCTCAGTCTGTCTTCACAGGGGAGATGCTCAAGCCCCATAAACATCCTGATGGCTCTCCCTTGGACTCTCTCCAGCAGGTCTCTGTCTCTCTTGAACTGAGGAGCCCACAGCTGGCCACAGGATTGCAGGTGTGGTCTGAGCAGGGCAGACCAGTGGGGGAAGGACAGCCTCCTTACATCTCCTGGCCACACTTTTCTTGCTGCCCCCCAGGATCCCATTGTCTCTCTTGGCCCCAAGGGCACATTTCTGTCCCATGCCGAACTTGCTGCTCACCAGCACCCCAAGGTCTTTCTCCATGGAGCTGCTTTCAGCAGGGCAGCCTCCAACCTGTCCTGGTGTCTGGTGTTATTCCTCCCCAGATACAGGACCCTGCACTTGTCCTTATTGAACTCCATGAGGTTTGCCTGCAGCCAGCTCTCAGCCTGTCCAGATCTGCACCTTTTATTACATGTCTCTTTTTCACTGCATACATGCAGTTGTATCAATTAAATATCACCTGAGGAACAGGAAGTTATGTTGTATTTCATAGTATCATAGTCTCAGTCAGGGTTGGAAGGGACCACAAGGATCACCTAGTTCCAACCCCCCTGCCATGGCCAGGGACACCCCACACTAGAGCAGGCTGCCCAGAGCCTCATCCAGCCTGGGCTTAAACACTTCCAGGGACGGGGCCTCGACCACCTCCCTGGACAACCCATTCCAGGGCTTCACCAGTCTCATGCTGAAGAACTTCCTCCTCACATCTAGCCTGAATCTCCCCACCTCCAGCTTCATTCCATTCCCCCTAGTTCTATCACTCCCTGATAGCCTTAAAAGTCCCTCCCCAGCCTTCTTGTAGGCCCGCTTCAGATCCTGGAAGGCCACAATGAGGTCACTTGGGAGCCTTCTCTTCTCCAGACTGAACAGCCCCAACTCCTTCAGTCTGTCCTCATAGGAGAGGTGCTCCAGCCCTCTGCTCATCCTCGTGGCCCTTCTCTGGACACCTTCCAGCACCTCCAGATCCCTCGTCCACCCCTCCAGGTGGGGCCTCACCAGAGGTGAGTAGAGGGGGAGAATCCCCTCCCTTGACCTGCTGGCCACACTTCTCTTGATGCAGCCCAGGATCTGATTGGCTTTCCGGGCTGCAAGTGCACATAGAGAGCTCCTGTTGAGCTTCTTGTCCACCAGCATCCCCAAGTCTCTCTCCTCAGGGCTGCTCTCCAGCCAGCCACTGCCCAGCCTGGATTTGTGCCTGGGATGATAATCTAAAAAGATGAAATTTCAAGATGAAGATAACTGCTATCCAATAAAGATAAAATGCAAGCAGTTATTTGCAGATATTTTTTTTCCCCCAACACATGGCTGACTTCAAATTTATCCATGCTTACATACCTACAATAATACACTGTTTCATGGGAAGACTTTGGTACGTGCTACCAGAGTAACCAGTGTCCCATTCACTTACATATGAAGCCATAACTTAAATTGTAAGTAATATTTAGGTTGAAGGACAATTTGGTTGGAAAGTTAACTTTAAGAAAGAAAGAAAAAAGGATGAAACAAACCAAGAAATCTTAAATGTTTGGGATTCTTCTGGTACTGGCTTCTGCTCAGCTATGCCTTAAAACATCAGAGCATCGTTCTCTGGGTCCTCTTTACCAAATCCCTTCCCATTTTCTGTGGAGTCAAGTTACCTACACATCTGAAGTGACTGATCTCCTCTCCCTTTGTAGCCCACGATTTGATAATGAAAGCTATGCTCATACAGGCGCTGGGGTGACTTCATGCACCACCTGAACCCTGTCACTGTTTAGCTGTAACTGTTTTTACTGTAAATGAAGATGAGCCAATACTAAGCTTCTTTTCATCTGTTATTGAAGTATGTGGCAAAACTGAACAAGTGTGGATTTTATTACCAGGCTTCAAAAGTATCTTTGCAAGAGTTGGATTTAGAATAATTTGGTTTCTGCTGAGTACTGCTTTTGCATTATTAATTTGCTGTAGTGGCTCACTCTTAACTTGTTGGTGGGAACAGCGGAGAGGAGGCCTAGTTACAGTGGCTGAAGGAAGGTTGGGAAAGGATCATTCTCACTTTCCACATGGGGTCTGTACTGCCTTTCACAGAATCATAGCAATGTTAGGGTTGGAAGGGACCTCAAGGAGCATCCAGTTCCAACCCCCTGCCATGGGCAGGGACACCTCGCACTGCAGCAGGTTGCTCACAGCCACATCCAGCCTGGCCTTCAAAGCCTCCAGACATGAGGCTACCACCACCTCCCTGGGCAACCTGTGCCAGTCTCTCACCACCCTCATGGGGAACAACTTCTTCCTAACACCCCATCTGAATCTCCCCACTTCTAGTTTTTCTCCATCCCCCCAGTCCTATCACTCCCTGACACCCTCAAAAGTCCCTCCCCAGCTTTCTTGTAGCCCCCTTCAGATCCTGGAAGGCCACAAGAAGGTCTCCTGGGAGCATTCTCTTCTCCAAACTGAACAGCCCCAACTCTCTCAGTCTGTCTCCAGCCCTCTGATCACCCTCCTGGTCCTTCTCTGAACACGTTGCAGCACCTCCAGATCCTCCCTATAACTGAGGCTCCAGAACTGGCCACAGTGCTCCAGGTGTGGTCTCAGCAGAGTGGAGCAGAGGGGGAGAATCACCTCCCTTGCCCTGCTGGCTATGCTTCTCTTGCTGCAGCCCAGGCTCTGCTTGGCTTTTTGGGCTGTAAATGCACACTGCTGGCTCATGCTGAGCTTCTCATCCACCAGCACCCCCAAGTCCTTTTCTTCAGGTTTGCCCTGACCCAGCTGCAGGACCTTGCACTTGGTCTTGTTGAACTTCATGAGGTCATCATGGGCCCAGCTCTGCAGTCTATCAAGGTCCCCCTTTCACCTTTCTTCTGTTTCTTCCATCCCTTTAAATCCTGTGAACTCACTGCAGGTTCACCCATCCTTCCCTTGTTGACCTGGGAGAGCCAAAGCCCTGTGAGCACGTGCAAAGGGGAACTCAGATAACTCTGTTTCTCCAGCCCTGCTAATCCCCCTAGCTCTGCTGAGCTGATTTTGGCCTGTAAGGAGCTTTGGTGTGGGGGGTCTGTTTTAAAGGACCACATCTAAATGTTAGCTTTCTGAAATGCTCCTGTAGCCTTTTGTGCATTCCCTATGCTTTCTTTGGCATTGCTCTTTTTATCATGCTTGTAAGTTGTTGACCACACACAACTGCTTCAATTAGGTACTTGTGTTTTCCTTACAAGAGTTAATTTTGCTCTCTTGGAAAACAGGTGAAACCCAGGCTTTTTGAGCTCCACTCTTTTGTTCTATAGTAACAAGAAGTGTGTGGCAAGAACATGAATGTGGATGTTTTCCTCAGTGGCTGACTCACTGTTTGAAATCAACGTTCTACTTGGTGGGGAAGTTCCTTTGCCCTCTGCTGGTTTTGCCTGTTCAGCAGGCAGCCTGCATAGCTGTTTGCCTTATCTGGGCGGCTGTGGGTCACTGTCAAATCAGTACAGCTGGTACTGGTGAGAAATGTTGTGTTCATTTTTCCATTCCTGCAGAAATTAAATGTTTTGTGTCTGGAAGAGGGATGAGAGTCACAGTGGAACTCTTTTAGAGGAACAGTGTAAAACCAGCACCACGCAGCAGCAGCAAAGTGTTAGTGATGGGGCATATCCCAGGAGATACAGTGACACTTTGAGGAATTCACTCCCATTTTGTTATCTGTCAGTTCTTACCTCTTGTGGTTACTGACATAAATACAAAGGTTTAATAGCAAGTGAAATCTTACACTGAAAAATAGAAAACACTAAGGCTGGAAAAGACCTTCAAGATGGTCTCCAGCCATAACCCACTACCACGACTACTAAGCCATATCCTGAAGCCACCACAGGTACAGCTTCTTGAATATCTCTAGGGGGATGACTCCACCTCCTCCCTGGGCAGCCTGTTCCAGTGCCTCACCACTTGCTCAGGAGTGTCCCTGCCCATGGCAGAGGAGTTGGAACTAGATGACCCTTGAGGTCCCTTCCAAACCTAAAAATTCTATGATTCTAAAGAAGTTTTTCCTAATGTCCAATCTAAACCTTCTCTGCCACAACTTAAACCCTTGTCTTCTTGTCCTGTTAGTAGTTACTTGGGAAAAGAGAGCGAAGACAAATGTGTGAGAGCACTTTTTTCACAGTATCACCAAGGTTGGAAGAGATCTCAAAGATCAAGTCCAACCTGTCACCACAGACCTCATGACTAGACCATGGAACCAAGTGCCACGTCCACTTGATGCTGTGTAACTGAATAAAGATAAGGAAAATACAGTCCTAGATGTGGAATCTGTTATTTTTCATGGGCAGTACTTCAAAGCATTTGTATTAGTTTTGGATTGACTTTGAAGAGAGTAGAATAGAATAAACCAGGTTGGAAGAGACCTTCAAGATCATCGTGTCCAACCTGTCATCCAACACCACCTAATCAACCAAACCATGCAACCAAGCACCCTATCAAGTCTCCTCCTGAACACCTCCAGTGATGGTGACTCCACCACCTCCTTGGGCAGCCCATTCCAATGGGCAATCGCTCTCTCTGTGTAGAACTTCCTCCTAACCTCCAGCCTAAACCTCCCCTGGTGCAGTTTGAGACTGTGTTCTCTTGTTCTGGTGCTGCTTGCCTGGGAGAAGAGACCAACCACTGCCTGTCTACAACCTTCCTTTAGGTAGTTGTAGAGAGCAAGAAGGTCTCACCTGAGCCTCCTCCAGGCTAAGCAACCCCAGCTCCCTCAGTCTCTTCTCACAGGGCTTGTGTTCCAAACCCCTCACCAACTTTGTTGCCCTTCTCTGGACGCGCTCCAGCAAGTCAGCATCTGTCTCCTGCATAATTTGGCATTCTGCAATAGTGAGGTTAAGAAAGCTGTTCTGATTTCATGCACCTGCTACCAAATAGATCACTAACTCTTCAGGTCTGATTTCTTTCTGAATGCTTTTTTTTTTTTTTTTTTTTTTTCCTCTAATGTATGGGAAGTGTAAATTAGCACTGCAAGGCAGGAGGGAGGTTTGCAGTGTTTTACTTGTATTGAGTCCTGTCGTGGTTGAAACTGTTGAATTTTTGTTAGGGAAGTGGAAATGTTTTGGTCAGAATGGTTACAATGGTAGCTATTGATGATTTAGTTGTTGTTCACTGTCTCCTTAGAAACAGACAATGTAATGTTCAGTATGCTCTCAATAACTATAGGCTTATGGTTTAATACAATGAGATAACTTTGTCCTTTTGTGACTTATTGTTGCAACCAGTCATTGCACTTACCTGGAAATTAGAAGTAAATTCCTCAGGGTCCTGATTGTTGCCTCCTGCAACACTACACAAACACTTTGTGGGGCTGCAATGGTGTAAAGTACTGCTTCCTTTCTCCCCCCACCTCTTCCCCCAGTGAAAGCAGACCTCATGAATACCTGGGAGCAGAGATGATTCTGGTTTTATTTAACTTGGTGAATCTGCCTCAGAGACCAGGAGTCAAGACTGCCGAAGTGTAGAAGCACAATGTGCCACCGAATTGGGAAGCTCTGGGAAGAGTGGCTTAATAGAGGTAGCTCATGGGAAATGGTGGTTCAACCCCTGGTAACCAGCTCTGTATTCACTTTTGTTCATCATCTAACCACTTTCTTCTTTCCTTTCTTGGAAGTATGTAGTAAAACATCAGGAGCCCTTGTGGCAAAGCGAAGGGCAAACCGAGGGCTGTTGGTATTAATGAGTGTTATGATGAGAAGACCTGCTGGTGTTCAGGGATTGTAGACAGTCAGGAGGTGGTTTTATTTATACTTAATATAGTTGTCTCTGTTAATTGTATGTGTGCATGTATATAACCATTGCATATAATGTCCTAGTGGCTGCTGACTTCTTGTTGTTGTTGTTGCCTCAGCTTTCCCGTGTTGCTTACGTTCTGTTTTTCTTTCTCTATGGGCAGGTATTTAATTAGTCAAGGAGCACATGTAGGGGCTGTAAATAGTGAAGGAGACACTCCATTACATATTGCTGAAGAGGAGGCAATGGAAGAGCTGCTTCAGAATGAAGTGAATAGACAAGGTAATTTTGAATGCGGGGGATGGGTTTGTGTATTGGGCACTGCATACATTTTGGCAAGTTCACACTGAATTGGGAGTTTCTAAGTCACTCAGTTTTGTTTTCTAAAGGCAATTGTCAACACAGTGCACAGTGCTCAAGCTGTCTTCTAGGTGTTTTTACTCAGCCTGGCCTCTTGTGAAGAAAGAGATCAGAAATACTGGATTTGTGCATTCACTCTGAGATAAGGAGTCTTACACTGCACTTGTTTTAGGCTTGTAAACTTATGATGAACCTTAAGTTCCTCCTTGCTTTTGTGTACTTTTCTGAGGGCACTATATAGATGAGCATTCATGTAACAGTTAATGGGTAGGTATCAAGTTGTGACAGTAAAAGTCTATCCCTTAAATCGATGCAGCTTGCTCCTAGAATGTTGGTACTGCTGGCAGTGCTGTCATAGAATCATAGAATCAGTACAGTTGGAAAAGACCTCAGAGATCTTCAAGTCCAACCTGTCACCCAACACCTCCTGACAACTAAACCATGGCTCCAAGTGCCACATCCAATCCTTTTTTGAACACCTCCAGGGACTTGGGCTACACCATCTCCCTGGGCAGCACATCCCAATGGCCAATCTCTCTTTCTGGGAAGAGCTTTCTCCTCACCTCCAGCCTAAACCTCCCCTGGCACAGCTTGAGACTGTGTCCTCTTGTTCTGGTGCTGGGTGCCTGGGAGGAGAGACCAACCTCCACCTGCCTACAACCACCCTTCAGGGAGCTGTAGAGAGCAAGAAGGTCTCCCCTGAGCCTCCTCTTCTCCAGGCTAAACACCCCCAGCTCCCTCAGCCTCTCCTCATAGGGCTGTGCTCCAGACCCCTCCCCAGCCTCATTGCTCTTCTCTGGACACATTCAAGTGTCTCAATGTCCTTCGTAACCTGCCCAGACCTAGACACAGTCCTCAAGTCGTGGCCTAACCAGTGCTGAGCACAGGGGCAGAATGTCTTCCCTGCTTCTGCTGGCCACACTATTTGTGATGCAGGCCAAGATTCCATTGGCCTTCTTGGCCCCCTGGGCATGCTGGTGGCTCATGGTCAGCTGCTGTCTTTACAAGAGAAGGTAGCATTTAAAAAAAGCCAAACTGATTGAGCTTTCTCTGCTTTTTCCTTCCCTTCCTTACACTGCCGTTTCCTGTGTTCCTCAGATGGGTTTTCCAGTGAAAGGTGTCTCAAAGTTTCCATTCCACAGAGGAAAGAATATTCAGTTGTTGTTGACTGACCATCTCGACTCCAATAGAAACGCTCTGCTGTACCAGTACTCCCAGTGCAAGAACTGGGGTGGTGTGGTTGGAGTTATATTTTTATATTGAAGGAAGTTGACACTCAAGAGTGAAGATGGTGCCTTTGGGGAGGTCATGCTAGGGGAGGCCATGCTGCATCTCCATTGCTTCAAGACCCCTGTCTGCCTTTCAAAAGGCTTCTTCCTCCTTGAAAATGCTGCTTTTTGCTTTCTTTTGCAGCCCTGGATTTCTCTCTTAAGGCAAGAGTTACACCATTTAAGAGTAAAATAGTAATTGCTTCCAGCTTTGCCTTGCTATAAGTTGTATGGTTAAACCTCCATAATGGCCAAAGCAAATGGTAAAAAGAAAGTGGATGACACAACATGCAGGGAAATAAGAGCTGTCTGCTGATACACAGGAGCAGACTACAGATGTGAGAGAGGCTTTCGTGCCATGGTTTAGCTGATTGGACAGTGTTGGATGGTAGGTTGGACTTGATGATCTTGAAGGTCTTTTCCAACCTGGTCTGGTCTGTTCTGTTCTGTTCTACTCTGTTCTGTTCTACTCTGTTCTGTTCTACTCTGTTCTGTTCTACTCTGTTCTGTTCTACTCTGTTCTGTTCTACTCTGTTCTGTTCTTCTGTTCTGTTCTACTCTGTTCTGTTCTACTCTGTTCTGTTCTACTCTGTTCTGTTTCTGTTCTACTCTGTTCTGTTCTACTCTGTTCTGTTCTACTCTGTTCTGTTCTACTCTGTTCTGTTTACTCAATTCCTTGGTAGCTTTAACAGGGTTTTGATCGAACAGTTCAAACCATGAACACATCAAGAACATCAGGTTAGGTAGTTCTGATTTTATGGTTAATTTTTTTGGGCTGTGCTACAGTATTTCAATTAGTTTGGGAGAAAAACCCCACCTTTCCCCTCCTCCCTCCCCCCCCCCCCAATAATAGTGTCACTCTTTGCTGGACAGTTGTTTCCAGACTGTCCTTCAACCTAAATTCTTCAAGGTTGATTTTTGCAGTGTTTGATTTTACTGATGTATTATTCTCACTGTAGCAGCTGCTTGTAAAATTGACAGATTTTGGTCTTCTAAAATCTTACTGTTAAGTTTCTTCTAAAAGAAAAAAAGCTTTTTAAACTAATCTTTTATGTGTGTATATATGTTTATGGGTTTGTGTGTGTGTGTGTATATATATATGCATATATATTTGCACACACATGTATACAAATGCTTTTATATATATATATATGTATCATCCCCAGCTTGTTTTGCTGTTAGACCTCATAGGAGTTGCAGTATCACAGAAAGCAGAGCAGAGAGCAAGCAGCTACCCCTCCTTCTAAATTTGCATCTGAAGGTGTCAGAACTCGGGGTTTTTACCTGCAGGGATGAAATAATAGCCAATGCTTATGAATTAGAATGGAATAGAAAGGATGTGAACCCCAGTGTGAACTTGGATCCTACTAAATCATGATACAGTTGCCTCAGCACCAATGTTTTAATCATCTGCTTTTCATGGCATCCTGAACTTGTAAGTAAAGTAACTTGCAAGTAAAGTTGCTGTTATGTAAAGACTGGCTATTTAGTCATTATCATGACCACTAGGAAAGTGCCTAATTGTGTGTATGTCATGCCTAGCAAAGTTAATGGCTCTGGAAGAGGAAGTTAATTGTTTGTCTTACTGTGGAGTCAGCGCTGATGCGTTGTGACCGTTTCATCTTTGACTATAGAATCATAGAATCGATAAGGTTGGAAAAGACCTCAGAGATCCAACAAGTCCAACCTAATACCTGACACCTCCTGACAACTAAACCATGGCTCCAAGTGCCACATCTAATCCCTTTTTGAGCACCTCCAAGGATGGTGACTCCACCACCTCCCTGGGCGGCACATTCCAATGGCCAATTACTCTTTCTGGGAAGACCGACCTTCTCACCTCCAGCCTAAACCTCCCCTGGTGCAGCTTGAGACTGTGTCCTCTTATTCTGGTGCTGGTTGCTTGGGAGAAGAGACCAGCCCTCACCTGGCTACAACCTCCTTTCGGGTGCATGTGGCTGAATGCAGTTACCCCTCCAGCTTTAGCATCTCTCCCTGTATGAAATAAAGCAGTGCTGCACTGTTGGTCACACAAGCCACCTGCAGGCTCTGGGGAACGATCTGCACTGTCTCAGTGTTACCAGTCATGGAAGATCAGCCTGTTTGTTTTGAAAAGGAACAAACCTGGGCCCCCCAAAAAGTTACCTCTGTGTAGGTAAAGCATGGCACAGGAAAGGGAAGCAGATGTTTTCTGCAGCATTCTTGCCTTGCAACCTTGCCACGTGTGTTTATTCCTACATTGATTAGTTTCATTATGGTGTTGCTTCGTTAACACCGTGAGTGTGGCTTCCTACATGTTGACATCAGCAGTGATGTTCACTGTGCTTTCCAGTAGATGGTAGTGATGACATTTTGGTGCTTGCTTCTGTTAGAAATCTGAGAAGCATCACCATATTAAGTCACCTTTTTTGCTGCTTTAGCAGACCTTCAGCCTTTATGGGAAAAATTCCAAGAGCATTCCAGCCTTCTGCAGATCATCACTTTGTAGTTATGCCCACTTTTTACAGGTATCAAATGATAAATTTTAAGGACATGTTTAACAGTAGGACAAGAAATGGGAGCCTCTGGAAATGATGGAGTCATAGAAGTGATTAATGCAGCACAGTTCAGCTCTATGAGAAGTTACAGCATTAATAAAATGAAAGATCTTCAGTGTTTGCTCATCCTGTTTGGCAAAATCTGACCTGACTAGAGATGAGATGTCAGTGATCCAGACTAACCTGCACAGGCTCACAGGATGTTAGGGTTGGATGGGACCTCCAGCGATCCTTGGAGTCCAACCCCCTGCCAGAGCAGGACCAGAGAATCCAGCACAGGTCACACAGGAACACATCGAGACAGGGCTTCAACGCCTCGAGAGAAGGAGACTCCACAACCTCTCTGGGCAGCCTGTTCCAGTGCTCTGTGACCCTCCCAGTGAAGAAGTTCCTCCTCATGTTGAGGTGGAACCTCCTGTGCTGTTTTTTCAAGTTCTGTTGTAAGGAGTGTGGGACATGAAAGAAGAGGTTTTAGAGTAATATTATCCAGTGTCTATCCTTCACTTATTCCTATCCTTTACTTATTCTCATCTCCATATTTGACACTTAGACATTGTGACCCTTGGTTCAGGTGTCTTTTTTTATGTGTATTCTTGTGTGGGCCACCATTATTTTCCTGAGCATACATCAGGACCCTGTTGGTGTAATGGACTATGCAGTACTTCTAAACTAATGCACTAAGTGTGCTGTAAGGGAAGCCGTAGCACTCTGAAAGTAGGGAAGGCATTTTCCTACCCTCATTTTCACAGCAGGATTACTTCCTTTATGTTTTAAGCCTAAAACCTACTCTACTTTTATACTTTTTGTGAGAAAATAACTTCCCTACATGCTCAGCTGAGGTATAAAGATCTTTTGGCCCAGTTAAAACACTTTGTTTTGCTATTTTTGCAGTGCTTGTATGGAAATGATTTTGAAGCAGTATTGAAGAACTCTTTGTGTGCTGTGGGTTATACACAAAACTTCTCTTTGGACCTGTATTGTTGTTTCTCCATATGGCTGATACCTTTGCCATGGAGCAGTATCATGTGGATAGTTGCAACTGCAATCTTAATCTTGATTTATAGTAGTAGTATTATTACAGTTTCTTGATACTATCCCCTGCGTTTCTGCTCTGCAGTGTTTCAACCTATGATAGCTGTGGATGTTGTCTCTTGCCAGCAGCACAGTTTTCATCTGCACTGCTGAAAACTGGCAGACTTACAATCATAGAATTAATTGTCAGGGCTGGAAGGGACCTCAAGGAGCATCCAGTTCCAACCCCCCTGCCATGGGCAGGGACACCTCACACTACAGCAGGTTGCTCACAGCCACATCCAGCCTGGCCTTCAAAGCCTCCAGGCATGAGGCTTCTACCACCTCCCTGGGCAACCTGTGCCAGTCTCTCACCACCCTCATGGGGAACAACTTCTTCCTCACATCCAAATTCAATCTCCCCATTTCTAGTTTTGCTCCATTCCCCCAGTCCTATCACTCCCTGACACCCCCAAAAGTCCCTCCCCAGCTTTCTTGTAGCCCCCTTCAGATCCTGGAAGGCCACAAGAAGGTCTCCCGGGACCCTTCTGCAGACTGAACAGCCCCAACTCCCTCAGTCTGTCTCGATAGGAGAGCAGAGCAGCCCTCTGCTCATCCTCATGGCCGTGCTGTGGCCACATATGAGCCCCTCCAGATCCTTCCTGTATTAGAGGCTCCAGAACTGGACATAGTGCTCCAGGTGTGTTCACACTAGAGCAGAAGAGAGGGGAATAATCACCTCCCTTGACCTGCAGGCCTTACTTCTCTTGACTTGAGAGATGTGGCTTTGGTCTCAGCTAGTCCTGGCCCATTTTAAGCGTTGCCTCTCCTCAGGTCTTGAGTAGGGTGAAGTGTAATGGCTAGAAACCAGTTTGTAGCTGTTTATCATCAGATGTCCCCTGAAAATTATTTTTAACTGCCTAAGTAGTTATTTTGAATGATAGGAAACATTCTTGGGAGTTGAGTGAGTGGGGAGAGGTGATGTGAGGTGAATCAGGGGTTCATGCTACAGCAAAGGTCACTGTTTTTACAAGGAAAAGCAGATTTTCCTCACCCTTAATTATAGGTAAACCTAAGGAGGCTCTCTGGGGTGCCTTGCTCGGGTCAGTTTTGCTTATGTGGATGAAATGTGAACTATTACATTTGTATATAAACATTCACTACACCAAGCAAAAGTGGGTCGATCTCCCATGCAGTATCTATAAAACATGCCTTTATATGGCTGAGGAGGCCTGAAACAGTGATTCAGCATTTACACTTGGGCTGAATCTCATTAAATGCTCCCTGACCGGCACGCTGCGTTCAGACCTGCTTGGAGCTGTTGAATAACACTTGTTGATCAGAAGGAAAAAAGAAATCGGGGGGGGGGGGAGGGAAGAAGAAAGAAAATAAAGCATTGAGCAATAAATTATTAACGATTTAAGAAGCTGTCGTGCTGCCAGGGAGGCGAAGTGTGCAACTGGTGGTGAGAGCGAAGACTCCGGCCGCAGCCGAGCTGGGAGGCAGCGCATTGCCATCTATGGGCCGGACGAAGGAAGTGTTTGAAGCGGGCGCTGAGCCTTTTCCTTTCCCCTGGTCTCTTAATAGAGTCTGGAAAACAAAAGCGAGGAGAAAGGGCCCTACAAGGTGTAATAAAAGGCTGTTTACATTCTGTTTTCTCTGGTTAATCATGGGAATTGCATTTGACAGCTCAGAGCAGCTTGTTTTTTTATGACACAAAGTTTGATTCCCATGTTTGTGCCAGGATCTTTTATTTAGATTGGCAAAATTCTCATGCTGCCTTCTGGTGAAGTGTGATGGAAATGGATGCAGGCATTAGTCCCCTGCAGGCATTAGTCCCCTGCAGGCATTAGTCCCCTGCAGGCATTAGTCCCCTGCAGGCATTAGTCCCCTGCAGGCATTAGTCCCCTGCAGGCATTAGTCCTCGTTGTTATCACAGACCATTAGGGGCTGAAAGGGACCTCCAGAGACCACTGAGTCCACCCCCTCCCTACCAATGGAGGGAGCATGTATCTTATATCTTGCTTGGGCTTCAGAAAGCCAGTTAGTTATGATATCCATAGAGGTCTATGTTCAGTTCCTTTACCTGGACACAGGACTCAAGGTGTGGCCTAACCAGTGCTGGGCACAGGGACAGAATGAGTGCCCTGCTCCTGCTGGCCACACTACTCCTGATGCAGGCCAGGATGCCATTGGCCTTCTTGGCCACCTGGGCACACTGTTGGCTTATGTTCAGCTGCTGGGCACACTGTTGGCTCATGTTCAGCTGCTGTCCACCAGTTCCCCTAGGTCCCTTTCTGCCTAGCTGCTCTCCAGCCACTCTGACCCCAGCCTGTAGCACTGCATGGGGTTGTTGTGGCCACTGTGTAGAACCTGGCACTTAGATGTATTAAATCTTATGCACTTGGACTCTGCCCATCTGTCCAGCCTGTCAAGGTCCCTCTTCAGAGCTCTCCTACCCTCTAACAGATCAACTCCTGCCCCCAGCTTGGTGTCATCTGCAAATTTACTGGTGGTGGACTCAATCCCCTCATCCAGATCATCAGTAAAGATACTGAACAGGATGGGGGCCAGCACTGATCCTTGGGGCACACCACTAGTGACTGGCTGCCAGCTGGATGTGGCACCATTCACCACCACTCTCTGGGCCCGGCGCGCCAGCCAGTTCCTAACCTAGCTCAGAGTGCTGCTGTCCAAGCCAGGGGCTGACAGGTTGGCCAGGAGTTTGCTGTGGGAGACGGTGTCAAAGGCCTTGCTGAAGTCCAGGTAGAATATCTGATAGATTCTTCAGGTGGAGAAGGTTACTCATTACTGGTAAGGATTCACAGTTAGGCCTTGGGCTTGCAAAAAGGGGATGGACATAAACGTGACTAACAGATTTATAAGCTATTCATTTGTGTAGTAATGCTTTTCATGCAAAACTGGCAAATAAAGGATAGTACTCAAGAGAATTACTTTCCCAGAATCTGTTGATCTGCAGATCAGAATGATCTGTGTCATCCTGCCTGAAGGCAAACCTCATGAAGTTCAATAAGAACAAGGGCAGGGTCCTGCATCTGAGGAGGAATAACAGCAGACACCAGGACAGGTTGGAGGCTGCCCTGCTGGAAAGCAGCTCCACAGGGAAAGACCTTAGAGTGCTGGTGGGCAGCAAGTTCTGCATGGGACAGCAATGTGCCCTGGTGGCTGAGAGAGACAATGGGAGTCTGGGGGTGCAGCAAGAAAAGTGTGGCCAGCAGGGCTAGGGAGGTTCTGCTCTCCCTCTGCTCTGCCCTGCTCAGACCACACCTGCAATCCTGTGTCCAGTTCTGGGCTCCCCAGTTCGAGACAGAGAGCTGCTGGAGAGAGTCCAAGGGAGAGCCAGGAGGATACTTAGGGGAGTTGAGCATTTTCCTTGTGAAGACAGACTGAGAGCCCTGGGGCTGTTTAGTCTGGAGAAGAGAAGGCTGAGAGGGGATCTGATCAATGTCTATCAATATCTGAGGGGTGGGTGTCAGCTGGAGGGGGCCAAGCTGTTATGGGTGGTGCACAGCAATAAGCCAAGGCAAAATGGAGACAAACTTGAGCAGAGAAGGTTTCAGCTCAACATGAGGAGAAACTTCTTTAGAGTGAGGCTGACAGAGTCCTGGAGCAGGCTGTCCAGAGAGGTTGTGGAGTCTCCTGCTCTGGAGAGTTTCCAAACCCACCTGGATGCTTTCCTGTGCAGACTGCCCTGCTCTGGCAGGGGGTTGAGCCTCATGGTCTCTGGAGGTCCCTTCCAACCTCTAATGTACTGTGATTCTGTGGTCCTCAAAGGCAAGCAGGTATAAAAGCCCATGAAAGTTACAGTTTGCAGTAGCTGACACATAGTATTGTAGAAGCCTTCTGGAGGAATAGGAATATGTGATTATCAGCACATTATTGATTCAAAGCTCCTGGGTTTTGTGTGTGTCACACTTACAGAGCTTATTAGCTAGGTAAAATTTCATGTCTGCTCAGATTCTTATTGTGGGTTGTCTCGAGAGAGAGAGAGTTTAAGAAACATGTGTTTAATTTTTACCAGAGCTTCTTTCAAAGAAGAACATTTTAGCTGTTTCCTCTCCTTAGTGCTTCAGCAGTCTTTTGTATCTTCCTGCATCTTACAGATTGAGCCTCTACATTAGGGATTTTCATCCATTTCTGATGAAACAGAGTGATTTTTATTAAATATCCAAGGCCAAACTGATTGTTTCAGTTGGGGGTGAGTCTAGGAGTTTGGTCAGCTGCTTTTTAACATGTGATATATATATATATATATATATATATATATATATATAAAAAAAAACCTACCTCAGTTATTTTTTGATACTTAGAATAGAATTAACCAGGTTGGAAAAGACCTTTGAGATCGAGTCCAACCTATCACCCAACACCATCTAATCAACTAAACCATGGCACCAAATGCCTCATCCAGTCTCCTCTTAAACAGCTCCAGTGATGGTGACTCCACCACCTCCCTGGGCAGCACATTCAACAGAATGGCATTCAACAAATCCAAGTGCCGGGTGCTGCACTTTGGCCACAGCAACCCCATGCAGAGCTACAGGCTGGGGTCAGAGTGGCTGGAGAGCTGCCAAACAGAGCCAGCAGTGTGCCCAGGTGGCCAAGAAGGCCAATGGCATCCTGGCCTGCATTAGGAATAGTGTGGCCAGCAGGAGCAGGGAAGTCATTGTGCCCCTGTGCTCAGCACTGGTTAGGCCACACCTTGAGTCCTGTGTATAGTTCTGGGCCCCTCAGTTTAAGAAGGACATTGAGACACTTGAATGAGTCCAGAAAAGGGCAGTGAGGCTGGTGAGAGGCCTTGAGCACAGCCCTGTGAGGAGAGGCTGAGGGAGCTGGGATTGTTTAGCCTGGAGAAGAGGAGGCTCAGGGGAGACCTCATTGCTCTCTACAACTCCCTGAAGGGGGGTTGTAGCCAGGAGGGAGTTGGTCTCTTCTCCCAGGTAACCAGCACCAGAACAAGAGGACACAGTCTCAAGCTGCGCCAGGGGAAGTTTAGGCTGGAGGGGAGGAGAAAGTTCTTCACTTGTAGAGTTGTTTGCCGTTGGAATGTGCTGCCCAGGGAGGTGGTTGAGTCACCGTCCCTGGAGGTGTTCAAGAGGGGACTGGACGTGGCACTTGGTGCCATGGTCTAGTCACGAGCTCTGTGGTGCCAGGTTGGACTTGATCTTTGAGATCTCTTCCAACCTTGGTGATTCTATGAAGATTTCCAGAAGTTTGAGTATAAGCTGTGTGTGTTTCACAGTGGTGGAAGACAACCCAAAAACTCTTCAAAAAAATTGCAGCTCTGTTTTTCTTACCATCAATAATGAGAAGCTAGAGTGTTCCTCTTCCCATAGGTACCTCCTTGTTAAAATTGTAGTGGTTTTCTATTTTCTGCAGATATATCAAACTGGGCTTACATTTTGGTGCTTAGAAGGCTAAAATATAGAATCATAGAATTGTCAGGGTTGGAAGGGACCTCAAGGATCAGCCAGTTCCAACTCCCCTGCCATGGCCAGGGATGCCTCACACTAGATCAGGTTGCTCACAGCCATATCCAGCCTGGCCTGAAAAACCTCCAGGCATGAGGCTTCCACCACCTTCCTGGGCAACCTGTGCCAGTGTCTCACCACCCTCATGGGGAACAACTTCTTCCTAACATCCAATCTCAATCTCCCCATTTCTAGCTTTGTTCCATTCCTCCCAGTCCTATCACTGCCTGACACCCTGAAAAATCCCTCCCCAGCTTTCTTGGAGCCCCCTTCAGATCCTGGAAGGCCACAATTAGGTCTCCTGGGAGCCTTCTCTTCCCCATACTGAACAAACCCAACTCCCTGAGTCTGTCCTCATAGAGCAACTCCAGCCCTCTGCTCATCCTTGTGGCCCTTCTCTGGACCCCTTCCAGCACCTCCAGATCCTTCTTGTATTAGGGTCTCCAGAACTGGACGCAGTGCTCCAGGTGGGGTCTCAGCAGAGCGGAGTAGAGGGGGAGAATCCCCTCCCTGGACCTGCTGGCTATATATAATTTTTTTTTCTCTTCTACTCAAGTCACTGAAATGATTATCACTGTGTTGGTAGACACTCCTTACATTTTAGTAGCTGGGTATTTGTTTTGTTTTTCCTTTGGGGAAAAAAACCTACATTATATATGCAAAATATCATGCAAGAATGGGGCCTTCCTGATGCTCTTGGGATTACTCTTCCAAAAGATGTTCATATCTAACCCTGAATGTTGTTCACATTTTTACTCTTACTGTGTTGTGTTTACAGGAAACCAAGTGTGTTATTTGTTGCACGACTGAGTTAAACATTTAAACTGAAATACTTTGTCTTCTCTTCCCCTCTCCCCTCGCTACCTGAATTTAGGGGTTGACATAGAGGCAGCTCGGAAAGAAGAAGAACGAATAATGCTGAGAGATGCGAGGCAGTGGCTCAACAGTGGTCATATAAATGATGTCAGGCATGCAAAATCTGGTGGTACAGCACTTCATGTAGCTGCTGCTAAGGGCTATACAGAAGTCTTAAAGTAAGTATGGCTTAAATGGAAACTTGTCGTATTTCACAGTATCATAGTATCAGTCAGGGTTGGAAGAGACCACAAGGATCATCTAGTTCCCACCCCCTGCCATGGCCAGGGACACCCCACACTAGAGCAGGCTGGCCAGAGCCTCATCCAGCCTGGGCTTAAACACCTCCAGGGATGGGGCCCCAACCACCTCCCTGGACAACCCATTCCAGGGCTTCACCACTCTCATGCTGAAGAACTTCCTCCTCATGTCCAGCCTGAATCTCCCCACCTCCAGCTTCATTCCATTCCCCCTAGTCCTGTCACTCCCTGATGTCCTGAGAAGTCCCTCCCCAGCCTTCTTGTAGGCCCCCTTCAGATCCTGGAAGGCCACAATTAGGTCACCTGGGAGCCTTTTCTTCTCCAGACTGAACAGCCCCAACTCCTTCAGTCTGTCCTCATAGGAGAGGTGCTCCAGCCCTCTGCTCATCCTCGTGGCCCTTCTCTGGACACTTTCCAGCACCTCCAGATCCCTCTTGTAATAGGGGCTCCAGAACTGGAGGCAGTACTCCAGGTGGGGTCTCACCAGGGCTGAGTAGAGTGGGAGAATCCACTCCCTTGACTTCTCTCGCTGTTGTAATGCTGCTTGGAATTGATAGGCTTGGCCACTTGTAACTTCTAGACAACCACCAGCATTGGAAAACAACACTCTCTGGAATTGTCTTCTTTTATGTTTTCAAGTACTCAGAAACCATGATGCTGTTAGATTGCTACTTGAAGTCATCAAAACCAGGAAAACAGAGTGCAATATTGAGCCTGGATACTTAAGAGAGTTAACAAAACCCTTGCTTTGTTTTTGAAGCTCACTGTGTAAACAAGCTGAATGCATCCTTACAAATGCCTGTTAGCCTTCTCCTGGTGAATATTTTCAAGACTCCCTGTTTGTTTGCATACACAAAGCAGAGTTTGCAGTCCACACTGAATGTGGTTTGGTTTTTCATTTTAGACCTAAGGAATAGAGAAGTGAACTCTGCTTTTCTGATATTGGTGGTGAAAATCATAGAATTGTTAGGGTTGGAAGGGACCTCAAGGGTCATCCAGTTCCAACCCCCCTGCCCCCAGCACCTCCAGATCCTTCTTCTAATGTGGTCTCCAGAACTTGGCGTTGAAAATCATAGAATTGTTAGGGTTGGAAGGGACCTCAAGGATCATCCAGTTCCAACATCCCTGCCCCCAGCACCTCCAGATCCTTCCTCTAATGTGGTCTCCAGAACTGGACACAGTACTCCAGGTGGGGTCTCACCAGAGCAGAGCAGAGGGGAGAATCCCTTCTCTCGACCTGCTGGCTATGCTTCTCTTGCTGCAGCCCAGGATGTGGTTTGCTTTCTTCTGGGCTGCAAGTGCTCACTGGTGGGTCATGTTGAGCTTCTCATCCACCAGCACCCCCAAGTCCAGAAATCATTAGTCTTGAAATATTTCCTGGAAAGCATCAGGCTTTTGGTGTCCTGTAATCCACAGGCAACTTTTCATTAACACAGTACAAGTTTATGCTGCCACAGAGGTTTAATTTGTTTTCATCAAAGCTCTGTCTTACTGAAGGAAAGCATGCTTAATAACACATCTATAATCACAGTTAAAGCAATGCATTTGACTGCTTTACCTGTACTAGGAATAATTGTATGTATTTTAATGTGAATGCAACTGAGCCCACACCCTGGCTGTCTAGGTATTGCCACCTTTAATGTCTGCAGAGCCTTGTCATGTTTTGTCAACAGAAGTTGAATGACAGAGCTTTCTTTAATCATTGTAACCATTATATACAGTGCATTGAATGGGAGTTCTGCTTCAAAAAAACCCCATCATGCTTCAACATGATGAAGAGACATTATCCAGCTGAAACAGAAAAAAAGTCTTGGTTTAGAGTAGCATGGTGTGTGAGGGGGTTGAGGCTCCCCCTCACAACAATCTTGGAGAATTGCCCCCCCCCAAAAATAAATCACCAGACTAGCTCAGTTGGTTTGAAAGCTGAGTGAAGCTGTATTTACAAAGCAAGCAAAATCTAGAAATACAAAATGCAATGAATGTGCACAAAATATATATTTACAAGTCAGAAACGGCACAAGCATCCTCTTGAATTGTTCCCACACCTCTCTGGGCAGTCCAGGGGGCTGCTAATAACCTCCTTCCTTCTCCCTTCCCCAGTACCTTCAGAGACACAACACAAAGTCGGTTCAGCCAACAAAAGGTCAGGAAAGAGAGATAAGGGAGCAAGAAGTGAAAAGAGGGAGAATAGTTTGTGCAGCTAACTTTTGTCCCAGTTAGCAAGTGAGTGGAATGATGTAGACATACCTGTGTTACTATTCTGCATCCAGTGGTAATTTATTTACCTTTTTACTCTTTTCTACTCAAAGTCTCTGGAAAATTCTTAGACATCAGCCTAGAACTATAACACATGCCTCTGTAAGGAGTTTGATCTATAACTAGTGTCTTTTTGTAGTCTAGTCTGTGTCTTTACCTAGGGGGGAGAAAATACATGTGCAGGCAATTTTCCTGCTGGCTTCCAATTACCAAAACTCTGTGCAGGATGCAAGACACTGCAGCTGAGCATATGTGAAAGCTGACTCATTGGAGGATAATGCTGTGAATATATTGGCTGAAGAAACTAAGAGTTTTTTGGGTTTTGGTAATTATGAACAATGATGAATGAAGCTGATAGCCCTTTACACACAAACCCCAAACAAACAAACAAAAACACCCCACAAAAAACCTGTTTGTCAAGTTAAGACTCAGTTGTTACTTTGACAAGTCACGTCAGAACCATGCTGAATGAAGGCTAAAAAGCAGGCAGGTCCTCTGAGGAGCTCTGCTCGCTCCCAGATAGCAATTGAAGCATGTACATAACAGATTAAGTCATTGCTTGTTAATGATAGCAGAATATGCAAGCTTCAAGCAACTAATATTAGAGTAGGAGGAGATTTTAATAACTTCCTGGATAAGGACACTGTGTCTAACAAATCTGGACATTTTACAGCTCTCCTTTCCTTATAAAGGGCTTTTGTCTGTTACATCACAGGCTCACAGGATGTTAGGGGTTGGAAGGGACCTCCAGAGATCATAGAGTCCAACCCCACTGTCAGAGCAGGACCAGAAAATCTAGCACAGGTCACACAGGAACACATGCAGATGGGGCTTGGAAGTCTCCAGAAAAGGGGACTCCACAACCTCTCTGGGCAGCCTGCTCCAGTGTTCTGCAGCCCTCCCAGTGAAGAAGTTCCTCCTCAGGCTGAGGTGGAACCTCCTGTGCTGGAGTTTCTATCCATTATCCCTTGTGCTATCCCAGGGTGCAAGTTAACAGAGTCTGTCGCCTCTGTCTTGAGCCCCAGCCCTCAGCTATTGATAGACATCTTTTTAATCTCCTCTCAGTCTTCTCCAGACTAAACAGCCCCAGGTCCCTCAGCCTCTCCTCACCAGGCAGTGCTCCAGTCCCTTCAGCATCCTTGTAGCCCTCCTTTGGACTCTCCTCAGCAGATCCCTGTCCCTCCTGAACTGGGGAGCCCAGAACTGGATGCAATATTCCAGGTGAGGTCTCACCAGGGCATAGTAGAGGGGAGGAGAACCTCCCTGGATCTGCTGGACACACTCCTCTGAATGCACCCCAGGATCCCATTGGCCCTCTTGACCACAAGGGCACATTGCTGTCCCATGCAGAGCTTGTTGTCCACCAGGAGGAAATAGCTAGCTGTATAGATGCAACACTGGACTGGATGATCTTCAAGATAGTAGTCATGAGGTCTTGGGTGACAGGTTGGACTAGATGATCTTTGAGGTCTTTTCCAACCTTGTTAATTCTATGAGTCTAAGATCTCTTCCAATCAGATTTCTTTGGTGAACAGAGTTTGAGGGAAGAGAGAGCAAGCACAGAAGAAAATGGAAAGGGCTACTTTTCTTGAATAGACCTTTAAAAAATAAGTATATATCTATGTACACACACACACCCCCACAGCCTAGTGAGGAATGAAAAGTCAGATCTTTCTGTGAGCAAATAATGTGTCAGCTTTCAATACCCCAACTAAAATCTGCACGATGGAAAAGAAGAGCATCATTGTGGAATACTTTTGTGATATATTTATTTTCCTTTGCAGCAGCAGCAGTTTGTTTCTCCTGTTGAAGAGTATTAAGTTCTAACCCCTTTAATTTCCTCAGGCTTTTAATTCAGGCTCGCTACGATGTAAATATTAAAGATTATGATGGCTGGACACCACTTCATGCTGCTGCTCACTGGGGTAAAGAAGAAGCATGCCGCATTTTAGTGGAAAACCTCTGTGATATGGAGGCTGTCAACAAAGTGGTAGGATTTTTATGTAATCCTTGTCAAGATACAAAGTTCTGGTCTCTAAAGTGACTTTAGAAGCCAGGGTAAGAAAAGTGATGATAAACTGCTGTTTACTGTACATGGAGTATCTAATGCATGTTCTGTGAAAACAGCATGTCTGTGTTCCAAACTAAATTCTCTGCCTAAATTGATTTGAAGAGCCACTCGATGCTTAGCTCTAACTCTCCATGGAATCTTTGACGTGGAAATTCAAATTAGAATGGGTTTGTCGACGTTTCAGAGGTGCAAAATTAATAACTCGCATCCAGGCTCTCATTTGATCACTGAAATGATCATTGATGACAATGATGATGCCTGTAGGCAGCGTTTTAGCTCTTACAATCAGCTTGTGTTGGCGTACTAAAGAGCTATCGACCGCTGGACGCTGGGTTTGGTGTGCTGGAAGAAACTTGTAGGCGTCTCTGGACTCCTTAGACATACCTCAAATGCTTCATGAGCTATATTGCTTTGATTTTTTAAGCAAAGGCACGTGTAGCTTGTTGGCTTTGCAAGCTCTTGCTCCCAACTTGATAGGAATTATGCCCATGATGCACACAGGCAGCACAGGAAGCCAGAATGTTTCATTGAGCTGTGTGAGTACCGAAGCTCTCTTTCGTCTCCCCGCGGCACGTTTTACAGGTAGATTCTGATCCGATTTCTGTCGATGCCTGTAACTTACCTGCCCGACTTTAGAGACAGATTCTGCACTTGAGGTTTTTTCATTCACTTAAAAAAATCAATTTGGAGATTTGAGTTCATGAATTAGCAAGGATGTACTCTATCTGAAGGCAAAACTATGTCTGCTCGAAATTTTTAGCCTTTGGCTTTTTCTTTCATGGAGATCGAGGTGGCTTACAACCAAATCAGTGAGATCTGCAATTACATTTCAAATAGTTTTGACTCTCTTTCTGTATAGTGCTTCCAGAACCGTTAAATGTCAGCTGTGTGCCTTGTATATTGCATCAGGCAGTCGAAAGCTGATGTAATTAGTTGAACCCAGTTTGTCAGCTTATCTGTTACGCTGTCTGCTGGGGTTGTGAAGAAGTGAAAGGTAGTGACAGGAGGGCACTTCTGTGACACTAAGTTAACCTCAGCTGGTGCAAGAGTAAGAATGAAGGAGGTACAGAGAGAGAGGCTTATAAGCTGTTTTATTTGATGTCTGTGCAAGCTAGAGCAGTGAAAGTCTTACCTGCTGTAAATGCAAGTGGGCATTTTACTGTTGGAGATGGGAAGATTGAAAACTCTGGTTTCAGTTGTAGGTGCTTAGCTGGGAACTCAGCCATTTTTGTTTAGGAAGTTGACTTCAGGTATTAACTTCTATGAATTGGGCTGAGCTATAACCTTCCAACCAAACCAGATTTTTTTTTTTTTTGCAAAATGTTTCTTTTTTTATGGTCAAGGTAGCTCTAACTCCCTAGTTTTTTGAAGAACCCACTTAATAGCTGCCTAAAAATAGAAGGCCAGATGAAAAACCGTAGCCATAATGCAATTATAAGCATGAGATAATTTTGCTGTTCAGTTTCCAGGTTAGTTATACTGGGTTATACTGATTGGAATATTTCCTATGTCAGAGGACCTCAATGCTTGTTGAAAGGTGCCTGTGCCTCTGCTTTATGGTCAGAAGTTTTATGGCTGTGCCAATCAGTCATTTGAAGCTCCCTCCTTTCTAACCAGTTAAGGTAGCCTTCACGGTGTAATTTGGACCGCTTCCCCATGGTTAACATTTCAAGCAACTGAAGTAAGCAGAGGCAAATATGAATACCTTTAATCATCTTTATAATAAGCTGCTGTGACCATTTTTAAATGACAGCTCTGCCCTTCCTGCTGGTCATTGTACAGAAGAACTTACTTGACTGATCTTGTCCTGATCCTCCCAGCATTCAGTATGCTCACGCAGCGTGTTGATGCAGCTGCTTTTGTAGCAGTGGAGGATCTAGGGCTCTGACTAGCTTCCAGCCTCCTTGTATTTGAATGCAAACTCCCAAACACAAAATGTTGTATTGCAAGTAATGAAACTGTGTGAACTTCATCCCTTCCCATGCCCAGGTAGAGATGAAGAAAGGGAATTTTGAAATTGTTACCAATTCAGGCCTTAAAAATAGAGTCTCACCTCTTGTGGGCATCTGGTCTAGTTGAGAGTTGCAGTGACTAGGTAGGTATAGCAAGCTGAAGAAGTGCCAGCTGACAGCATCACTTGGTGTTAGTGAATCACAGGATGTTAGGAGTTGGAAGGGACCTCTGGAGATCTTTGAGCCCACCCCCCTGCCAGAGCAGGACCAGAGAATCCAGCACATCCAGATGGCTCTTGAAAGTCCGCAGAGAAGGAGACTCCCCAACCTCTTTGGGGAGCCTGTTCCAGTGCTCTGTGACCCTTACAGCAAAGAAGTTTTCCTCATGTTGAGGTGGAACTTCCTGTGCTGGAGTTTACATCCATGATCTGTTAATTCAAGTACATGTGCCATGGAAATCACACACTGAAGGGGGATAAGAACAAATGGTTGTAGCAGATCTCTTCTAAACAATATATAAGATGTCAAATACAGTTTTACTGTAAGAATGTGAAATCCTGAGTTCTTCAATTTGATATCTCTTGCTTAAGCAATTTCAACTTTAAAAAGCCAAGTTGCATCTCATATTCTAAGATAATGAAATGCTCAGAATCTGAGCATTGGTTGGAACCAACAGCCCTCACCATATCCTTTCAATCCGCATTTCTTTTCCTTGATGGCTTCTTTTCCTTCCAAGGACAGCAACATTGCACACGCTTTTATCTCCTAAAACTCTTGCTGAGCAATCAGGTGTAGATGTT
Source organism: Picus viridis (assembly GCA_033816785.1). Taxonomy (NCBI): domain Eukaryota; kingdom Metazoa; phylum Chordata; class Aves; order Piciformes; family Picidae; genus Picus; species Picus viridis. The sequence goes on from CM066567.1 coordinate 11,221,242, forward strand.
TCTGTTTCAAAAAATGTAGGCTTGCAACAGTGTTTTCAGCTGCTGGCAGACTAACAGTTTGTAGTAGAGCTTGGCCTAGCCTTCCCAATTTCTCTCCCTGAGTGGGCTCCTTACCTGCATCCTCATGTGTTACGGCGTCAAAATCCGCTATGTTCCAGTGCTGCTGTATGACTCTGGTGTGTTCTGCTTTTTCCCCCTCTCCAGGGGCAGACAGCGTTTGATGTGGCAGATGAAGACATTCTGGGATACTTAGAAGAATTACAAAAGAAGCAGAATCTGGTAGGCCTTTTGCATATAAAGAAATCTCTGTCTTATACTTTAATAGGCCTACAGCTGTGGTGGGGTTAGGAATTACCCCCCCCCCGCCCCATAAATTTGGAGAATTACCCCCAAGATAAATCACCAGATTGGCTCAGAAGGTTTGGAAGCAAATGAAGCTACATTTACAAGCATTCTAAGGCTAGAAACATGAAATGCAACGAATGTGTACAAAATAGATATGTTTACGATTTAGAAACAACACAAGAACCCCTCTGGATAAACCCGGGGGGGGCTGCCAGTAGCCTCCTTCTCCCCACCCCCTTCCTTTTATCCCCCTGTGCAAGGAAAAGAGAGAAAGCAGTTAGTATAGCCCTGCTAGTACTTAGCCACAGCAAGGAATGCAGGCAAGGTCAGCAAAGCCAAGCAGAAACACCAGCTAGTAGCAGCTAAAATGAAGAAGCTAAAAGAGAAAGAACTGTACATGCAACTAACTTTTATGGCTATTAACAAGCCAGTGGAATTCTTTAGACCTGATCATTATTGTCCTTTTGTATCCAATGCTCAGTTATTTACTCCTAACTATTTTCTGCTCAGTGCCTCTGGAAATTTCCTAGGTGTCAGCCTATAACTGTGACAACAGCTCAGAGCAGCATAGGAGTTAGAAACAGAGTTTGATTTTGGGCTTCAATTGAGTTGATGCCACAGTCATCTCAAAAGATTACCTGTGCCCTTACTTGGTCAATTCTGGTGACCAAAAAGCTTAAGAAGAAATAATGTGGTCTTTCACTTGCCTCGTCCAGTGGGCATTTCATGATCTGAAGCATCAACAATGAGCAGCTTACTGGGACTAACAGTTTCTAAGAATCTAGGCTTTTGAACTTTTAACACTCTGAAAGCTTGCACCACCTTTTAGGGTTTATAGTAGTTACAGGCTGCCCTCCACCTGTGATTTTGTCACTCTGATACAATTCTGTCAGTTTAACTGCATGATTCTATTCTGTTTTGAAGCTTCATAGTGAGAAACGAGAGAAGAAATCTCCCCTCATTGAATCCACAGCCAACATGGATAATAATCAGACACAGAAGACATTCAAAAAGTAAGTAAACTGGGAAAAGCTAGAAGCTTTTTAATGAAAAGAAGATAACTTGAGAAGCTGTCATCAAGTTGTACTTGACAGGAGTTAGTAAATTTTTGAGGACCTAGGAAGTGTTTTTCTTTTCAAACTCAGTAAGGAGACCTTGATTATGGAGCAAGAAAAGATCACATCTAGTACAGAGTCCCTGGAGCAAGAAAAAGCAGATGAGGAGGAAGAGGGAAAGAAGGATGAATCCAGTTGTTCTAGTGAAGAGGAAGAGGATGATGACTCAGAATCTGAAGCAGAGACAGGTAAGTTATTCAGAGCATTGTCTTTCAGATTTTACTTCATACATTTACTTATTTGCTTTCTATCATCTGATAGTAAATAGCTAAAATTTTGCTTCTTCCCCTGCATTTCACTAAGCTTCACAGCTTCACACCATTTGAAAGCAAGTTTTTGTATCTCTGAAGCCAAAGCATTACAGGGAGATCTTTACTGGTGGTTATTTAGGTTAAACCAATTAACCTACTTATTTCTTTGGCTACTTAACAATTGATAATTCAACAGCTAGATTAATATAAACCTCAAGCAGCATGTCAGAAAACATTCCAAAAAGTTAGAAGTTCAATTCAGAAACAAAGGCTTCATACCAGTGTTTGCTTGTGGAATTGTGGAATTGCTTGTCTCAAGCTGTGCCAGGGGAGGTTTAGGCTGGAGGGTAGGAAGAAATTCTTCCCAGCAAGAGAGATTGGCCCTTGGGATGTGCTGCCCAGGGAGGTGGTGGAGTCCCCATGACTGGAGGTGTTCAAGAGGGGATTGGATGTGGCACTTGGGAGCCATGGTTTAGTAGTCATGAGGTGTTGGGTGCCAGGTTGGACTTGATGATCTTTGAGGTCTTTTCCAACCTTATTGATTCTCTGATTCTCGGGTCTGAACAGTAGAAGTGCAAATGTTCTCATTTGTTCTTGCCATCCTGAACTAATTATCAATTAATATGTCAGTCTTGGCTCAGGCATTCATATAGCACTGGTACATAGAATCAACCAGGTTGGAAAAGACCTCAGAGATCATCAAGTCCAACATATCACCCAGCAACTCCTGACAACTAAACCATGGCTCCAAATGCCACATCCAATCCTTTTTTTTTTAACACCTCCAGGGATGGTGACTCCACCACTCTCCTGGGCAGCACATTCCAATGGCCAGTTACTCTTTCTGGGAAAAACTTACCCTCACCTCCAGCCTAAACCTCCCCTGGCGCAGCTTGAGACTGTGTCCTCTTGTTCTGCTGCTGGTTGCCTGGGAGAAGAGACCAACCTCCACCTGGCTACAACCTCCCTTCAGGTAGTTGTAGACAGCAAGAAGGTCTCCCTGAGCCTTCTCTTCTTCAGGCTAAGCAACCCCAGCTCCCTCAGCCTCTCCTCACAGGGCTGTGCTCCAGACCCCTCCCCAGCTTTGTTGCCCTTCTCTGGACACGTTCAAGTGTCTCAATGTCCTTCTTAAATTGAGGAGCCCAGAACTGGACACAGGACTCAAGGTGCGGCCTAACCAGTGCTGAGCACAGGAGCAGAATGCCTTCCTTGTTTCTGCTGGCCACACTGTTCCTGATGCAGGCCAGGATGCCCTTGGCCTTCTTGGCCCCCTGGGCACACTGCAGGCTCATGTTCATCTGGCTGTCAACCACTATCCCTAGGTCCCTTTCTGCCTGGCTGCTCTCCAGCCACTCTGACCCCAGTCTGTGGCACTGCCGGGGGTTGTTGTGGCCAATGTGTAGAACCTGGCATTTAGATGTGCTAAATCTCCTGCCCTTGGACTCTGCCCATCTGTCCAGCCTGGCAAGGTCCCTCTGCAGAGCTCTCCTGCCCTCTAACAGATCAGCTCCTGCCCCCAGCTTGGTGTCATCTGCAACTTTACTGATGATGGACTCAATCCCCTCATCCAGATCATCAGTAAAGATACTGAACAGGATGGGGCCCAGCACTGATCCCTTGGGATACCACTGGTACCAGGCTGCCATTTGGATGTGGCACCATTCACCACCACTCTTTGGGCTTGGCCCTCCAGCCAGTTCCTAACCCAGCTCAGAGTGCTGCTGTCCAAGCCACAGGCTGAATTTCAACATGTACTGAAGCTTCTGTAGGTGCTATTTCCATGTCAACAGTTACTTCATATATAACTTCATTTCAAGAGAAGTGGGCTGTGAACAGTTTGGAAGAGCAAGCAAAGAACCATGTTGTTCTGCAGTGGAGTTTGTGTGGGTTTTTCCTCAACAGCTATCAGGGTCTTAAAGCAAATAGTGATGGAAGAACAGCATAACATCTATTTCTTCCAAACCAGAAAGTAAATATCAGACAACCACTATTTAAAGATCTACCTTCAACCCTAATAAGGAATTTCAGAACTACAGTACAGCAGTACAGCACATGGATGTGGTGGGTTGAGACTACCCTCCCAAGAAATCTGGAGAGTTGCCCCCCAAAATACATCACCAGACTGGCTCAGTTGGTTTGGAAGCTGAATGAAGCAAAATCTAGAAATATAAAATGCAATGAATATGTACAAAAATGTAAACTTAACATATCTTTACAACTTAGAACGAACACAAGTATCCCCTTGAATTGTTCCCAGACCCCTTTGGACAGTCCAGGGTGTTCTGCTAACAACCTCCTGTATCCCACTTCCCCTTTTCAGTACCTCACAGACAAAGTGTATGCCAGCTGAAGGGCAGGAAAGAGATAAGAGGGCAAGCCATGCAAGAAGTGAAAAGAGACAGATTAGTTTTGGCAACTAACTTTTATCCTTGTGGGCAAAGCCAATGGAGTGATGTAGAGAAGTCAGTTGGTATTATTTTGCATCCAGTGGTAATTTATTTACCTCTTTACTCAAAGATCTCCAGAAAGTTCCTCTTCTTGTGTTTGTAGTTAGGAACTAGGCAGAAGTTCCACCTTCAAGCCATTAACAGCAGACACAGATGTCATTCAGAACGTTTTGTTAGTGTCTTAGAGGTGCAGTTTTCAAAGTAAGTCACTTTCTGAACGAGTTCTCGGTTTGAAACATTCAAATTTCTTCACTTGAAAAGGATAAGATTAGGGAGGGATAATAATCTATTTAATCTAAATAACAATCTATTTAATGAAAGCAGAAATGAAAAGAAGTTGCAAGAATGAGCTGCCTGTTATGGTTTCATTTTTGTTTGAAAACAAACACGCCCTCTGCATTTCAGTGTTGAGCTGGAAGGAAGTCCATCAAGCCTTGTCATTAGCCTTTCCCCTGACTTATTTGTTTATTGCATCCCTTGTTTTGCTCAGGCTGAGCTTTGATGAACTCAAAGCACATAACATGTAGTAATTTCTCAGTCAGTGAGCTCAGGCAGTAAGTATTATCTCCAGAGCCTTCTGACTCTGGTAACTGTCCTCTCTTCATCACCGACAGTCTGTGCCAGGAAAATGTGACTGTGAGACAAGAATTAATTTGTATAAACTTTAGGGGGGTTTAATATCAACAAGACTTTATCATACTTTATTTGGCAAGCCTGACTTTAAGCTCTTCTGCTTAGACCTGCATCTCTAAATTCCAAGCTTCTACTTTCTGTGTGGTTTTTTTTCCCCCCTCCTTATTTAGCTTAAGGTAGTTTTCTGCTGAAAAAAGCCTTGCGATTATAAGAGATACTGTAAAATATTTTCCCAGTATTTTGAAGTACTGGAAACTCTGATTTCCATTCTGTTGAGGTTATTTGAAATTATTTCATTTAGGGAATTATTGGGAAATGGTAATTATTATTATTTAGGAAATTATTTTCCTAAAACTTACCTGCTGCTTTATTGAGGATGTTAGGATGCAGTTTAAAAACGAATTAATATGAAGCTAGCCTCCCCTAAAGGGACTGAGAAACAAGCTGAACAGTTTAAAATGTTCAGCACTTCAGATGTTTGAACTTACTTTATGTGAAGTAATTCAGTGCTTCTTGAAACAGAATCTGTCTGGTTGGATGAGACCTCAAAGATCATCCAGTCCAACCTTGGACGCAGCACTAAAAGGTCGACACTAAACCATGTCCCTAAGCACCAGGTCCACACAGTGCTTGAACACCCCCAGGGATGGCGACTTCACTGCCCTGGGCAGACCATTCCAATGTTTAATAACCCTTTGAGTGAAAAAGTATTTCCTAATATGCAGCCTAAACCTCCCCTGGCACAGCTGGTGACCATTTCCTTTCATCCTGTCACTAGTCATCAAGGAGAAGAGGCTGCCCTCTCCTCGCTCCAACCTCCCTTCAGGTAGTTGTAGAGAGCAGTGAGGTCTCCCCTCAGCCTTCTCTTCCCCAGACTGAACAACCCCAGCTCCCTCAGACTCTCCTTGTAAGCCAGGTGCTCCAGGCCCTTCTCCAGCCTCATTGCCCTTCCCTGGGCACACTCCAGCACCTCAATGCCCTTCCTGTATTGAGGGGCCCAGAACTGAACACAATACTCAACACGTGGCCTCACCAGTGCTGAGTACACTGCATACATACCACTATCTTCTTGGGGTCCTTGAACTGATTTCAGAATACCCTCCGTAGAACCTCCTCTTTTTATTTTAGAGCTGTATTACTCATTTGCAAGGCTCCAGCAGACCTACCTGTGTGTCAGCTCAAATGATACTGTCGGTAATGCGTTGCCCTGTTGAACTTCCTGTCACCTAAAAGTTTCCCATCGTTTATTTTCACTTGTGCTTGCAAAGAGCTTTCCATTTAGTGCAGGGTCATGTAAGCTGATCACTTCAATATTTGTAGTTGTTTGCTGCATAAGTAATTATTCAAAACATCTGTCCAGCTCTGTCTGTAACTAAAACAAGTGTCTAACAGCCATGCCATTCATTGTGAGATTTCCAATCACACATTGGTGTTTTGAATTTGAACATCAGATGTGAGGACACTGTATGAAAACTTAGCCTGCTCTCTAAATTAACTGCTTCTGTGTTGTATGGGTAGGTGGAGATGGAAAGGTGTGTTTATAGTAAGGCCAAAACCAATGGGAAACATCTCCCTTATGCCCATCCATCCCTTACGGGGAGCTCTGTGGCTTGGAGGGGAGCAGCCTGAGAGGTGACCTCATTCCTGTTGATAAAGATGTCCAGGTTGAGTGCCCAGAGGCTGGAGCCAGGCTCTGATGGGTGGTGCCCAATGCCAGCACAAGGGGCAGTGGTGGAAGCTGAGGCATAGGAAGTTCCATGGAAACAGGAGGAAGAAATTTTTTTCCCTGTGAGGGTGCCAGAACCCTGGAAGAGGCTGCCCAGGGGCTTGTGGAGTCTCCCTCTCTGGAGATATTCAAGCCCTGCCTGGATGTGTTCCTGTGTGACCTGCTCTAGGGGCTCCTGCTCTGGCAGGGGGCTGGACTGCATGATCTCTCGAGGTCCCTTCCAACCCTTAACATTCTGTGATTCTGTGAACCCCATGTTGCTCCATACTGCACAGATGTAGCATCCTGCTCCAAATATGGAATTTGAGTAAGTGAAACAGAAGTGAGGTATAAGATGCTCAAGATACTCAAGAAAATACAGTGAGCTCCAAAGGTCAACCCCCCTGCAGTCAGCAGGGACATCCCCACCTAGATCAGGCTGCCCAGGATCTTGTCTAGCCTCACCTTGAATATCTCCAGGGGAGGAGCCTCAACCACCTCCCTGGGAAACTGTGCCAGTCTTCCACCACCCTCGTAGTGCAGAACTTGTTCCTCACATCCAATCTAAATCTTGTCTTCTCTAGCTTGAAGCCATTGCTCCTTGTTCTGTCTCTGCAGGCCTTTGCACAGTCTCCATCCTTCCTGTAGGGGGGCTACTGGTAAGCTGCTATTAGGTCTCCCTGGAGCCTCCTCTTCTCTAGGCTGAACACCCCCAGCTTCCTTAGCCTGTTCTCATAGCAGAGGTGCTCCAACCCTTTGATCATTCTCATGGCCCTCCTCTGGACCCTCTCCATCATGTCCATGTCCTTCCTGTATTGAGGGCTCCAGACCTGCACACAGCACTCCAGGTGAGGTCTCAGCAGAGCAAAGTGGCAGGATCACCTCTCTGGCTCTGCTGGCAATGCTGCTTTGGATGCAACCCAGGCTGTGATTTGCCTTCTGTGCTGCAAGCTCACACTGCCTGCTCCTGTCCAGCTTCTCATCCACCAGCACCCCCAAGTCCTTTTCCTCAGGGCTGCTTTCTCACACCTCATCCCCCAGACTGTATTGAGGTATGTAGTGAGGATTGTTCAGGATTCTCTGATTCTGTGTCTGCTGCTCAGTGTTTAACACTTGTTGAATAACAAGCAAACAGCTGTTACATGTATGAGCATTACGGGCAAACGCTGGACCTAGCTGTGCAGTCCAGACTGGGAGCGAGGTAGGAAAACACTGAGGAAAGTTGTCTCTCAGGTGGGGTTTTGGTGTTTGTTTGGTTGGTTTTTTTTCCAAAGAAATTAATCTGTGTTTTTAGAAGTGAAGAAATTGTGAATAAAAATGTGCAAATTAAAATGTTGTAAATACTTTTGCAGATAAGACCAAATCCTTGGCAGCTGTAACTAATAACTCCAACACCACAAGCACACAGTCGGCATCGGTAGCGGTGACAGCGCCTTCTGTAGCTGTTGGCCAAGGGGCACCTTCATCCCCTGTTAAGAAGGTAAATGCCTTTCTTGTGATCTCACCTTTCTGTTCTTCTATAAAAAGCAGGCTGGATTATCCAGTTAACTGCTGAGAATATCCAGAGGTTCCTCAAATGCTTGGTGTTTGTTTCTGTGGAATCTGTATTCATTTTCAGTAGATCTTGAGTGGTTTGAATTCTAAACAGAGCTGCCAAATGAAAACCTGCAAAATAGCTGGACATAAGAGCCTTTTATAAAGAAAACCAATCTGTTGCACAGTGAGTGGAGCTCTTGTCTTTCTGAAGTTAAATTTCATGGTTTGAAAGTGTTTTCCATGCCAGACTCTTCCAGAAGTTTTAGAAACTACAGTTTTAGAGTCGCTCTGTGCCTGCACTTGTGATGCACTTCAGACAAGGGAGACAGGCATGACTTATTGTACTTTCAGGAGTCCTTAGAAGCATTCAGCTAGTGCTCAGACATAGAAATTGAAAATGATACCTGAAATAAGAAGTAGAAAATGCTGTAGGTGTGCCTCCCCCAGATTTCAATGTATTTAGGGTGCCATGGAAGAGCTAGACAATTTGGGACGTGTGATTTATTCATATGCACAGCTCAAAATGACGCCTTCCAAATGCATTTTGCATGCAGGAAGCTTTTTACAGCTTGATGTGGAAAGTTAATTGGAATGAATTGTAGTTTTGCTTGAGAAAGGAAAGATAAGTATGCTTGAGTGGAAAAAAATTACAGTCAGTAATGCATAGTCAGAAGGTGGCATACAAATCAAACTTCTAGAATATAAATGCAGACTGGCTGGCAAAGCTCATTCATCAGCCATTGCAGCTTTGCTGTATACATCATCATCATCAAAGCACAGCCCTCTGCTGATGCTTCTGAAAAGCATTAGTTCAGAAGAATTGGTAGCCATGATATACTGAAGCTCTAGTGGAGAGAGGAATACTTGCTGCTGGGCTAGCAGTAGATACTGCACCTAGCTCCAGAAGCTTGTTGGAGTTACACTTTTGTATTCTCATTTGAACCTAGTGATGATTCATCATACAAAGTATACTACAAATTAACAGATGCAGGGAATGTATTGCTCAACTGCATCATATTGTGTAATACTATGCAGTGGGATTGGGCCAACCTCCCTGATCCTAAGAGGTGCTTTACAAAAATACTTGTGATTGATGTCCACAAGACTTATCTCCAAAACCATCCAAAAACCATCAGAGCAAAAGGGGAGCTGTGGGCATGCCTCACTGGCAGGAGGGATTAGTTTTCCTGTGCTGAGCTTTGTGGCTGGGCAGCCATTTAGATGGCAGGCTGACATTAATCTAAACATCTCCTGTTGGCTCAGTGAGGGATTGTTGTTCATCATGGGAGCTGCATCTGCATTGCTCAGGAGCTGTGCAGAACTCGAGGGCCACAAGTTCTCCACACAGACCGCAGCAAATGCATGAGGGAGGGAAGACGTTGTGAGTAATTAATGGTTTGCTAGCTGTAGCTGACTGCAGTGAATTCCAGTCTGGTGTGAATTTTAATGCAAAGCAAAAAGCCTGTTTTCATTTCTTGAAATCACTTCAGTAACACAAACATTTGTGACAGGTGAGCAGTTGTACTGGTGCGCTCTGCACTCGTTCGGTTTTTTACCGTACATAATTAATCTTGCACACTCGAGATTCAAAGACACCTAACACTTCAGACACTTCATTTTCCTGAACTTTGCTTTGTCTGAACTTTTACCTTGAAGTGAAAAAGTTTCCTAGCTTCAGAATCAGTTTATTGCATGTTATGCAAAAGCCTTCTGGGCGAGAGGACCTTCGTCGATAGGATGTTACCAAGTTGTTACTAGCTGGGGTGTCACTTGAAATTCCCGAGCAGAATGATCAGTAGATGTGGGGTTTTTGGTAAGGGATTAAATGATGATGGTGTATGGAGGTGAAACTTCTTTAATGGATTCTCTTCTGGTCTGAAAGGTAAAAGGTGCCAGGGTAGAAGTAAACTTCAGTTATCGTTCTGCTGTTGAGTGTGGGAAAACCCAGAGTTTTCTCTAGCCACAAAACAGACACACAGGTAGATCAAAACTACCTTGTAGCATGTACATGTCATCTAGAGCAGCAGTCACAGTTCATATCAGTGAACATAAAGGCTTTAAATGGCTTTTACCAACGAGGGTGAAACAGCACTGCCTGTGTGACCTTGCACCTGCCTTTTCAGGTTTGCACCATCTGTGCTACTGCAGCTGCCCTTCTGCTTTTAAACCATAGATGGCCAAACCAAGTGGTGCACATTGAAGTGTACTGAGCTGGAATTTGGGTACTCTTCTGTCTGTGTGGCATTCAGTAATGCTGCTTTCTGACAGAGTAAAACAATAAGGGAGTGAAGGTGCAAGTCTGGTAGCTAAGCTACAATGGGATGTGATTAAGGAACAGGAATGAAATATGATGAGAATATGAGATGTATGTTAATATGAATCTTTCATGTGAAGATTTAGGCTGTGGACCTTTGTTAGGCGTTGCTGTCCTTTTCAATGCAGACTGTAATCCTCTCCCTGAATTATCTAAGTGTGTTGTCTTTAATAAGAATCTTTTACTGAAGTTTTAATTCTCTTGCTGCTCTTTGATATTTTGTAACATAATGAAAAACTGCATAACATAAATGTAGGAACAAACTGTTTGGTTTAAAAAAACCAACTTACTGTTTCTGTTTCCCATCCTTTCAATCTTCGTCTTGTCGTAACTGGCTTTAGTGTGATTTCATTTCTCCTGTCCTGCCTGCCGTGGATTCAGTAGATCCTGCATCATGGAGGCAGGGCTTGCGCAAAACTGGCATTGTTCTGGTGCCCAGTAAGGGTGAAAAGTTGATGGTGAGGCTCTGGTGTGCACAGTTCTGTGTACAGGTTGCAAAATAACCTATTTAATCAAGATACTGATAACTGAAAACTGCATGTTTCTGGACTTGCATCTGGCGATCCCAGTGTGTATGACAAAGCGTGACTTTTTCTAAGCTAACTTTTAGAGGAGCAGCAGACCTTGACCAGTCTTACATTTCTTGTCTCATTAACTAATTGAAGGGAAGAGTCTGTAGGTTGTCTCTCACCACAACTCCCCTCCAAGCTCAACACTCCTGTGATGATTAAAACCAGTTGCGTTCTCAAGTCTCCACGAGGAGTGTGAATTGCCCCAGCTAATGCAAGTGAATAACCTCAATCCGTTCACGTGTGTGTTATAGTTTCCAACATCTACAACCAAGGTTTCTCCCAAAGAAGAAGAGAGGAAAGATGAGTCTCCTGCTACGTGGAGGTCAGGTCTTCGAAAAACTGGTAGTTATGGGGCTCTTGCAGAAATTACTGCTTCCAAAGAAGCTCAGAAAGAAAAGGACTCTGCAGGTGTTATCCGTTCTGCTTCAAGTCCCAGACTTTCTTCTTCATTGGACAACAAAGAGAAGGTAATAGTTTTTAGTGTGAAACAATAGCTTGAGGAACTGGTCTACCTTACTCAGCATAGATGGTTATGATGTACTGTAGAAGTATAGACTAGACTAGACTAGACTAGACTAGAATAGAATAGAATACAATAGAATAGAATAGAATAAACCAGGTTGGAAGAGACCTTCGAGATCGTCACGTCCAACCTATTATCCAACACCACCTAATCAACTAAACCATGGCACCAAGCACCCCATCAAGTCTCCTCCTGAACACCTCCAATGATGGTGACTCCACCACCTCCCTGGGCAGCCCATTCCAATCGGCAATCACTCTCTCTGTATAGAATTTCTTCCTAACCTCCAGCCTAAACCTCCCCTGGCACAGCCTGAGACTGTGTCCTCTTGTTCTGGTGCTGGTTGCCTGGGAGAAGAGACCAACTCCCACCTGTCTACAGCCTCCTTTCAGGTAGTTGTAAAGAGCAATAAGGTCTCCCCTGAACCTTCTCTTCTCCAAGCTAAACACTCCCAGCTCCCTCAGCCTCTCACAGGGCTGTGCTCCAGACCCCTCCCCAGCCTTGTTGTCCCTCCCTGGACATGTTCAAGTGTCTCAATGTCCTTCTTAAACTGAGGAACCCAGAAGTGGACACAGGACTCAAGGTGTGGCCTAACCAATGCTGAGCACAAGGGCACAATGACTTCCCTGCTCCTGCTGGCCACACTATTCCTAATGCAGGCCAGGATGCCCTTGGCCTTCTTGGCCACCTGGGCACACTGCTGGCTCATGTTTAGGCACCTGTCAGCCAGCACCCCCAGGTCCCTCTCTGTTTGGCAGCTCTCCAGCCACTCTGACCCCAGCCTGTAGCACTGCCTGGGGTCGTTGTGGCCGATGTATAGAACCTGGCACTTAGATGTGTTCAATCTCATGCCCTTGGACTCTGCCCATCTGTCCAGCCTGTCAGGGTCCCCCTGCAGAGCTCTCCTACCCTCTAACAGAGGGTCTTGTTTACAAGAAGTTATTTCTTTAATTAAACTGGAATCCTCTGAACCAATCCAAGGGCACATTTGGAACAAGTAACTGAATGGCTCTGTTTCAAGTATAAAGGTTTAAATGTGACGAGGATTATGAATAATCTAGACTATATGATAAGATGGTGGTGAATGGTGCCACATCCAGCTGGCGGCCAGTCACTAGTGGCGTCCCCCAGGGATCAGTGCTGGGCCCCATCCTCTTTAATGTCTTCATTGATGATATGGATGAGGGGATTGAGTCAGTCATCAGCAAGTTTGCAGATGACACCAAGTTGGGAACAGATGTTAGTCAGTTAGAGGGTAGAAAGGCTCTGCAGAGGGACCTCGGCCGACTGGACAGATGGGCACAGTCTAATGGCATAGCATTTAACAAGTCCAAGTGCCGGGTGCTGCACTTTGGCCACGGCAACCCCATGCAGAGCTACAGGCTGGGGTCAGAGTGGCTGGAGAGCTGCCAAACAGAGAGGCACCTGGGGGTGCTGATTGACACCCGCCTAAACATGAGCCAGCAGTGTGCCCAGGTGGCCAAGAGGGCCAATGGCATCCTGGCCTGTATTAGGAATAGTGTGGCCAGCAGGAGCAGGGAGGTCATTGTGCCCCTGTACTCTGCATTGGTTAGGCCACACCTTGAGTCCTGTGTCCAGTTCTGGGCCCCTCAGTTTAAGAAGGACATTGAGACACTTGAACGTGTCCAGAGAAGGGCAACGAGGCTGGTGAGAGGCCTTGAGCACAAGCCCTATGAGGAGAGGCTGAGGGAGCTGGGGTTGTTTGGCCTGGAGAAGAGAAGGATCAGGGGTGACCTCATTGCCCTCTACAACTACCTGAAAGGTGGTTGTAGACAGGAAGGGGTTGGTCTCTTCTCCCAGGCAACCAGCACCAGAACAAGAGGACACAGTCTCAAGCTGCACCAGGGGAGGTTTAGACTCGAGGTGAGGAAAAAGTTCTTCACTGAGCGAGTCATTCGTCATTGGAATGTGCTGCCCAGGGATGTGGTGGAGTCGCCGTCCCTGGAGTCGTTCAAGGGGAGATTGGACATGGCACTTGGTACCATGGTCTAGTTGTGAGGTCTTTTGGGACAGGTTGGACTTGATGATCCTTGGGGTCTCTTCCAACCTTGGTGATACTGTGATACTGTGAAGAAGCTATGGAAAATACCAATACAGTTGCCTTCAGTAATCCGTGTTGGGATTGTACTGCAGCAAAACAGAAGAGAAATATTTGCATTACTGTGTTCATATGATCAGGTAGTAATAAATACAGGTGAAGTTGTCCCAATGATGGTTTCCCTGCTAGTGGCAGTTTCTTCCATAGCAATGGCACTGCTAATACTGAGTACTTGTCTTTCAGGAGAAAGATGGGAAAGGAACTCGACTAGCATATGTTGCACCTACGATACCAAGACGACTGGCCAGTACCTCTGACATTGATGAAAAAGAAAACAGGTGACTCTGAAGTTACAACTTCTGTTAAAGATGAAATTACAGGATCTTGGGGTGGCTAACAACCCGACAGATTTCAGAACAGGGATAATTGATGGCCCCATCATGCTCTGTAGGTTATTCTAACCCATAATCCATAGGGTAACCCAATTCCTGGAGATTTTTGGCCTTGTGGATGATAATGGCCCCTTAGAAAATCCCAATCTCTCTGTGACAAAAGCAGAACTATGCAATGAATGTAGAAAAATAAATTCAAAGCCAAAATATGAAGTAGTAAAGTTTAAACTGCTAAAAGCATTTTTCTGCTTTGTCATGAGCCATGGAGTGCTGCTGTCTGGCCCCTTCACTACTTTAGATAAGAATAAAATGCTGTGTTTCTCACAGTCTTGGCTTACAGTCATGTGGAGGAGCAGCAATAACTTGCTGAAATGACAGTTAAATTACAAAAGCAATTGTTCTGTGTTTACATGTTGAACTTTTGCTGTCTTTTGGAGACTTTTTGCCTTCCTTTGCTGGTATTTCTTCTGTAGCTTTCAGTTTGAAAGCCCCAAAAGTTGAGGTGCATTGGCTTGTTACTTGTTAAAGTTTGGGTGACTTCATGGCGTATTTACATGGCCAGAATCATAGAATCAATAAGGTTGGAAAAGACCTCAGGGATCATCAAGTCCAACCTGTCACCCAAGACCTCATGACTACTAAACCATGGCACCAAGTGCCACGTCAAATCCCCTCTTGAACGCCTCCAGGGACAGTGACTCCACCACCTCCCTGAGCAGCACATTCCAATGACTAACAACTCTATCTGGGAAGAACTTTCTCCTCACCTCCAGCCTAAACTTCCCCTGGTGCAGCTTGAGAATCTCCCAGTTCTTCATTTTTTCCCTTTACTGAGGTTCCACACAAACATCTTGAGTTAATACAGAATGAATAGTACAAAAGTTTTACATCTCCCTAATGTCTTCTTTCTGCTGGATCATCTCCAGCCAACTGAGTGTTGGATGACCTGAACTAAAAATCCTCTCATAGGTCAGAATGTGCTGTTGTAGTTGTTATGGGTTGTTACTGCTGCAGCTTTTGAAAAGGGTTCATTTTGGCACAAATGCAAGATAAATACCAGCTTTCCTTATGAAATACTGTTGCCTCTTCTTATACTTCCAGAATATATTGTCTCTGGGTAAAAATGTCTTGTTTTGAAATGAGGATATTCCAGCTCTTGAGCTCCCCTAAAGTTCAGCTTAGTTTGTTAGCATCTCTCATGTTCCTTGGCCAGGTTTGTTTTTCAGTCTCTCTTTCTGTAACAGGAATGTTTGGAGTTTCTGTTTATCATTCTCAGGAGTACTGTATTCTTTGAGCTCAAGTTCACTAGTTTTGGTTTGTTTCTAAGAGAGATTATTTCAAGGTTGTTTTTTTTTATTCTTCTGAGAGATTCTTGAAAACTCCATTTCTCCAAAAATGTCTTAACTAGCTGATGCCTTAAGATTGGGATAAATATTTCATTGCAGTTTTTATTTAGAATCACAGAATGTTAAGGGCTGGAAGGGATCTCCAAAGCTCATCCAGTCCAAAACCCCCTGCCAGAGCAGGAGCACCTAGAGCAGATCACACAGGAACACATCCAGGCAGGGCTTGAGTATCTCCAGAGAGGAAGACTCCACAACCCCACTGGGCAGCCTCTTCTAGTGTTCTGGCACCCTCACAGGGAAAAAATTCTTCCTCCTATTTCCATGGAACTTCCTCTGCCTCAGCTTCCACCACTGCCCCTTGTGCTGGCATTGGGCATCACCCAGCAGAGCCTGGCTCCAGCCTGTGGGCACTCACCCTGCACATCTTTATCAACAGGAATGAGGTCACCTCTCAGGCTCCTCCTCTCCAAGCTACAGAGCCCTCAGCTCCCTCAGGCTCTCCTCATAAGGGAGAAGCTGCTATTGCTTGTAACAGAGAGACTACATTTTGCTTCAGTTTTGAGGTGTATGTCCTGTATGATGTGCCAGTTTTAACCACGGTGCCCTATTCACAGATACACTTCCCAAAAGTGGGTATCAGCACCAGCACATTTTAACTGGTATGCACTGGGTGAACTGGAGTCATCAGACTTGTTAGTCCCAGCGCTAACCAAACCACTGACCCTGAGAACTTCCTGTATTCCTTAGTGTCCTGGAGATGAAGCCTGCTTTTAGGCCAGCCTGTTTGGGCAGCAACTCTTTGCCTAGTGCATGATGTGGCAGGCAAAGCAGCTTGCTAACATCAAGCCATCAGAGATTTTTGACATTTAGTCTGACCTTTGCTACAAGTGGAATTTCACCACCTCCACTACATGCAGCAGGACCTCTCTGTCGTAGGTATCTCAGAAGTTGTACTTCAGTGGCAAGAAACCACACTGCACCAGCTTCTGTTTGATCCTTTACTACAGTTTTTTCCAAGCACAGAAGTGCCAGGGTGCATTTTTGTGGTGCAAAACCAGGTACTTTCTGAAAGGCCAAATGTACCTGAGCATAAAATATATCTTCACAAAGTTTTGTTGTATTTTTCTCTCACACACCTGGTTGCATTTTGTGCATAGTTTTATGAAAGCCTTTTTTTCCCCCCCCCTTCCTTCTGTCTGAATTTGACTTCAAATCCTGAGCTGACATTTTTGTTAGAAAAGCAAATAATTTTTTTTGCATCTCAGCATCTGTTTTCAGAGTAGTTCTTCTAAGTGGATGTTTTGCAAGGTTATTTCTTCTTGTTACACAGTGCAGCAGCAAGCTGGAAATTCCTTATGGGTAATGTAATGTCAGCTAGTGATATGTGGCAGGCTACTCAGGAGTGGCTACTGCAGGCCTGTCAACACTAGTCTACAGTATCATGAGTTCTAAAGGCTGGTTAGCTGTTGAACACCTTACAACATCCAAGAATAAAAATCCTATTAAATCAATTTTTAAAACACCTGAGTAGTTTTCCCTGTATTGCATTGGATAGCATCAGGAGCAAACAGAAAAGTCTCTTCTTGCTTTCTTGAAGAAAAACAAAGCCAACCATGCTCTCAGAATTGTCAGGGTTGGAAGGGACCTCAAGGAGCATCCAGTTCCAACCCCCCTGCCATGGGCAGGGACACCTCACACTACAGCAGGTTGCTCACAGTCAGATCCAGCCTGGCTGCAAAAACCTCCAGGCATGAGGCTTCCACCACCTCCCTGGGCAACCTGTGCCAGTCTCTCACCACCCACATGGGGAACAACTTCTTTCTAACATCCAATCTCAATCTCCCCATTTCTAGGTTTGCTCCATTCCCCCAGTCCTATCACTCCCCAGCTTTCTTGTAGTCCCCTTCAGATCCTGGAAGGCCACAATTAGGTCTCCTGGGAGCCTTCTCTTCTCCAGACTGAACAACCCCAACTCTCTCAGTCTGTCTCCACAGCAGAGCAGCTCCAGCCCTCTGCTCATCCTCGTGGCCCTTCTCTGGGCCCCTTCCAGCACCTCCAGATCCTTCCTGTAACAGGGCCTCCAGAACTGGACACAGAGCTCCAGGAGGGGGATGATTGATTTCATTTTGATTATTAAATCCTTACTGATCAGGAAATCCCCTTCAGCAGTATTTCTTTCAATGCTACTTTCCTATCGCATGTCTAACACTGCAGTGTATTTCCACAAGACCTTGACAATGATTGTCTGCAAAGGTCATTTAGGTTGTGTTCTGCAGAGTTATATTTCACTGTGTTTTCCAGGAGTTCCATCTTTCATTACTTTTTTTTTTTTTCCCCTTTAATTTTTCTTCTTCCCCCCTCTCATCTTTAACTCTGTCAGGCTGTTTAATCAAAACCAACCTTTGGCAAGATGAGTTTGCTAAACTCCATGGCTTTTTTTTTCACAGGGACTTATCTGCTAGCTCAATACGTAGTGGCAGCTCCTACACCAGGAGAAAATGGGAGGATGATGCCAAGAAGAACAGTTTGAATGAAGGTCCTACATCTTTAAACACAAGTTATCAAAGAAGGTGTGGGATTTCCTCTTACCTTTATTTTTTTCTCACAGTAAGCTTATCAGTTAAACAAGCAAATGAAGAGCTGGATCACT
The DNA here is from genome assembly GCA_033816785.1 of Picus viridis. Taxonomy (NCBI): domain Eukaryota; kingdom Metazoa; phylum Chordata; class Aves; order Piciformes; family Picidae; genus Picus; species Picus viridis. The sequence goes on from CM066567.1 coordinate 11,239,130, forward strand.
TTCTGAGGACGGTTTAAAACTGAAGGGTATCATAGTGAAATGTGAGGCCATTCAGCGAGACCTGGACAGTCTGAGACCTGGACAGACTGAGAGCTGGACAGACTGAGAGCTGGACAAATAGGAGCCTAATGAGGTTTAACAAGGCTAAGTGCAGAGTCCTGCACCTGGGAAGGAAGAATAAATTGCAGCAGTACAGGCTGGGAGGTGATCTGCTGGAGAGCAGCCCTGTGGAGAGAGACCTGGGAGTGTTGGTGGATGGTATCCTGGGGTGCATTCAGAGGAACGTGTCCACCAGATCCAGGGAGGTTCTCCTCTCCCTCTGCTCTGTCCTAGTGAGACCTCACCTGGAATATTGCATCCAGTTTTGGGTGCCCAGTTCAAGAGGGACAGGGATCTGCTGGAGAGAGTCCAACAGGGTGCTGCAAGGATGCTGAAGGGACTGCAGCACTGCCTGATATGGGGCAGGCTGTGGTCCCCCACAGCAAACTCCTGGCCAAGCTGTCAGCCCCTGGCTTGGACAGAAGCACTCTGAGCTGGGTTAGGAACTGGCTGGAGGACTAAGCCCAGGGAGTGATGGTGAATGGTGCCACATCCAGCTGGCAGCCAGGCACCAGTGGTGTCCCCCAGAGATCAGTGCTGGGCCCCATCCTTTTCAATATCTTTACTCATGATCTGGACGAGGGGATTGAGTCCATCATCAGTAAGTTTGCAGATGACACCAAGCTGGGGGCAAGAGTTGATCTGTTAGAGGGTAGGAGAGCTCTGCAGAGGGACCTTGCCAGGCTGGACAGATGGGCAGAGTCCAAGGGCATGAGATTGAACACATCCAAGTGCTGGGTTCTACACATTGGCCACAACAACCCCATGCAGCGCTTCAGGCTGGGGTCAGAGTGGCTGGAGAGCGGCCAGGCAGAGAGGGACCTGGGGACAGCAGCTGAATATGAGCCAGCAGTGTGTCCAGGTGGCCAAGAAGGCCAATGGCATCCTGGCCTGCACCAGGAATAGTGTGGCCAGCAGGAGCAGAGAAGTCATTCTGCCCTTGTGCTCAGCACTGGTTAGGCCACACCTTGAGTCCTGTGTCCAGTTCTGGGCTCCTCAATTTAAGAAGGACATTGAGACACTTGAACGTGTCCAGAGAAGGGCAACAAAGCTGGGGAGGGGTCTGGAGCACAGCCCTGTGAGGAGAGGCTGAGGGAGCTGGGATTGCTTAGCCTGGAGAAGAGGAGGCTCAGGGGAGACAACTCTACAACTGCCATCTACAACTCCCTGAAGGGAGGCTGTAGCCAGGAGGGACTTGGTCTCTTCTCCAGGCAAGCAGCTCCAGAACAAGAGGACCAGGGGAAGTTTAGGCTGGAGGTGAGGAGAAAGTTGGCCATTGGAATGTGCTGCCCAGGGAGGTGGTGGAGTCACCATTCCTGCAGGTGTTCAAAAAAAAAAAGGATTGGATGTGGCACTTGGAGCCATGGTTTAGTTGTCAGGAGGTGTTGGGTGACAGGTTGGACTTGATGATTTCTGAGGTCTTTTCCAACCTGATTGATTCTGTGATTTTGATGAGGAGAGGCTGAGAGCCCTGGGTCTGTTTAATCTGGAGAGGAGAAGGCTGAGAGGGGGTTTAGTAAATGTTTATAAATACCTGCTGAGGGAGCTGGGATTGTTTAGCCTGGAGGAGGCTCAGGGGAGACCTCATTGCTGTCTGCAACTACCTGAAGGGGGTTGTAGCCAGGAGGGAGTTGGTCTCTTCTCTCAAGCAACTAGCACCAGAACAAGAGGACAAAGTCTCAAGCTGTGCCAGGGGAAGTTTAGACTTGAGGTGAGGAGAAAGTTCTTCCCAGAAAGAGTAATTGGCCATTGGAATGTGCTGCCCAGGGAGGTGGTGGTGGAGTCACCATCCCTGGAGGTGTTCAAAAAAGGATTGTACGTGGTTACTTGGTCCCATGGTCTAGTCATGAGGTCTGTAGTGACAGGTTGGACTTGATGATCTTTGAGGTCTCTTCCAACCTTGGTGGTACTGTGATACCTGAGGGCTGGTGGTTAAGGGGGAAGGGACAGCTTCTGTTCAGTTGCACCCTGTGATAGGGCAAGGGGCAATAGATAGAAACTATAGGACAGAGGAGCCATAATTGAATACAAGGACAGGAATGTAAAGGATCTTCGATAGCTTTTGTGCTGTTTTAATGAGCAGAGATAAGTAACACCAATGCATGCCTTGTACTTGTCTCTTCCTTAGTGGCTCCTTCGGTAGAAGACAAGATGATTTGATTAGTTCTAATGTTCCAAGTACTGCATCAACAGTTACCTCTTCTGCTGGCCTTCAGAAAACACTGCCTGCCAGCACCAACACTACTACAAAGAGTACAACGGGTTCTACTTCAGCAGGTGTACCAAGCAGGTAATGGCTCCAGCACCCTTCTTGTTGTCTTGGAGTGTTCTCGTCGTGTTTCCTGCGTGCTTACGTACGTGCATGTGTTCTTGTGTAGTGCAGTCTGGGGCTCTGGATTTTTTTTTTGTTTCACCCTCCTGTTCGATTCATTTTGATTTGTATACAATTTGGCTCAAAAATCGTGGCTGGCTTTCCACTGCCAAGCGAAAGCCAGGCCTGTAGAAGATCATGAATCTGACGTCAGAAGGGTGCGAAGGATAAAAGTTGGGCCGTGAACTGCTCGAGTCTCCGTGGCTCCAAGCCGAGCTTTCACAGTAGAGACATTTCTCAGCCTTGCCTCTTTTTTAAAGGAACAAAAGCAATCACTTGAATTAAATGAAAAAATCCATCCCTCAATGTACATGTTACTAGTTGTTTAGTAAAGTGCTTTCATTGTTTAGCTGTTTCCTTTTTCTCTTTTTTTTTTTTGTGTTGCTGCTTGTCACGCTGTAGTACCTCAAATCGTTTGTGGGCTGAGGATAGTACTGAGAAAGACAAGGACAGTGGTTCTACAGCAGTGACCGTTCCTGTTGCACCATCTGTTGTAAATGCTGCGGCCACTACCACAGCCGTGACTACAGCTACTTCTGGCACTGTGTCCTCAACGTCAGAGGTCAGGGAGAGACGGAGGTGTGTAAAGGTCCTAAGAGTAACGTTGCTCTCATATAAAAGTTCTATTTCTGTTTATTTATTTATTTTCTCACATAAAGGAATGTGTTGTTGGTTACCACCAATCTGGGATGGTACAGGATGGGAAGCAGTGTTGCTTGCTTGCTGTGTGTTGAAAACACCTAGCGACCTGCCTGGGTTTGCCTAAGAGCTTAGCGCCAGTGCGGACCATTCCTGAGCTTTTGATACTGGCCTCAGGTCATCACGCAGCATGTGGCATTTTCATACCTGTAGTTCCACTGATAGATCAAATGAGTTGTCTTGAAAACAGAACTGTGTTGAAACACTGAATGAAAACCCAGAAAATCAATAATTCATCGCTTACTACCGGTACATTGGGCTACTGTGCCACTGGCAGTATGCTAACAAGGCAGCACTTGGTCAGTAATTTTGTGTGCCAGTCGCCACTGAGAAAAATGTTATTGAACCCAACACATTCTGTTTGGTTTGTTGCATCATATAGGGCCTCTGCTACTTAAAACACAATCTACAGCTGTAAATGCAATGGTTTAAGAGCTACTCAGTATGAAAAATGAGTAAGAAGCCAATGTAAATCTTGCTTCATGGTGTTTTTTTTCTGTTAAAACTGCATGGAGGGTGAGTTAAGATTGATGCATATTTTCATTTCCAGAAAGAGTTGTAAGCTGCTGTTATATGGAAGCAGAAATAAGATTTCAATAGGTTGTCAGCTCCTGTTAGCTTTCCATGGATTCTTCATCTTCTGGGTATTTACAAGTGTTCATCCTTTAACCCTTCCACTGAAATGCAAGCTCAGCCTTCTGTCTTGCTCCTGCAGTAGTTCTGGATTGTAACACCTCTATGGGTGCCGGATGTATCTCTGTACCTTCACAGGGATAATCAGCCTCTTCATCAGTACAGAAGTATCCTGCATTCATTTGGTTCTCTCAAGGCAGCAACAACATTTCAAGATGCCTCACAGCTCTAGGCTGATTTAAAGTAGTCTCTTTTCAAAAGTCTTCCTTTTATACCCAAAACTGGGAAGAAATAACTGCTAGGGAATGGGGGGTTATTTATTTGTTTATTTTTAAGTGCAGGGAGGCTGCCCATGTGCTTACAACTCATTTCAGTAAGAACCATAGTTGGAACCAGCATTTTCCATAGTGAAATCTGCCAAAGGCTCTGAGGAGACCTTCTTGTGGCCTTCCAGTATCTGAAGGGGGCTACAAGAAAGCTGGGGAGGGACTTCTTGAGGTGCCAGGGAGTGATAGGACTGGGGGAAATGGAGCAAAACTAGAAGTGGGTAGATTCAGATTGGATGCTGGAAAGAAGTTCTTCCCCATGTCACAGGTTGCCCAGGGAGGTGGTGGAAGCCTCATCCCTGGAGGTTTTGAAGGCCAGACTGGATGAATGTGGCTCTGAGCAACCTGATGTAGTGTGAGAAGTCCCTGCCCATGGCAGGGGGGTTGGAACTGAGTGATCCTCAAGGTCCCTTCCAACCCTGATAATTCTATGATTCTGTGATAAATTCAAAGCAAACCCAGCCAAATGCATCTTCTTCTCAAAAGCAGTTCCTGTTTTGAAATGCAAATACCATTTCAGTCTCCTAGGAGCTAGAAAAGCAAAGACATTTAGAATTAAGGCTTTTGCTGTCTTGTTTGCTCTTGCTAGTGTGTGTATACTAATGCACATACCCAACAGATATTCTAGATACCTGCAGCTGGCCTGAAATGCCTTCTGTTGTCTGACTCTGGGCCAGCTGTACAGTATACTGTTGCAGATGCATTTTTGATTGCATATTAAAGCATCAGTTACTTCCTACAAATCAGCAAGCCTGGACTAATTACTGCATGCATGTGAGAAGGTAATAAATGCAGATTCACACATGCATTCTCTATCTGTATCTATACAGATACATTATATATATATATATGTGTGTGCGTGTGTGTATCTGTGTGCGTTTATATGCACATGAAAAACTTGTCTGTGTATGAAATACTAGAGAAATAATTTCTTAAGAAACTAATCTCTATATATAGAGATTCTATCTAATTCTATTCTATTCTATTCTATTCTATTCTATTCTATTCTATTCTATTCTATTCTATTCTATTCTATTCTAATCTCTATATATAGAGATTAGTTGGGAGCAGATGTTGATCTGTTAGAGGGCAGAAAGGCTCTGCAGAGGGACCTCGACCGACTGGACAGATGGGCAGAGTCCAACAGGATGGCATTCAACAAATCCAAGTGCCAGGTGCTGCACTTTGGCCACAGCAACCCCATGCAGAGCTACAGGCTGGGGTCAGAGTGGCTGAAGAGCTCCCAAACAGAGAGGGGCCTGGGGGTGCTGATTGACAGGTGCCTAAACATGAGCCAGCAGTGTGCCCAGGTGGCCAAGAAGGCCAATGGCATCCTGGCCTGCATTAGGAATAGCGTGGCCAGCGGGAGCAGGGAGGTCATTGTGCCCCTGTACTCTGCATTGGTTAGGCCACACCTTGAGTCCTGTGTCCAGTTCTGGGCCCCTCAGTTTAAGAAGGACATCGAGACACTTGAACGTGTCTAGAGAAGGGCAACGTGGCTGGTGAGAGGCCTTGAGCACAAGCCCTGTGAGGAGAGGCTGAGGGAGCTGGGGTTGTTTAGCCTGGAGAAGAGGAGGCTCAGGGGAGAACTTCTTGCTCTCTACAACTACCTGAAGGGTGGTTGTAGCCAGGAAGGGGTTGGTCTCTTCTCTCTAACAACCAGAACAAGAGGACACAGTCTCAAGCTGCACCAGGGGAAGTTTAGGCTGGAGGTGAGGAGAAAGTTCTTCACTGAGAGAGTCATTTGCCTTTGGAATGTGCTGCCCAGGGAGGTGGTGGAGTCCCCATCCCTGGAGGTGTTCAAGAGGGGATTGGACGTGGCACTTGGTGCCATGGTCTAGTCATGAGGTCTGTGGTGACAGGTTGGACTCGATGATCTTCGAGGTCCCTTCCAACCTTAGTGATACTGTGATACTGTGATTCTCCCGTTCTCTGCTCCACTCTGCTGAGACCCCACCTGGAGCTTTGTGTCCAATTCTGGAGCCTCTGTTCCAGGAAGGATCTGGAGGTGCTGGAAGGTGTCCAGAGAAGGGCCACAAGGATGAACAGAGGGCTGGAGCTGCTCTGCTATGAGGACAGACTGAGAGAGTTGGGGCTGTGCAGTCTGGAGAAGAGAAAGCTCAAAGGAGACCTAATTGTGGCCTTCCAGTATCTGAAGGGGGCTACAAGAAAGCTGCAGAGGGACTTTTGAAGGTGTCAGGGAGTGAAAGGACTGGGGTGAATGGAGCAAAACTAGAAATGGGGAGATTGAGCTTGAATGTTAGGAAGAAGTTGTTCCCCGTGAGGGTGGTGAGAGACTGGCACAGGTTGCCCAGGGAGGTGGTGGAAGCCTCCGTGCCTGGAGGTTTTTCAGGCCAGGCTGGATGTGGCTGTGAGCAACCTGCTGTAGTGTGAGGTGTCCCTGCCCATGGCAAGAAGGTGGAAACTGGATGCTCCTTGAGTTCCCTTCCAACTCTGGCAATTCTGTGATTCTATGATTTGAGTTCTGAGGGTGCTCCCTTGATCACAGATCAGTGACAAGGTTGAAGTGTGTAAAAAGTCATCCATCCTATGTAGTTAAAAGTTTTCTTTTGTTCTGGTTTTACAGCCTTGTCATGTTGCTGGGGAGGGTTTCTGACCATTTAATACATTTGTACCAAAATTCCTGCTTGACAATCTTGTGTTTAATTAACTCTTCAGATCATACCTCACTCCAGTACGGGATGAAGAGTCAGAATCCCAAAGGAAAGCTAGATCTAGGCAAGCAAGACAGTCTAGAAGATCTACACAGGTACAGTTGTATTAACTCTTCTGCATGTATGGAATCATGCCCACGTAGCTCTCTGAGCACAGTGGCATTTCTGTTGCCCAGTAAAACTCTAAATACAGCAGTGGGTCTTCATGGTGTGAAAGAACTTGTACCAAGTGAAACAGAGCTGCTTGCTTTTCCCCTTTTCTTCCCTAAGAGCTTTAAGATCCTTCAGTGTGTACTGAAAGCTGGTTTTTTAATGGTCACTGAAGAATGACTTAATCCAAATATGAAACCACAAACAGTCTCCACTGAAAGGAAGATTTTGATTTCCTCGTGGTAAAATGATTTAGTCACTGGTGTCTGAAGTAATGTAGTATTTATGCCTGTGATTAATTTTTTTATGGCTGTGATTTCCTGGCTGAAGGTTTAATAATTGAGTAATAAGCCCAGCATGCTGTGCTTACTTCCATTTCTGAGTCTCTCTTTCTGTGTGTAGGCCATTGAAGATACCATGATTGAGCTAGCCAACGTGTGGGCAGCTAATAAGATCCATGGCATAGGAACAAAATGCATCCAACCTCATTTCTGTGAGGAAGAGGTTTTTGTAACTTGCTGTTAATCTTGAACCTAGCTGCATGTTTCCTTTCAGCTTTACTCTCAGTTTACATACTGGAATATTTGGTGGGTTTTTTTCCCACTACCTCACACTTAATTGCAACCAGTGCAATCCTAACACGGATGTGACAGTAGCCAAATAGATTATCTCCAGCCAGTACTTGAACTCTCTTTGGGTGGTGGAGCAATTACCAACCACTCTCCTCTGCAGTGTGTTTACCTGTGTCTTCCTGTGCCTGCTGACAAACTGATAATAATTAGCAAGTAGTCTCTGGATGAAACAGCACAAAGAAATACTCCAGCAATAATCTTTGTCTGCTTTAAGGCTGACTCTTTATATTGTGTACTGATGTTACTTTCACATCATTGCAGTTTTAAACCCCACAGCTATTTCTGCTTCATACAACATACTGGAGTTCTTTTTTTACCTCCTGATTAATAATTCAGAGCCCTGAGAGATGGTCAAACCACAGGCCAGCCATGGAGTATTTACAGAAAAGAAGCTACCAGGAATTGTTTTATTAAAACCTTGTCAGTACAAGGTGGGGGTGGGGGTGGAAATCAAACCAGAAATGACTAACTGATCAGCTGCAAGGCTGGCTTTGAAGAAAAGGGTTTGAGGTGTTTGGAGCAGTGTCTCAGTAAGCTACAAAAATGCAGTTCTCTTCAGAGAATTGTTTGCTTTCTGAGCATATTTCAGCTCTGCTTTTCAGCCACAGGGTAACAAGGAAATGCAAACTGGGTGGCAGCTTTCTCTGGTCCTGTTGGTGCCATTTGTTTTTGTGTTGTTGAGGGAAAGTCCAGTGGCAGTGAGTGACTTGTAAAGTATCACCATTCCTGGACATTTGGTAACTGTTAGACTTTTTTGGGGGCTCTTTCCAAAATATTTACTACCCTTATGATGATAACTGGAAGGATCTAGTGGGTCCTGAAGTGATTTCTACATTATATTCTCCATGATCTGTAATGTCCTAAACCAACTCGCTGTGGTGTTGCTGGAGAATCTGTAGCAGAGCACACTGCAGCAAACATTTGCCACAAGTCAAAGAGGGATGTTTGATTCCAAGAGAGTATCTAGGTGAAACTGGTTTCTGCAGCTCAATTTTCTCTTCAAAATCTGTTATTTATAGAATGTGGTCCTCTACATTAATGGGAGTGATGCACTGAAAAGTTCTCTGCTACCTGCTGCCTTTGCAGGGTGTAACACTGACAGATCTTCAAGAAGCTGAGAAAACTATGGGAAGAAGTCGTCCCACGCGAACCAGAGAGCAGGAAAATGAAGAGAAAGAAAAAGAGGAGAAAGAAAAACAGGACAAAGAAAAACAAGAAGAAAAGAAAGAATCTGAAACTAAAGATGATGATTATAGACAAAGATACTCCCGAACTGTTGAAGAGGTATTTTTCATGATGGGTCCTTTTAGGCAGAGAAATCACATGAATCTTAAGTCCAAATGTAGTGTTTTAATGCTGGTACAACTACAAGAATTATTTCTATATTTAAATTTTAAAGCATTGTTTAATCTTGGTAAACTGGCTTGAGAGCAGTCCTGAAGAAAAGGACTTGGGGGTACTGGGGGATGAGAAGCTCAGCAGGAGCCAGCAGTCTGCACTTGCAGCCCAGAAAGCCAAGCAGAGCCTGGGCTGCAGCAAGAGAAGTGTGGCCAGCAGGGCCAAGGAGGTGATAATCCCCTTCTGCTCTGCTCTGGTGAGACCCCAGCTGGAGTACTCTGTCTAGTTCTGGAGCCCCTGTCACAGGAAGCATCTGGAGGTGCTGGAAGGTGTCCAGAGAAGGGCCATGAGGATGAGCAGAGGGCTGGAGCTGCGCTGCTGTGGAGACAGACTGAGGGACTTGGGGCTGTGCAGTCTGGAGAAGGGAAGGCTGTCAGGAGACCTAATTGTGGCCTTCCAGTATCTGAAGGGGGCTCCAAGAAAGCTGGGGAGGGACTTTTGAGGGTGTCAGGGAGTGAAAGGACTGGGGGAAATGGACCAAAACTAGAAATGGGTAGACTGAGATTGGATGTTAGAAAGAAGTTGTTGCCCATGAGGGCGGTGAGACACTGGCACAGGTTGCCCAGGGAGGTGGTGGAAGCCTCCTGCCTGGAGGTCTTTCAGGCCAGGCTGGAAGTGGCTGTGAGCAACCTGCTGTAGTGTGAGGTGTCCCTGGCCACGGCAGGGGGTTGGAACTGGATGATCCTTGAGGTCCCTTCCAGCCCTGACAATTCCATGATTGTATGAAATTAACTGTGATGTTTTTTTGCTGAACAGCCTTACCACCGCTACAGACCAACTTCAACTTCGTCATCCTCCACCTCTTCGCTCTCCACCTCCACTAGCTCTCTTTCAACTTCAAGTCAGCTGAACAGACCAAACAGCCTTATAGGTATCACATCTGCCTATTCCCGGAGCGGAACAAAGGAGAGTGAGAGAGGTAGGAGGATGCTTGTGAAGCCTTCTTTGTTCTTCCTTTAGCTGACACAGGGCAGCTTACGTTCTCTAAAGGTAAAGCAAGCTGGGATGCAGCACTGTGGCAGGGAGGCCACAGGGGGTGTGTCTTACTCCCATCCTCTGTAAGAAGTTACAAAACATTTGGAGGGGGCAAAAAGTTTTCTGTGCTTGGTGTTTTGCTGGCATTTAGTATGAAACAGCTAGAAGTAAAATAGCAGATGTCAGAGTGTAAACACTTGTAGGTGTTGGGGAGGATTTCTTACTTGATTGAACAACTGATGAGTAGCTGAGGTTTTGATTCAGTCCTTCCACACTCAAGGATTAGAATGGTGATTTGATGCTTTAAGGACCTCTCAGAGTTTCATGAGCAGCTGAAAACAAAGGGAAGGGGATGTTTAGAAGAGTATTTGATGGAACCATACTTCTAGATACTTAGTTTATGTAATCTTAAGATGAGGACGAGATGTGTGATTCAGGGGTCAGAAAAATGCTTTTTGCCCTCATTTCAAATGTGATTCACCTGCTGTAATTCTCAGTGTGTTGTGCCTGATTAGTAGCCTGTCAAAGGAGGAGGCTGTTGGCATACTGTCATCTGTTCTCTCTCAGAGGCATGCCACAGTCCTGGCATCTCTTGGGAGTCTCCCAAAGACTGAACTGATCAGTAACTTGGATAGAACTACTGATTAAAATCCATCATTTTGTTATACAAGGGATCAGATTAAATCATCCATTGATGCAGATCTCCAGGAGCTGTGTAGCAGTATTGCCATGTTCCCTAGGCTGCTGTTTTCTGAGGAAGATGTTGGGGCTAAGCTTCATGGATATGCTGAGTCAGTTTTCCCCTCTGTCCTGACATGAACTGAAATTTGCATTAAGCTCCTTCAGAAATGCATGCTTACTGTAGGAACCTCTGTCTAGACTGTTCTGTGGAAGCTATTGTCAGGGGTAAGTACTGATCCAGCAGGGTTGGTTGTGTTGTTTTTTTCATATTATGACTTCAGGAGGAGAAAGACATCACCATCTGAAAGCCCAGGGTCAAAATCATCTAGTTTGGAGTGGGACAGATTGCTCCATTGCTCCCAAAGGGGCAACAGAATAAGGCTCACACCAATGGGTTGGACAGCAATGGAAAGTTTAAATGGAAAAGCAATTCATGTACTGCACGAACTACAAAGCATAGTGGTGAGCACAGCAAAGCCTACAAAGCTCAGAGAAATCCCCAGTCTAAGCCTAACACACAAGTTTCTTCACACTAGATGAAAACCCAAACACTTTGCTTCTCCCCACCTGGGGCTCACCAAAGACCCCAGGGCTCTTTCTTCCCCCACTCCCCATTGCTAGGTTGGTTTCAGGCTGTCCAGGCCTGACCTGTCCCCTGCCTTTGTACCCTGGCATTAGGCCTAAACAGGCCAAGATTGCACAGGAAAAAAAAAAAAAAGGTTACTGAGGGCAAAGAGGCCTGGGATACTCCCCTATTGTTACCACATAAGAGAGGGTCTCTCTCCCATGGGATCAGAGAGGGAAGAAAGAGAGAGACAATAACTTCGCAGCCAGATTGATAAGGGTGCAGGATTTATGGGCAGAAACAGACTGTTGCCTGTGTCCACCCACTGGGCTGGACACTCTGGACACTGGAGGGCTCAGGTTTGGGGCTTCTTTTGTTGTTGGGGTTTCTTTGGAGGCACACAGCTTAGATGGCCACATCACCATTTGTTTAAAGGTGCATGTTCATCATGAATATTTGTGTTTCCCTTTTCTGTTCAACTCTTGCTTCATAGTAAAACATTTATTTACCTCTCAGGGCTAAGTGATGGCAAAGTTACTAGTGATGCTTCTAGCTGAACTCAAATCTGTGGTTGGTTTGTTTTATAAGAGAACAGCAGGCTGAATAGACTTGCCTTGCCTTGCTTTGTGCTTTTGTACATCTGCTGAGGCAGATGCTTGGAAATAGAATTTGAAGTGTGTAGTGTATTTGTAGTGTGTTACTGTATCATGGAAACATTTGGGTTAGGGGGCTGACCTGGGAGTCCCGGTGGACAGCAAGTTCTGCATGGGACAGCAATGTACCCTTGTGGCCAAGAGGGCCAAAGGGATCCTGGGGTGCAGCAAGAAAAGTGTGGCCAGCAGGGCTAGGGAGGTTTCCCCCCGCCCCACATCTACTTTGCCCTGGTGAGACCTCAACTGGAATGTGGCATCCAGTTTTGGGCTCCCCAGTTCACGAGGGACAGGGATCTGCTGGAGAGAGTCCAGTGGAGATCTGTGAGGATGACTGGGGGACTTGAACATCTCCTATGAAGAGAGACTGAGAGCCCTGGTGCTGTTTAATCTTAAGAGAATGCTGAGAGGGGATCTGATCAATATCTATCAGTATCTGAGGGCTGGGTGTCAAGTGGGAGGGGACAGACTCTGCTCAGTTGCACCCTGTGATTGGACAAGGGCAGTGGATAGAAACTCCAGCTCAGGAGGTTCCACCTCTACATGAGAAGGAACTTCTTTACTGTGAGAGTCATGGAGCACTGGAGCAGGCTGCCCAGAGAGGTTGTGGAGTCTCTTTCTCTGGAGACTTTCCAGCCCTTTCTGGATGCATTCCTGTGTGACCTGTGCTGGATTCTCTGCTCCTGCTCTGGCAGTGGGGTTGGACTCTGTCATCTCTGGAGGTCCTTTCCAAAGCCTGACATCTGTAAGCCTGTGAAATTAGCATTTTGCAGTTGCTGTTCAAGTACTGCAACAATATTTCACAGCATATTAGAGCTGTATTAGAGAAATGTATATTACAGCAAACCCTGTATGTGATAAGAAATGCTTTAGTGAATTCATTCCAGGTTAAATAAAACTAATCACAAGCACTGTCAAGACTGAGAATTCCTTGTAAAAAAAATAAACCAGAAAATTAGGTTGTGTCATATTGACATTAATAAGAAAGTTGTTATTGACAGAAGGGGGCAAAAGAGAGGAAGAAAAGGAAGAAGATAAGTCCCAGCCCAAGTCTATAAGGGAAAGGAGGAGACCAAGAGAAAAACGGCGATCTACAGGAGTTTCTTTTTGGACTCAAGATGTAAGTGAAAAGCTGCTCCTGCTGATGTGACAGCCTTAGCTGCTAGCAATAAGGAATGTGCATGATGTAGTCTTAAAATAGGGAATAGTTTAGAATAATTACTTTGGCAGTTTACTCTAATAGTTTAGAACTAATTACTCTGGCAGAAGACAGTTCAAGTTCCTTACTCTCTTCCTCTCTCTCAAGAAAATCCCAAAAGCAAAATGAATTCCCAAGTTATGTTGATAATGCTAAAAGGAATTCTAAAATACTGTAATCATGACTTGAGAGCAATGAACCATCATCTAAGGAAAACATCATCAGTGAACAACTCTTTATGTATTTGGTTTTAGTGCATGTATACCAAAGTTCATAGAGTCATAGAGTCGATAAGGTTGGAAAAGACCTCAGAGATCAAGTCCAACCTGTCACCCAACACCTCCTGACAACTAAACCATGGCTCCAAGTGCCACATCCAGTCCATTTTTGAACACCTCCAGGGATGGGGACTCTACCACCTCCCTGGGCAGCGTATCCCAATGGCCAATTACTCTTTCCGGGAAGGACTTGGATCAGTGCTGGGCCCTATCCTCTTTAATGTCGTCACTGATGATCTGGATGAGGGGATTGAGACAGTCATCAGCAAATTTGCAGATGACCCCAAGTTGGGAGCAGATGTTGGTCAGTTAGAGGACAGAGGAACTCGGCAGAGGGACCTCGACCGACTGGACTGATGGGCAGAGTCCAACAGGATGGCATTCAACAAATCCAAGTGCCAGGTGCTGCACTTTGGCCACAACAACCCCATGCAGAGCTACAGGCTGGGGTCAGAGTGGCTGGAGAGCTGCCAAACAGAGAGGGACCTGGGGGTGCTGATTGACACCCGCCTAAACATGAGCCAGCAGTGTGCCCAGGTGGCCAAGAGGGCCAATGGCATCCTGGCCTGTATTAGGAATAGTGTGGCCAGCAGGAGCAGGGAGGTCATTGTGCCCCTGTACTCTGCATTGGTTAGGCCACACCTTGAGTCCTGTGTCCAGTTCTGGGCCCCTCAGTTTAAGAAGGACATCGAGACACTTGAAGGTGTCCAGAGAAGGGCAACGAGGCTGGGGAGAGGCCTTGAGCACAAGCCCTATGAGGAGAGGCTGAGGGAGCTGGGGTTGTTTAGCCTGGAGAAGAGAAGGATCAGGGGTGACCTCATTGCTCTCTACAGCTCCCTGAAGGGGGGTTGTAGCCAGGAAGGGGTTGGCCTCTTCTCTCTAGCAACCAGCACCAGGACAAGAGGACACAGTCTCAAGCTGCACCAGGGGAAGTTTAGGCTGGAGGTGAGGAGAAAGTTCTTCACTGAGTCATTGGCCATTGGAATGTGCTGCCCAGGGAGGTGGTGGAGTCACCATCCCTGGAGGTGTTCAAGAGGGGATTGGACGTGGCACTTGGTGCCATGATCTAGTCATGAGGTCTGTGGTGACAGGTTGGACTGGACGATCTTCGAGGTCTTTTCCAACCTTGGTGATACTGTGATACTGTGATATGGTGACTTTTCTCCTCGTCTCAAGCCTGAGAGTTGGTTAAGAACAAGACTGATGTGGCACTTCACAAGCAGCCATGCACTAAAAACTGAAGAAACTGCTTTCAGGTTCAAGGGGCTGCAGCTGGTGTTTCCTTCTTCTTTGACATAGGATCAGGATGCAGTTCTGTAAAAGCAAGATGTTTGTGGGCCAGATGCAGAGTTCTGTTTCCTCTCCTCCTGGTACTGAAAATGTACTTGTTGGGGGATTTTCATCATACATCCAATATGTTTTCATTTTAGTTAGGTGGAATTTTACTGCTCTTAGCAGTTGCAACAGCAGAAGTCTCGAATACCTGAAGATCTCAGTGAGCTTTCAGCAGTTCAGTTATTTTTCCTCTCCAACTTCTTTCACCAGAGCGATGAAAATGAGCAGGAGCACCAGTCTGATTCAGAAGAAGGAACAAATAAGAAAGAAACTCAGGTAATTAAAAATCCCCTCTAATTCTTGTATTGACTGTCTAACAGATACATTTGGGATGTAACATTTTTGTTGCTGTGGGGTGCAATTGAAAAAGGGCACAGGGCAGAGCTCTCAGGAGTGCTTTCTGATTGGTAATTTGTGACTGTCACTCGGTGCTGTTTCCTTTGCAGGCATTAGGAACCATGTTTAACAGCTTAGCAATGGTTAGCACAGCTGGGTTTGCCTTCCATTCTGATTGTGTAGAATTAGCATCCACAAAATGCAGGTGACATTTCTGACATGTGGGTCAGGGACACATTGCAGGAAGTTGCTGGAGGAAGCTTTCAGTTTCTACCTTGCAAAAATCTTTCTTCCACCTGTACTGATATTTTCAGATAGATGATGTCCAGTGACTTGTGCACACTAATGAAAACCTGCTCATATTAACCCCAGTGCTGTCAGTAATGTAATTAACAAGGAATATGAGAAGCTAATGTAATGCAAGCATAGCAAGTCAAAGAGCCCAGTGTACCTGATTTCTCCACTGAGGAGAATGGGGCTGGGGCACTGCCCTATGAGGAGAGGCTGAGAGGCCTGGGGCTGTACAGTCTGGAGAGGAGAAGACTGAAAGGGCATCTGATCAATGTCTATCAATATCTGAGGGCTGGGGGTCAAGAGGGAGGGGACAGGCTCTGCTCACTTGCACCCTGGGATAGGACAAGGGGCAATGGATAGAAACTCCAGCACAGGAGGTTCCACCTCAACATGAGGAGGAACTTCTTTACTGGGAGGCTCACAGAGCAGGCTGCCCAGAGAGGTTGTGGAGTCTCCATCTCTGGAGCCTTTCCTTCCTCATCTGGATACATTCCTGTGTGACCTCCACTAGATTCCATGGTCCTGCTCTGGCAGGGGTTGGACTTGATGATCTCTGGAGGTCCCTTCCAACCCCTCACATCCTGTGGTCCTGTGCAACTGGGTTTCTGAACATTCAAATTCAGTACTGTTAGTTATGTTAAAAAGCCAGTGGAAAACAGTGTAATCCATTGAATTTGGTGGGAAATGTCCTCATAAACAGAATGGGGTTGTGACTGTGTGAGGGAGAGGGGAGAAAAGGGAAGTAGTAACCTCATATGTACTGTAAAATGGGTGTATTTCTTATGAACAATACCCTGGAGTAAAACACTACTGAATCAGGTTCACTCTTAAGGAACAAAGCTCAAGTGATGTTTCTCTCCTTTTTGCAAAAGCTTCCATTGCACATTCCTCAAATAGCTAAGGAATTCATGTGGAACCATTCTGCTTTGCTGCCTTTTTACTTCCATCTCCCATTAACATGCATGCATAGTTGTTTTCTTTCCTCCCAGTATTACGTGTCTTTCATCCTTAGATCTGCACTGAGTCCAGATTCCATTCTGGTAGAATGTGTGTGTGGTGCTTCTGATGGAATTAGACTTTTATAAAACTGGAGTGAAATAGTTTAAAATCAGGCCCAAAATGAAGAGTGTGATCTAGGATTAAAAGGATGGATGTGTTGGGGTGTGGTGGTGGAGAAGTGTAGAACTGAAGTCATAGATTCATAGAATGGTGTCAGTTGGAAGAGACCTTAAAGATCATCCAGTTCCAAGCCCCTGCCATGGGCAGGGATATCTTCCACTAGTCCAGGTTGCTCAGGGCACCATCTAAGCATGGCCTTGAACACCTCCAGGGAAGGGGCATCCTGGGCAACCTGTTCCAGTATCTCACCACCCTTCACTGCAAAGAATTTCTTCCTAATATCCAATCTAAATCTCCACTCTGCCGGCTTGAGATCATTGCCCCTTGTCCTA
This sequence comes from Picus viridis, assembly GCA_033816785.1. NCBI lineage: Eukaryota > Metazoa > Chordata > Aves > Piciformes > Picidae > Picus > Picus viridis. The sequence continues at coordinate 11,255,876 of CM066567.1, forward strand.
TCACTACAAGTCCCTCCCCAGCTCTCCTGTTAGCCCCCTTCAGGCACTGGAAGCTGCTCTAAATTATTGGCATAATTTCTTCTCAAGCCTTATGCATGTATATCTTTTTAATGTCAGAAGTGATGACTGAGCTGAGCTACCAGAAATTGAAGGGGAGATAAAGGAAGAAAATAGGGTAAAGACCATGCTGAAAAAATCCCCCCAAAAGGTAATACAATACAATAAACCAGGTTGGAAGAGACCTTCAAGATCATTGCGTCCATCCCATCAAACAACTAGATCATGGCACCAAGCACCCCATCAAGTCTCCTCCTGAACACCTCCAATGACGGTGACTCCACCACCTCCCCGGGCAGCCCATTCCAATGGGCAATCACTCTCTCTGTATAGAACTTCTTCCTAATGTCCAGTCTAAACCTGCCCTGGCGCAGCTTGAGACTGTGTCCTCTTGTTCTGGTGCTGGTTGCCTGGGAGAAGAGGCCAACCTCTGCCTGGCTACAACCTCCCTTCAGGGAGTTGTAGAGAGCAAGAAGGTCACCCCTGAGTCTCCTCCAGGCTAAGCAACCCCAGCTCCCTCAGTCTCTCCTCACAGGGCTTGTGTTCCAAACCCCTCACCAACTTCATTGCCCTTCTCTGGACACCTTCCAGCAAGTCAACATCCTTCCTAAACTGAGGGGCCCAGAACTGGACACAGGACTCAAGGTGTGGCCTAACCAGTGCAGTGTCCAGGGGCAGAATGACCTCCCTGCTCCTGCTGGACACACTGTTCCTGATGCAGGCCAGGATGCCATTGGCCCTCTTGGCTGCCTGGGCACACTGCAGGCTCATGTTCAGCCTCCCATCAACCAGCACCCCCAGGTCCCTCTCTGCCTGGCCGCTCTCCAGCCACTCTGACCCCAGCCTGTAGCACTGCATGGGGTTGCTGTGGCCAATGTGCAGAACCCGGCCCTTGGATGTGTTCCATCTCCTGCCCTTGGACTCTGCCCATCTGTCCAGCCTGCCGAGGTCCCTCTGCAAAGCCTCTCTACCCTCCAGCAGATCAACTCCTGCCCCCAGCTTGGTGTCATCTGCAAATTTACTGATGATGGATTCAATGCCCTCATCCAGATCATCAGAAAGATGTTGAAGAGCATGGGGCCCAGTACTGATCCTTGGGGCACACCACTAGTGCCCGGCTGCCAGCTGGATGTGGCACCATTCGCCACCACTCTCTGGGCTCAGCCCTCCAGCCAGTTCCTAACCCAACGCAGTGTGATCCTGTCCAAGCCATGGGCTGCCAGCTTGGCCAGGAGTTTGCTGTGGGGGACAGTGTCAAAGGCCTTGCTGAGGTTCAGGTAGACCACACCCACAGGCCTCCCCACATCCACCAGGCAGTCACCTGATCATAGAAGGAGATCAGGTTGGTCAGGCAGGACCTGCCCCTCCTAAATCCATGCTGGCTAGGCCTGAGCCCCTGGCCATCCTGTAAGTGCTGTGTGATCGCACTCGAGATGACCTGCTCCATAATCTTGCCTGGCACTGAGGTCAGGCTGACAGGCCTATAATTCCCTGGCTCTTCCAACCGGCCCTTCTTGTGGATGGGCACCACGTTGGCCAGCTTCCAGTCTTCTGGGACCTCTCCAGTGAGAGGTGTTCTGTGAAAAGTGAGGGGAGCAAGAGCAGCTGTGTGCTTGAGAAACGTGCTGCTCTTCCAGTGAGGTGTGGAGGCTGGGTGGTGCTTGAGCAGCAGCAGCAGCAGGGCTGCACAGCTTTCAGGGAATGGAAACTGCTGCTGTGTAGCTTCCCAAAGATTACAGAGACCTTTTCTAGCTTCTCATGTTCCCAGCCTCAGCCAGGAGGATGGGAATGTTTTCCTGCCTCTAGCAATTAGTGCTGTCTTACCTCACCAGCTCGTTTGTTGTCTCCCTGTGTGTGGCTGGAAAATGTTGTTTCTCGGATGGTCTGTGTGTAACTTGTTGAGCTTCCATTTGGGAGGCGTCAGTGCAGCAGGGGAACGGAGAGCTGGGAGAGTCGCACGTTCCCACGGCACCGTGGGGAGTCCTCTAGAAGCAAAGGAAAACAACCTTTAGAAAGAGCAGCTGCTAAGAAATAATGCAGGAGTGCTCCACTTCCTTGTGGTGGCTGCCCTAGATTGTAGCTGAAGGTTGAAAGGACCTGCTTAGCATACAGCATGCCTTCAAGGTAAAAAGGGGAAAAGTCTGAAGTCTTTCTGCACAAAACTTCCTCCGTTTTCTTGAGGGGAGAAGCAAGTGGTGGTCATTGTTTGGGTGGTGGGATTCTGTCATCTCACACCTGTCTTAGTTAAACATGCAATAATTGTAGAACCATAGAATGATCTGGGCCAAAAGGGACCTCCAAAGCTCATCCAGTCCAACCTCCCCGCAGTCAGCAGGGACATCCCCAACTGGATCAGGCTGCCCAGGGCCTCCTCCAGCCTCACCTGGAATATCTCCAGGGAAGGAGCCTCAACCACCTCCCTGGGAAACCTGTGCCGGTGTTCCACCACCCTCACAGTGAAGAACTTGTTCCTCACATCCAATCTAATTCTGCTCTTCTCCAGCTTGAAGCCATTGCCCCTGGTCCTGTCCCTGCAGGCCTTTGCAAACAGTCTCTCTCCATCCTTCCTGTAGCCCCCTTCAGGTCCTGGCAGGCTGCTCTTAGGTCTCCCTGGAGCCTCCTCTTCTCCAGGCTGAACACCCCCAGCTCCCTCAGCCTGTCCTTGTAGCAGAGGTGCTCCAACCCCTTGATCATTCTCGTGGATCTCCTCTGGACCCTCTCCATCAGGTCCATGTCCTTTTAGGCTGGAGGTGAGGAGAAAGTTCTTCACAGAGAGAGTCATTCGCTATTGGAATGTGCTGCCCTGGGAGGTGGTGGAGTTACCGTCCCTGGAGGTGTTCAAGAGGGGGTTGGATGTGGCACTTGGTGCCATGGTTTAGTAGTCATGAGGGATCACAGTACAGGTATCACAGTACCACCAAGGTTGGAAGAGACCTCAAAGATCATCAAGTCCAACCTGTCACTACAGACCTCATGACTAGACCATGGGACCAAGTAACCACGTACAATCCTTTTTTGAACACCTCCAGGGACGGTGACTCCACCACCTCCCTGGGCAGCACATTCCAATGGCCAATTACTCTTTCTGGGAAGAACTTTCTCCTCACCTCAAGTCTAAACTTCCCCTGGCACAGCTTGAGACTTTGTCCTCTTGTTCTGGTGCTAGTTGCTTGAGAGAAGAGACCAACTCCCTCCTGGCTACAGTGACAGGTTGGACTTGATGATCTTTGAGGTCTTTTCCAACCTTATTGATTCTATGGTTCTATACTGAGGGCTCCAGACCTGCACACAGTACTCCAGGTGAGGTCTCAGCAGAGCAGAGCAAAGAGGCAGAATCACCTCTCTGGATCTGCTGGCAATGCTGCTTTGGATGCTGCCCAGGCATTAAACTAGAAATGGGTACCAACTAGCAATGGGTAGATTGAGATTGGATGTTAGGAAGAAGTTGTTCCCCATGAGGGCGGTGAGAGACTGGCACAGGTTGCCCAGGGAAGTGGTGGAAGCCTCCTGCCTGGAGGTTTTTCAGGCCAGGCTGGATGTGGCTGTGAGCAACCTGCTGTAGTGTGAGGTGTCTCTGGCCATGGCAGGGGGTTGGAACTGGCTCATCCTTGAGGTCCCTTCCAACCCTGACAATTCTATGATTCTGTGTTCAAGAAGTGGAGGAAGGAACAGGGAGTTCAGGGAACACCATTCTGATGCCTTTGATAACAGGCAGGCCAATGGCAGAATGCACCAACTGCTGAAATGATGCCAGTGTTTAGGAATTCCAGAGTCTGATGTTAGCATCCTTGTAAATCATATTTTGGCAAGCACACTCTAGCACATATTTCTTTCCTGTTTCAGACATAACAACATTGAAACTTGACAGTGTTCAGATACTGTGTACTGTTGGGAAGCATTTAACAGAACTGTTCAGCTATACTGTGTAGAGGTTGTTACATGTTTTAATTATTAACCTGATCTTCTTCTTCTCTCTTTTTACCCCTCCCCAATTCAGAGTGATAGCCTTTCAAGGTACGTGCAACTTAAACACATTTGCATGGTTACAGTTTTTGCTTGCATATTCTCATTTTAGGCTACTGCTGGACAGATACAGATTGAACTTAGCCCTGGTAGTAGAAGGGTTGAGCTTCAGAAGGTGTTCATGAAGCTGTAAAGTTACACTGCTGACTGTTTTCTGCCACGTCTGGGTGGGATGCTCCATTCTGAGGAATGCATTGGGCTATGTGTTTGTAGCATGCTGAAGGCAGGTTGGGCATTTTCTAGGACACAGTGGATGCAGCACCATTCCCTACAGAATTCTTGTGCAAGCATTCTTCTTTGTTGCCCCTCTTTGTCATGGTTTGAGCCCAAACAGCTCAGGCTGAGGGCAGAAGGGGTTTACCCCAAGGGAGCGGATAACCACACTCATGCCGAATTGGAGGCTAAATTGAGATACTGTTTACAAAAGTAAATTAAATACAAAAGGTACAAAGGCCAAAGGAGACAGAGAGAGAGAGAGAGAGATGGAGAGAGAGAGAGACAGATAGAGACACAGAGAGAGACAGAGACAGAGAGAGAGACAGAGAGACAGAAAGACAGATAGAGACAGATAGATACAGAGAGACAGACAGAGACAGACAGTGAGACAGAGAAACAGACAGAGACAGAGACAGTGAGACAGAGAAACAGACAGATATAGAGACAGAGAGAGAGAGAGAGAGAGAGAGACAGAGAGATAGAGACAGAGAGAGAGAGAGAGAGAGAGAGACAGAATAGAGAGAGACAGAGAGAGAGACAGAGAGAGACAGAGAGAGAGACACAGAGAGAGAGATAGAGACAGAGAGAGACAGAGACGAAGAGAGAGAGACAGAGACAGAGACATAGAGACATGTAGATAGAGATAGAGACAGAGATAGACACAGAGAGAGAGACAGAGAGAGACAGAGATAGAGACATATAGAGAGAGAGAGACAGAGACACAGAGAGACACAGAGAGAGAGACAGAGACAGAGAGAGATAGAGACAGAGACATAGAGACATGTAGATAGAGAGAGAGAGATAGAGACAGAGAGAGACAGAGAGAGAGACACAGAGAGAGAGATAGAGACAGAGAGAGACAGAGACGAAGAGAGAGAGACAGAGACAGAGACATAGAGACATGTAGATAGAGATAGAGACAGAGATAGACACAGAGAGAGAGACAGAGAGAGACAGAGATAGAGACATATAGAGAGAGAGAGACAGAGACACAGAGAGACACAGAGAGAGAGACAGAGACAGAGAGAGATAGAGACAGAGACATAGAGACATGTAGATAGAGAGAGACAGAGATAGAGACAGAGAGAGAGAGACAGAGGGAGACGGACAGAGAAAGATAGAGACAGAGAGAGACAGAGAGAGAGAGAGAGACAGAGACGAATAGAGACAGAGACAGAGACAGAGACATAGAGACATGTAGATAGAGATAGAGAGAGAGAGAGAGATAGAGACAGAGAGAGATAGAGACAGAGAGAGAGAGACAGATAGAGACACAGAGAGAGACAGAGGTAGAGACATAGAGACATATAGATAGAGACAGAGAGAGAGACAGAGAAAGATAGAGACAGAGAGAGAGAGACGAATAGAGACAGAGACAGATAGAGACATAGAGACATGTAGATAGAGACAGAGATATAGAGAGAGACAGAGAGAGAGAGACAGAGATAGAGACATAGAGACATATAGATAGAGACAGAGAGAGAGACAGAGAGAGAGAGAGAGATAGAGACAGAGAGAGACGGACAGAGAAAGATAGAGACAGAGAGAGACAGGGACAGATAGAGATCGAGAGAAATATTTAATAGGTGGTCTTGTACATGAAGTCCTTTAAGATCTGTAACTGTTTGCTTCAATGATACATTTTTAAATGTTTTCAAGTTTCTTTGCATACAAGGCAGCTTCTTCCTTGGCCAAGCAATCTGAGAATCTTTTCCCAACGGAACCCTGAAGCGTTGGGGGGGATGTGAAAAATTAAAGGTGGATCGGATGAAAAGGCGGTGGCTTAACCAAAATCTGTGCTTGCATTTGGCTGTTTCCAGATGGGTCACAGCAAGCTCACCATCCTGCATGAAGTGAGTGGTCTCAGTTTGAACACACAGACGAATTAAAAGAAGCCCTGTTCTTTTGCAGGTATGACACAGGATCCCTCAGCATGTCTTCAGGTGAACGCTTTGATTCCGCGCAGGGGCAGTTGCACTGCAGTAGACTAGAAAAAGAAGATAGCACTGATTTTAAGAAGGTATCTGAGCTGATTGTTTTGGTGTGAAAATAGGACTGTAGTATCATAAATTGTCTGGTTATAGCCTCACATTGCATCACAGTTCCAGTGTTCCACCACCCTTGTAGCAAAGAACTTCTTCCTGACATCCAATCTTAATCTGCTCTCTAGATTGGATGTTAGGAACAAGTTCTTTCCTGTGGGGGTGGTGGAACACTGGCACAGGTTTCCCAGGGAGGTGGTTGTGGCTCCTTCCCTGGAGATATTCAAGGTGAGGTTGGAGGAGGCCCTGGGTAGCCTGATCCAGTTGGGGATGTCCCTGCTGACTGTGGGGAGGTCAGATTGGATGAGCTCTGGAGGTCCCTTCCAGCCTGAACCATTCTATGAGAGGGCTGGAGCACCTCTCCTATGAGGACAGACTGAAGGAGTTGGGGCTGTTCAGTCTGGAGAAGAGAAGGCTCCCAGGTGACCTAATTGTGGCCTTCCAGGATCTGAAGGGGGCCTACAAGAAGGCTGGGGAGGGTCTTCTCAGGATCTCAGGTAGTGATAGGACTAGGGGGAATGGAATGAAGCTGGAGGTGGGGAGATTCAGGCTGGACATGAGGAGGAAGTTCTTCAGCATGAGAGTCGTGAAGCCCTGGAATGAGTTGTCCAGGGAGGTGGCTGAGGCCCTGTCCCTGGAGGTGTTTATGACCAGGCTGGATGAGGCTCTGGCCAGCCTGCTCTAGTGTGGGGTGTCCCTGTCCATGGCAGGGGGTTGGAACTAGATGATCCTTGTGGCCCCTTCCAACCCTGACTGATACTATGATACTACTATGAGTCTAAAATCTGCTTAAGGCAACCTAGCTGATGGGAGGAGCAGAGCACTCACTACGGTGGGTGAAAATGCAGGTTGCAAAACCCAGCTTCTGAGAGCCCACCTGTCTTTCCTAGGCAAGGGAGACATCCAGGATCCATTGTTTGTAATGCCACACATTATAATGTTGTATTTTTCAGTTCATTGTGTCATTGAAACTGCTTTGTATATCTGTAAGGCCTTTTATTTAATGTGCTTTACCAGATTACATGCTTAGAGTGTCAACATTCCTTTAGACCTTGCTTTAAAATAGAGGGGGAGTTTGTCAGAAAGTTGAGTGTGGTGTCTGATCTGTCAAGTCTGAAGCAATAAAAAGGGGGTTTAGTCTTTTCTTCGATGCAAGGAGGGCAAGTTGTGTGCTCCCTGTGCAAAGCTGTTTGTTTCTGGAAACATTTGGTAAGAGGGTTTTTTTGAAGTGCTTGCTTGTTCTAAACATCAAAATCTACCATTGACTTTGTAGTCTGTGCATGTGCTTGTTCATTTTACATGCAACTCAGTCATGGCATTGACATGTTTCAGCTGATCTCACTGAATTCTTCTTCAGCACTTTATAAAAACGACTGTTTTCTCTTAGCTTTATGAACAGATTCTAGCTGAAAATGAAAAACTCAAAGCACAATTACATGATACCAACATGGAACTTACAGATCTCAAGCTACAGCTGGAGAAGACCACTCAGGTTTGTATAAAACCAAACAAGGCATGTCCCTGGGTGGCAAAGCAGATGGCAAACTAGAAACATCCCAGGCTATGGGGAGCTCTCTGACAGGCATCAGGGTACATCTCTGTTTATAAAGAGAAAAGAGCACAGGATTCTGGTCTTCAGCTGCAAATAAAATGTCTGAGACTGCCTCCTGCTCATTTAAGTAGTAGTGGCTCTTGCCAGCATGTGTCTGAAGCTTCTCTGCAGGGTAGGTTAAGAGGAGGTTCTACACAGAGAGAGTGATTGCCCATTGGAATGGGCTGCCTGGGGTGGTGGTGGAGTCGCCGTCACTGGAGGTATTCAGGAGGAGACTTGATGGGGTGCTTGGTGCCATGGTTTAGTGGATTAGGTGGTGTTGGATGATAGGTTGGACACAATGATCTTGAAAGTCTCTTCCAACCTGGCCATTATTCCATTCCATTCCATTCCATTCCATTCCATTCCATTCCATTCCATTCATTCCAAACTAGTAGGGATAAACACTTTCTACACTATTACTCTTCTTATTCCAACTGTCAGTTGGGCTTGGCTAATTCAGAAACCTGCTGGCAGGTTGGCATAGCTTGACAGTTCTTTCCTGGCTGCTTAGATAGCTTAATCTTGGAACTGAAGAGCAAATAGTGTACTCCAGTCACAGGTAACTGCTGGCAGATAACAGTGCTGCACACTGTTAAATTAGTGTGGCATACACACAAGTTACATTAGTCTGAAATTGCTGTAGAAACAGTGTTTTGTTATTCTCAGATCACAATTGCTGTGGCTTACCTGTACTTAAGTGTCTCCCATGTGTACCCCATAAACATCAGCTCAGTGCATTTAAAAGTTGTTTACTTTCAGCTGGAAGTGCTGCATTTGCCAGTGCTGCTGTTTGCTAAGGGCTGTGTGGTGAATAAATCACACAAGGATAGGCACAGAGGAAGTGTGAGATACAATACAATACAATACACCAGGTTGAAAGAGACCTTCAAGATCATCGCGTCCAACCCGTCAACCAATCCAACCCACCTCTAGCTCATTCTTGATTCTTTATTTTAGTGTTACTTCCCTGAACAGGCTTTAAGGCAGAATAACTGAATGACCCAGTTGAGTTGGTTTCCCTTTGGTTTGTGTTGTTTAAGTACCAATGTCCTTATTAATTCTGTGTTCCAGAGACAAGAAAGATTTGCTGACAGATCGCTCCTGGAAATGGAGAAAAGGGTGAGTTTCTGCCAGAGAGCTCAGGCACTCCAACTCAGGCTTTGATTTATTTTGTTTTGCAACTCCTGGCTTGGATCTGTTTTGGTGGGAGCAGAAGCCTTTCTTGTAACTTGCATTTTTGTAGAAGGTTCGGGGATTTTAGGTTTCAAATTGGCAATAAACTGTGAGATGGAATTAGTCTTAGGAATTGCCTTCAGGTTGCCTGTTGGTTCACGATAATCAGGTTCCAAAGCCCACTGTCCTCCAGGAATCTGCCACTTGTTCTAACTCATCCAAAACAATGCTGGCACTCCAGAGGGTAGGTTCAGAGTGCCTCAGCTTCTAATACATTTCCAAGAGCCTAAGACTTTCATTTCCTCAGAGCTTTCCAGAAGCATGCCTGTCGTTCTGCTAGTTGTTGTTGGCAGTGAAGTAGCACTTTTTACCTCACTGCAAGGAGACCTTAAACCTGCTGATGACACAAAATTAATCTGTCTCTTCCCTTGTACTGTAAATTTCTCCAGAGGGAACATGATACTGGGGTGGAGGGGAAGAATGAGTAAGGAGTGGTAGAAGAAGGGGCACCAGGGTCAGAACCAAACCCGAACTGAGTGGGAAAGGAGTCGTGTAGTGAATCCATCTGTGAGGCAGACTACAGGAGTCATTTCAGAAGCTGGACATGTGATGATTGTAGGCTGTACTTCCATGCTGGTTTCAAATCAATCCCTATAAAAGTTTAGTGCCAGAGCAATGTAAATTACATTGGTTCTGTTCTGGTACTGGCTGCATGTTGCTTTCTCCTCCCCACAAGACACTTCAGCAGGAAGAAAACTAAATTACCTCAGACGGTAATAAGTGACGTGATGTATCTAGTTAGCAAACATCACATGTTTACTTTCCAGTATTGGAAGCCTAGAAGAATGTTTAGTTCTACAAACCTGCCTGGTGTATAAACTAAAACTTGGTGGATTTTGTAGGAGTACCTGGAGTTGAAGAAATACTCTTAGACACTTCCTGAAGTTCACAGACGCATCGAATGGTTTGGGTTGGAAGGCACCTTAAAGATCATCTAGTTCCAACCCCCCTGCCATGGGCGGGGACACCTTCCACTAGGTCAGGTTGCTCAGGGCCTCATCTAACCTTGCCTTGAACACCCCCAGGGAGGGGACATGCACACCCTCCCTGGGCAATCTGTTCCAGTGTCTCAGTACCCTCACTGTAAAGAATTTCTTCCTAAAAGCCAATCTAAGTCTACCCTCCTCAAGGGTAGACAGCTTAAAGCTGTCGCCCCTGGTCATTCTGTGTTCCTCTTAATGCTGGAGGCACCAGAATTGGATGCAGTACTCCAGGTGGGCTCTCATGAGAGCAGAGACCATTATCTTAATCTCTCCTTATAACTGCAGTGGCCTTCCAGCATCTCTTTCTCCTTGATTTTTCTGCCCTCCTGCTGTAGACAGTGATTTCATGAGTCGACAAGTTTCATCAGCAGCTTTAATTGGTTTCCTGGGTGTTATCATGGCCACCCAAGTGGGCATCTAATTATTTCATAGATGCAGCTATATCCAGGATTGTGTGGGTTCCATGCAGAGCTAGGTATTATTTCAGTTTGAAATGATTGCTTTGTTTTTCCCTAGACAGGCCTTTGCATTAAAGCAGTTGCCTGTCCTAGACATTTTTGCCTTCTTTATTTTTCCCTGAAGGCATTCAGCCCAGCAGCAAAATGTTACCTTTCCTGAATGCATCAGTATTAAAGCATAAAGACAGTGGTAATGCTGTATGGCTAAAAGAATTCACCCAGGATTTAGGAAATGTTCCTTGGATTTCATCCCTTTAAACTTCTTTTCAGAGCAGCTCAATGTCCTAGTTAAGCAAATGCATCGTAAGGACACTGATGATTTCCAGCCATGTGAAGGCTTGGGATTTATGTGATCATTTACCCCTTGGTGATGGCAGGAAGTGTCAAATCCTGCTTATGTTAACAGCACTGACAATATTTGTTGTCCTGCAGAGCTAGTAGGTAACTGATGCAATTCCAAGTGATGTCAGGTGACATGGTGGGGGTGGGGTTTGTTAGTCACTTGCTTACTGCAGTTAACTTCTGGTGCTTGCTATCCATGCCCATTACTATCAGTCAGCACCAGTATGGGAAAAGATTGAATTTGAAGGACATGAGGACTTAGAACTGCAGTCATCTATTACTTGGACAAAGCTTTAACATTGTTTTCTAAACTGGGAAAATGTGGGGGGTGAGTGCACTGTGATGAAACTAAATGCAAATGATTTGTATCTGAAAGGTGACCGGCAAGAGTCAGTATCAACTGGGCGGTATGATCTAACCAAAGTTTTACACACTTCAGTCAATGCTGCTTGCTCTTTGCACAGCACTCTTGTATGCAGATGCCTATGGCCACTTTGCAACAATCTGCTGCTTTTGCCTCTCACACTTTGGGAAAGTCTGAATGTAGACCTACTGACAGCTGCAGCTGCTTTTAAATGAGACACAACCGCACTGTCTGACACAGGAAAGCAAAGCAATCGGCTGTAAACCCTCCCAAGTCTATTGCATTAGCTCATTCCTCTGGCAGATGTGTTGAAAGCTAGGTTTGAACAGAGCAACATCATTGGCAACTACAAACGTGTGTCTGCACTGCAGCCTGCAGCACAGTGTAGAAAATGCCCTCAGCTAACTTCCAGTAAGCTCTGGCTCAGGTATTGTAATGAGTGCAATCCAAACACCCTGAAGTTCTCTGCAAAGGATAACTTTTCCTGCTTCTCAGGTAAAATTGGGGGGAAAAAAAAAAGAGAGAGGAAAAGAGAAAAGGGGGTGGGGTGGATAACACTGAACTAGAAATGCAGAAAATACTCAGGACACACTCACTCCATGAGCAGGTGGTAATCGTGTAGGTGGATTTCTTTGGTGTGCAGACGAACCCCTGTAATGTGAACGTGGATGGATCTTAACTCCCTTGCAGTTCACGGTGTGGACAGATCCCACTGAGCTCGGAGAGGTGTTTCAGTTCTTTGGTGCCTGGGGTGTTTTTTTTAAGAGTCTTGTTTGTTTCTGATGATTTTCTGCATTTCTTGTACAGCCAGCTGTTACAGAAACTTTAGCTCCTGGGAAAGAATACATCCAAAGAAATGGCCGTTGCAGTGAGCTTAAATTTGTGTCGAGGAAGGGGCTCCATTTCTTTAGGACTTGATGTAAATCTCTCTACCTCCTCAGATGTTAAAATTCCATATTGACAACATTTCTAGCACTGCCATCACGAGTTTTCCTGTCCACACTACGCTTTTGGTTGTATGACCTGTGAAACTTGGAAGTATTTCACTGATGCCACAGTCTTGCCAAGCGGCAATGTTGCATTGTTTTGGAATGGGTGTTGTTCAGTGTTAACATGCATCTTCTGCTTTAGGAAAAAAGAGCTCTAGAAAGAAGGATATCTGAAATGGAAGAGGAACTGAAAGTAAGTAAACTCTTGCATGTTAAGCTGTGAATAACAAGATGTGTAAGTGTGTCAGTAAATGTGTAGCCTCTCGGCAATGTTGGTCTCTGTAAGCTCATCAGAAGAGAACTCGGTTATGCTGCAATTCAAATTCACTGAAGTCATATAGCCACGAGGGTGCTTAGGGGACTTGAGCACCTCCCCTGTGAAGAGAGACTGAGAGCCCTGGGGCTGTTTAGTCTGGAAAAGAGAAGGCTGAGAGGGGATCTGATCAATCTCTATCAATAGCTGAGGGTCATGGGGAGGGGGCCAAGCTCTTTTGGGTGATGCACAACAATAAGCCAAGGAACAATGGAGATAAATTTGAATAGAGAAGGTTTCAGCTCAACATGAGGAGAAACTTCTTTAGAGTGAGGGTGACAGAGCCCTGGAGCAGGCTGCCCAGAGAGGTTGTGGAGTCTCCTTCTCTGGACACATTCCAAACTCACCTGGATGCATTCCTGTGCAGACTTCCCTGGGTGACCCTGCTCTGGGAGCAGGGGGTTGGACTTGATCTCTGGAGGTCCCTTCGAACCTGTAGTGTGCTGTGGTACTGTGCTACAGCTTGTAGCGAAGTTTTTCCACCAGCACAAGCAGACACAGAACTTCTAACAAGGCGATGAAACTTCTCCTTCTGCAACACATTGGCCAGCAAGGAACATTCAGAGATGGTTGAAGTGAAAAGGTTTCTCAGTCTAATCAAGATGGGATTGCAGGCTGTGATTCTTACATGATACACTATAGTTCATTAACTGTAATGGTAGCATATAACTGAATAGGTGTTATGGGTTGAATGAGATCCCCCCAGGAACTTGGAACTCTGCCCCAGAGAGCCAATCTCACCACACTCAGAACTTGGCAGTAAAAATGGAATTAAAAATGGAATTGTATTTACAAAAGAAACTGAATATAACAGTATAAAAGGCAATAAACATGTACAGAGTGTGTTTACGTAGATATATATATACACACACAGAGTTAAACAGTTTGTATAGGTTGCCCCCTCATACCCCCTGGGGAACAAAGGGCCCCAAGACAACTATGCAACCACACACACCTGAACACCTCCAATGATGGTGACTCCACCACCTCCCCAGGCAGCCCATTCCAGGGAGGTGGTGGAGTCACCATCATTGGAGGTGTTCAGGAGGAGACTTGATGGGGTGCTTGGTTGCATGGTTTAGTTGATTAGGTGTAAGCTGGATGCGATGATCTTGAAGGTCTCTTCCAATGTGGTGTATTCTATTCTATTCTAACACCAGCTTGGCCACCCCCTCCCCTTGTACCTTGATAGAAGCCAAATAGAAAAAGCTACCAAGGTCAGAAGGGAGAATAGCACAGCTTGATACCAGAAGCAGAGCCAGCAGCCAAGAGAACAGACAAACTCTGCTGCGAGACACAAGGAATTTGGTACACCAATGGAATTATATTAACCTGTCTATTGTCATCATTCTGTATCCAATCCCTGACATTATTTATCTGTCACTCAAATGTCTCTGGAATGTTCCCAATTGCAAGTAGTATCTAAGCTAAGGACTAGCTCAAACTGCTCCAGTAAGCATTAGATTTTTAAGCAGTTTTAAGCATTAGATGTTGCTTCAACCTTCATCTCATGGTGTTTGAATTCTGCATTAGCCAGGATGTTACCAATATCAAAAGAACAACTTTTGTTTGCATAGAGTGAATAATGATCAGCATTTAGTGAACAAAATGCAGTAGATAGATGTCAGACACTGGCACAGGAATGACATTGACCACATGCACCCATTGCTGGGGTTTTCAGCTCCATATGAATTGAATCCCAGAAGGAGAGTGCTTCTTAAAGGCATGCCTGGCTCCTTTGGGTTTTTCACTAGTCATGGTATGACTTCCTCATTTCCTAGTATCATAGAATCAGTCAGGGTTGGAAGGGACCACAAGGATCAGCTAGTTCCAACCCCCCTGCCATGGCCAGGGACACCCCACACTAGATCAGGCTGGCCAGAGCCTCATCCAGCCTGGGTTTAAACACCTCCAGGGACAGGGCCTCAGCCACCTCCCTGGACAACCCATTCCAGGGCTTCACCACTCTCATGCTGAAGAACTTCCTCCTCACATCTAGCCTGAATCTCCCCATCTCCAGCTTCATTCCATTCCCCCTAGTCCTATCACTCCCTGATGTCCTGAGAAGTCCCTCCCCAGCCTTCTTGTAGGCCCCCTTCAGATTCTGGAAGGCCACAATGAGGTCACCTCTGAGCCTTCTCTCCTCCAGACTGAACAGCCCCAACTCCTTCAGTCTGTCCTCATGGGAGAGGTGCTCCAGCCCTCTGATCATCCTCATGGCCCTTCTCTGGACACCTTCCAGCACCTCCAGATCCCTCTTGTAATAGGGGCTTCCGATAGATAGGTGTCAGACACTGGCACAGGAATGACATTGACCACATGCACCCATTGCTGGCTTTTTCAGCTCCATATGAATCGAATCCCAGAAGGAGAGTGCTTCTTAAAGGCATGCCTGGCTCCTTTGGGTTTTTCACTAGTCATGGTATGACTTCCTCATTTCCTAGTTTAGCAATGTTCAGTCCTCTGAATTAAGGATTAAGAAGGGTGAGAAATGTGGCAGATTTGGTTTGTGTTCTGTCCTTCGATACGGTAATTGAAGAGAGCTAACCAGACTGACAGGATCGAAGCAGAAACCCTGCAGAAGATGATGAAATAGAAAATACTTCTGCATGCCAAAATTTTAAAGGACCACCACCACTATTTTGACACTTAGTCACAGAATCACAGAAATACTCAGGTTGGAAAAGACCCTCAGGATCACCAAGTCCAACCCAGGACCCTACTCTGCAAGGGTCACCCCTAAACTATCTCCCCAAGCACCACATCCAAACCACCTTTACACACAGCCAGGCTTGGTGACTCCACCACCTCCCTGGGCAGCACAGAAAGCTACCAGCAGCAGAAAGTACACAGAAGGGAGTGTTGCTGCTTGCTGAAAGGCTTCCTTTGAAGCTCATTTCTCGGCTCCCTCTGGTGCTTGGAAGTGGCATTAACTTCCAGATGCTTTCTCTTAAAACGCCTGCATGAAGTTCTGTTGAAATCATTGAAGGGGACAGGCAGAGGTAGGCAGAAGGCAACCACGGTGCCTCCAGCTCCCTTGGGTTCAAGCCAAGAGATTGTGCTGTAAGGGAGAGCACAGTGTCAGTGATTCCTTGGGGGTCTTTAAGAGGTGAAATAATGTAGAAAGTAAACTATGGTAGAGGAAGAATAGTTGTGTCTGAGAGCAGAAGGCACGAAGCGAGCTTCTGTCATCAGCCTGCAAATGCCTGTTAGGGAAGGCTGGGCTCTCAAGAGAAACAGAGAATGCAAGTGTAATGCCTCCTTCCCAAAGCTGCCTTTCACTAAGCACCCTGTGAAAGTTTTGGAGTCGAGATGAAATGGTCTTCCCATGGTTTGTTAACCTGTGGCTTAAAAGCATGTGTTGAACGTGTCATTATTTACAGGCTTTTGAATAGGAGATTTGCTTTGGGCAATTAGGATGTTAAGCAAAGAATTCCAGGAATAGCTCTCATTGTTAATGTATCCTGAGCTGTTTTGGAAAGCTGTGACTAATCACTGCTGGCCCTTAGATTGCTCTTCAAGAATGTGCCACTTGTTTGATACTTTCCTTTCACGGTGACTTATCGACTCCAAACTCTCTTCTAAGTTTTCTTTCAGTTCTGCTGTCTCTACTTCTTTTAAACACAGTGTGCATGGGGGGTGGGGGGGTGTGGGGTGTGTGTGTGTCTTGGGGTTGGGGTTTTTTTTCTTTTTCTTGTTTTCACTCCTCCCTTTGTTTGATTCCAGCAGAACCTGCAACAAATAAAGCAGATTCAGTCCTTGAGACACATAAATGAGCGACTGGTGACTGAGAATAGGGCCTTGACCCGAGTGCTTGCCAAGCTGTCAGGGTCCTGTAGGCAGCTGCGCTCTGTGGACTTGTAATTTCTGCCTCTCCTTTGTGTAGCCAGGCAGGTGCTGACATCCAGTTTGTGCTTGGGTAGAATTTTACTATTAACACTTGTGTGTGTGTGTGTGTGTGTCAGAAACTGACTTACTGCTGCTCGGTCCTGGGAGTGTGGCTAAAGCATGAGGTGTGGGGTCCCGCCCGCAGGTGTCGCAGATGCGTTGGTGTGGTCTGCTCTTGGCCTCCTTAGCACAGAAGCTTGGCTTGGCTTACTTGAAAACAAATGGGCCGTGGTCCAGGAGGCCTTTGGCATGGCACAACCCTAGCAACAACTGCAGGGATTTGAGTGTGCCCTAGGATACACTGAAGTCACTCCCTTGTGGGCCTCTAGTTTTCTAACATATCGAAGTTAAGGACTGAGCTTTCTTACTGCATCCAGAATTGATACAGTTCTGGGCTCCCCAGGTCAGGAGGGACAGGGATCTGCTGGAGAGAGTCCAAGGGAGGGCTGTGAGGATGCTGAAGGGACTGAGCACTACCTGCTGAGGAGAGGCTGAGAGGCCTGGGGCTGTACAGTCTGGAGAAGAGAAGACTAAGAGGGGATTTAATTAATGTTTATCAATAGCTGAGGGCTGGGGGTCAAGAGGGAGGGGACAGGCTCTGCTCAGTTGTGCCCTGGGATAGGACAAAGGGCAATGGATAGAAACTCCAGCACAGGAGGTTCCACCTCAACCTCAGGAGGAACTTCTTCACTGGGAGGCTCACAGAGCACTGGAGCAGGCTGCCCAGAGAGGTTGTGGAGTCTCCTTCTCTGGAGCCTTTCCAGCCCCATCTGGATGCATTCCTGTGTGACCTGTGCTGGATTCTCTGGTCCTGCTCTGGCAGGGGGTTGGACTGGATGATTTCGGCCCTTCCAGCCCCTAACATCCTGTGAGCCTGTGATGGAGATCTAGTCTCAACTCATGAGTGTTTGAGAAGTGTTTATAGCACTGTGCTTCCCTCAACAGTTGTATTAAGAGCTTTCTTGTATTTGTGTATTTTAGTGTTTAGAAGGGACCAAAGTCTTTTACCTTCAGGACTGTATTGGAAGTTCAAGTTAATTAATAATTTTTACATATTAACTTCCTGTGTGGTTCTGGCTAATCTTTATTTGTATCTAGACAGCTTAAAATACCTAACTTTAGCACTGAGTCAAGGTGGTTGCTGTGTATGCTGGCACTCTAGTCCTGGACCAGAATCCCCTAATGCACAGACTGTGCAAAGACAGACACACACAACCTGCCTGCTGTGTGAGACTGGTTCATACTTACTGGGTCATCTGGTTCAGTCTTCTTCTGTTAACTTACAAACTGCTTGGGGTTCCATCTTGCAAAACACTGGCAGGATGGAGGTTTCAGTGAGCTTTCAAGATGTGTTAGGTGAAGAAAAGAAAACCCCCAAACTAAACAAACAGTGAGTAGCTAAACTGCTTCCCCTTGCCTGCCTTCCTTTCTACTGCAAGCAAGGTGATGAGCCTGAGGTTTTTTTTCCCTCCTGCTCAGAGTCCAACCTCAGGTTTGCCCCAGTAAGAGGCAGGAAAGAGAGAGGGGATTTATCCTTCGGCTTAATGTCTTCCTGGAGTTTGCTTAACAATAGGATTGGATAGAAAGGTTGTTCCTGATCCAGGCCCTGCATTCCTCAGTGTTCCCCTGTGTTAACCCTCGCTGACTCGATTCAGGTCATCTCACTGACCTGGCTGAAAACCAAAGCTTTTATTTGTTACCTGATCCACCTCACCCCACTGTTGCTGAGTCACTCAGCTAACACACAGAAAGCAGCAGGAGCATGCTGCTGCACCAGGAGGGAGAGCTGTCCCTCTAGGGCAGCCCTGTCTTACATCAGCTTGGGCTAACAATGTGGTTTTTCAAGACAACTGAGCTAATCTAATGGCTGCTGGCCACAGCCACACAGCCATACTGTGGTGGTTTGGTTTTTTGCTAGCACTGGCATTCCTTTAACTGTGGTAATCCAGTCAGGGTGTTAACCCACAGAACACTATTCACTGTTCCTTTTTGTAGGGGAAGGTTTTCAGTGGCACATCACTGTGGGGCTCGAGGAGCCCGGCTAGCAAAAGGAATTGAGCGAGGAGATTTGATGTTATGATCATAGCTTAACCACAGCAGTGTGCCTGGTGTAATCTGAACAGGTACCTTAACACTTCAGGAGCTTTTTGTAACCTCTGTTTAAAGCTGTTTTGTACAGAAAGACTGAAATCCTCCAGCAAGCACAGACATGATCATTACTTTACAGATTTGCCAGTGGACTCCACATATCTCAGGTGATTACTGAATAATTTGCTTAATGCCAGCACTGAAGAGTTACTAGCCAGTCCTGTAATACAGGCAGGCAAAACCCTGCATCAGTAGTCTTATTCAAGTATCTCATCACAGGAAGATACTTTCCTCTCTTAGTGAGAAGCAAATTGGCATGCCAAGTCTGGGGTCCAGCAGGGAACTGTAGTTTCATTGAATGGCAATCCCAGGCACAGATACAGGCTGGGCAGGAACTGGCTGGAGAGCAGCCCTGAAGAAAAGGCCTTGGGGGTGCTGGTGGAGGAGGAGCTCAACAGGAGCTCTCAGTGTGCACTTGCTGCCCAGAAAGCCAAGCAGAGCCTGGGCTGCAGCAAGAGAAGTGTGGCCAGCAGGGCCAGGGAGGGGATTCTCCCCCTCTGCTCCACTCTGCTGAGACCCCACCTGGAGCACTGTGTCCAGTTCTGGAGCCTCTGTTCCAGGGAGGATCTGGAGGTGCTGGAAGGTGTCCACAGAAGGGCCATGAGGATGAGCAGAGGGCTGGAGCTGCTCTGCTACGAGGACAGACTGAGGGAGTTGGGGTCTTCTTGTGGCCTTCCAGGATCTGGAGGGGGCTCCAAGAAAGCTGGGGAGGGACTTTTGAGGGTGTCAGGGAGTGATAGGACTGGGGAGAATGAAACAAAACTAGCAATGGGTAGATTGAGATTGGGTGTTAGAAAGAAGGTGTTCCCCATGAGGGTGGCGAGAGACTGGCACAGGTTGCCCAGGGAGGTGGTGAAAGCCTCATGCCTGGAGGTGTTTGCAGCCAGGCTGGAGGTGGCTGTGAGCAACCTGCTGTAGTGTGAGGTGTCCCTGGCCATGGCAGGGGGCTTGGAACTGGCTGATCCTTGAGGTCCCTTCCAACCCTGACAATTCTGTGATTTTACTCCAAAGCTTTTTGTCCTGCCTCTGCACATTAAAGGTGTGTGGTGTTACCTCATGAGGAGTTTGACCACCACAGTGCTGCAGTGCTCCAAGAAGATTGTGCAGATGCCTTTGGCTAGTGTGTTACAATTAATAGAGATGAGAAGCAGAAGTATTTCAGGTTACTTGAGCTTAGCCTTCCTGGTCAGTCTCCTATTACTCATAGCTGCTTTTGTCTCCTACCAGCCTTCCCTAGGCTTGGGAAGGCTCAAAAAGAAATAAAAGATAAAATCTTTTCATGCTACCTGTTCCACCACTCACTTTCATCAGGATTAAAATTTATCTGCAGAGATTTGCAGGCTGGATTGTGAGAAAGCTCTAAACTGCAACAACAGCTCTTTTGTTAAACTAGTTCAGCAGCAAGCACTCCAGTCTGTGGGGCTGCCTGCAGGTAATTAAGAGTCGTAGGCTGCAGCTCCCTAGTCACAGTATCACAGTATCACTAAGGTTGGAAGAGACCTCAAAGATCATCGAGTCCAACCTGTCACCACAGACCCCATGACTAGACCATGGCACCAAGTGCCACATCCAATCCCCTCTTCAACACCTCCAGGGACGGTGACTCCACCACCTCCCTGGGCAGCACATTCCAATGGCCAATGACTCTCTCAGTGAAGAACTTTCTCCTCACCTCCAACCTAATCCTCCCCTGGTGCAGCTTGAGACTGTGTCCTCTTGTTCTGGTGCTGGTTGCTAGAGAGAAGAGACCAAGTCCCTCCTGGCTACAACCCCCTTCAGGTAGTTGCAGAGAGCAATGAGGTCACCCCTGAGCCTCCTCTTCTCCAGGCTAAACAACCCCAGCTCCCTCAGCCTCTCCTCACAGGGCTGTGCTCAAGGCCTCTCCCCAGCCTCGTTGCCCTTCTCTGGACACCTTCAAGTGTCTCAATGTCCTTCTTAAACTGAGGGGCCCAGAACTGGACACAGGACTCAAGGTGTGGCCTAACCAGTGCAGAGTACAGGGGCAGAATGACTTCCCTGCTCCTGCTGGCCACACTATTCCTAATGCAGGCCAGGATGCCACTGGCCTAGTCAGTGAGTCGAAAGGGGACTTGTGATGTTGCTGGAGTTTCTCTGAGGCTTTGTGGGAAGCCAGGCACACGACAACATTTGTTGAGATGCACCATTAAAAAGAACCAAATCAGACTCCCTTGAGTCCTTGTGCTTGGCTAGATAAAGGCTGTTGGGTTTTCATCCAGGATCTTTGGTGTCGAGTCCAAAAAAGGAGGAGGAGGAAGGAAGGGTGTTAATTGCTTTGCATAGCAAAGTGACAGCCCTGGGTTTCTCCCAGCACTCCCAGATGCTTGCTCAAAGGCATGGTACATGTGCCTCTTATCTGGGTATCGGCCCTGCCACTGTGCCTCAGACTGCAGCTGTGCTTTACAGCTTGCAAAGTTTAACACAGGTGATACTGGAAAATTGCTAAATGGCTACTTGTGGTGTCCAGTTCCAGACACCTTGATGTGGTCTTTGAAAGCAGCCAGCGTTCTACAGCACTTTCTGTTCAGAGCATAGCTCTCAGGCGGCTGTAGTGGAGGCTTCCCTTTGACTCTGAAGAGCTCAGTTTAGGTGGCTTGCCCTAAGCTCCACCAGGGAGCAGTTAGAATCCAGCTTAGCAGAATAGTTTTAGCTTACTCAACCTGTGGAGACTTCCTTTTCCCCTCTTGTTGTTTCTTGTCATCTTCCTTTCAGGTGCTCAGATATTTGCAGGTAAATAACTAGAGATCCTGTAACCTCCATCACCCTCAGTGCACCATCCTGTTCATCCCTGTGAGAGGCTCTGCTGTTCCATGAATGGAACGTGGATAGGAGTCCCTTAGAGGAGAGGCCTAAATGAAGCCTCCAGTGTCATGCACAGCTAATGAAGCCTCCACTGTCTCAGTTCTTTCTGTCTGTAGTTCTGTTGTGACTATAACGGAGTTAAAACTACATTTTTGCTCCAGTAAAGTCCAAACAAAATTGGTGGCAAGCCTGCATGATGGAAAGCTGTTGGAGCATTTGTTACAGAAGTCACCAGCTGGACTTGGACCTCTTGCATGCACTTGCACCTGGGGTTACTGAGTAACTGCTGTGCAGGAATAGGCTGTTTACCACCTCCTGTGTAAACCTGCTGCTAGAAACCATGCAGGTAACATAGCCATGAGTCTTGTAGGTGGTTTGTTATCAGTGTGTGAATACAGATGCCAAGAGCTGCTGAGATTACTTCTCGTTTCCCTGATACTGCCCCAGTACAAACCTCTGTGCACTGACTTGTCCTCCTTTCCTGTCTGATCCTGTCCCAACTCTCACCTCACTTGGCTCCTGCCTTCCAGCTTTTGTGCTTGTGTGTCACTCCTCTCATGTGGCAACCTTAACTTGCCATCTCCTAACTGGTGTGCCCGAGTGTGCAGCCTGCAGTTCCAGTGATCTGATCTGGGGTGAACTTTGCTCTTTGGGGACATGATCTCAGCTTGCAGGCTGCGTGCTCCAACGCGAGCGTGGAAGCGGTTGGAAGATGAATGCTATGAGCTAACAACCCGAATCACACTGTAGCTGATAAGGATGAAACCTTCCAAGAGCACAGTGCAAAGATCTGCTTAGCCACAGCATGTTTGTTCGAAGCTGTGCAAGTGCAGCACAGACAAGCCTCTTCAAATTGTTGGGAATTACCATTTCCCCCTCACCCTTCCCCCCAACCCCCCACTAAAATTGGAAGCATTGCATTACTTTTCTCCTGCTACTGCAAATGCTTTTGTTAAGAGGCCTGTCAGCTGCAGCACCAAGGTTTAGTACACCTAAGTCCAAGCAAAGGAAGCCTCCTGATCTGTAACTCTTAACCATATCCTGCTCAGAGGTGAGGTTTTGCTGAACTGCCGACGTGAAGGGGGAGAACTGCTTAAGCTGAATCAAGAGGTTTATTTCTCCCCAGCGCTTGGCTGGCCTCGCTTGCTGGCGTTCCCTCCTGGCACGCCAGGGAATAACCATCGTGTTTCGCTTTCCGTAGATGCTACCAGACCTGAAGGCAGACAACCAGAGGCTAAAAGATGAGAACGGGGCCTTGATCAGAGTGATCAGCAAACTTTCCAAATAAAGGGTTTACTCCAGCAGCAGACAACGGCATTGCACGTCACCGGGAGCTGCGGCGGACCGTGCCGCGGCAGCCCCTGGCAGTGTGGGAAGAGATCCCTCGGAGACTGTCACTTTCAGATATCCTGCCAAACACCCTCGTAACCTGTGTGTGGTTTCTTTCGTATCGAGATCATTGTTTCTGTTAAAGCGCAGCTGCTGAGGAGATAAAGTGACTGAGAAATCTTGTTTACAGCTACAGCATAATAAGGAAAGTGTTCAAGGCCAGATACGCCTCAGATATTTAACCAGTAAGCCTTAGTTGTACATAAAACACTTTGACATCAACAAAAGCTTTCAGCTCTCACAGAAGACAGTTACTCAATAACCTTTTTGTTGTGCCACAATTCCCAGGTTGGTTTGGGTTTGTGTGTTGTTGTTTTTTTGTTTGTTGTTGGGTTGGTTTTTTTTCCCCCCCCCCTCCCCCTCTAGCTCAGTTTCTCTTTCAAACCCTTGTTAAGTTTGGATTTTATGTCGTTTTATTTCTTCCCTTCTAATAATAACGATTCGTGTACCAGATGTCGTCGTACAGCGTTCTCACAGCTTGACCATTTGCAGAGACCACCACACCCCCTTTGGATTTTACATGTGTGTGTGTGTGTGTGTGTGTTAGCTACCTAGAGAAGTGTCCTGTCCACCCCACCTGGAAGGGAGCCGTTCGGTGGAAGGTTTGCTTTCACTCCTCCGTGCAATACGCATCCGAGTCCCTCTACACGACGCTTTAAGAGCTCGGTCGGAACTAGAACGGTTTTAAGAGTCCTGGGGGTTTGTTGGTTGGGGTTGTTTTTTTGTTTGGTTTGGTTTGGTTTGGTTTTTGTTCTGCCCTGCCTTTAGTGGTCACCTTAAAAAAAACAACCAACCATAAGAGTTTGTAGTGAGAGATGTTAGCTCCTGTAATCATCACATCCATTTGAGCAGGTACTGAGTGACGCTGTATATATCAATGCGCGACCGGCTTGATCGATGGGGGTTTCGTTTTCAGACCACCACCACCACGTGGCATGCTCGAGTATATTCCCCCCCTGGCAAATGATGTCTCTGTTCATGCCAAACCAGGCTACTCCAGAGTAGGGTTGAACACAGCAACAAAAGAACGCATTAGGCATCTTGCAAAAGCTCGTTCATTTTCACGGCATAAGAGAGAGTTGCACATTGCACGGCGTGTGGAGCCCTGGGCTGTACAAAAGGTCTAAACCCTATCAAATACTGCTAGGATCTTCATTTTTTGTTTGCCCCCTTCCCTTATCTTTTTTCCCCCTCCCTTTTGTAGGTTTTTTTTTGTTGGGTGTTTTTTTTTTTTGTGGCTTTGTTTGGGGTTCTGTTTGTGGCTTTGGGGTTTTGTTTGGGGTTTTGTTCGTGGCTTTGTTTGGGGTTTTGTTCGTGGTTTTGTTTGTGGCTTTGGGGTTTTGTTTGTGGCTTTGTTCGGGGTTTTGTTTGGGGTTTTGTTTGTGGCTTTGTTTGGGGTTTTGTTTGTGGCTTTGGGGTTTTGTTTGGGGTTTGGGGCTTTGTTTAGGGTTTTGTTTGGGGTTTTGTTTGTGGCTTTGTTCGGGGTTTTGTTTGTGGCTTTGTTTGGGGTTTTGTTTGTGGCTTTGGGGTTTTGTTTGGGGTTTGGGGCTTCGTTTAGGGTTTTGTTTGGGGTTTTGTTTGTGGCTTTGTTCGGGGTTTTGTTTGTGGCTTTGTTTGGGGTTTTGTTTGTGGCTTTGGGGTTTTGTTTGGGGTTTGGGGCTTCGTTTAGGGTTTTGTTTGGGGTTTTGTTTGTGGCTTTGTTCGGGGTTTTGTTTGTGGCTTTGTTTGGGGTTTTGTTTGGGGTTTTGTTTGGGGCTTTGTTTAGGGTTTTGTTTGGGGCTTTGGGGTTTTGTTTGTGGCTTTGGGGTTTTGTTTGGGGCTTTGTTTGGGGTTTTGTTTGGGGTTTTGTTTGGGGCTTTGTTTAGGGTTTTGTTTGTGGCTTTGGGGTTTTGTTTGTGGCTTTGGGGTTTTGTTTGTGGCTTTGGGGTTTTGTTTGGGGCTTTGTTTAGGGTTTTGTTTGTGGCTTTGGGGTTTTGTTTGTGGCTTTGTTTGGGGTTTCTTTTGTTGTTTATTTTGTTTGGCTTTTTGTTTGGGGTTGGTGAGGTTTGTGTTTGTTTGTAGGTTTTTGTTTGGGTGGTTTTTTTTGTTGTTGGTTTTGGGAGGGGGTGGTTTTTTGTTTGGGTTTTTTGTTTGTGGGTTTTTGTTGGGTTTTTTTTGTGGGGGGCATTTGGGTTTTGGTTGGGTGGGTTTTTTGGTTGGCTTTTTGTTGGGGATTTTGGGGGGGGTCTGGGGGTTTTTGTTTGTGGGGGTTTTTGTTTTTTTTTTTGGTGGGGTTTTTGGTTGGGTTTTTTGTTTGTGGGGGTTTTGGGTTGGGGGGTTTTGTTTGCTTTTTGGTTGTTTGGGGGGTTTTTGGTTGGGTTTTTGGTTGAGTTGGGTTTTTGGCTGCTTTTTTGGTTGTTTGAGGGGGTTTTGGTTGGGTTTTTGTTTGCTTTTTTGTTGCTGGGGTTTTTGGTTGGGTTTTTGGTTGCTTTTTGGTTGTTTGAGGGGGTTTTAGTTGGGTTTTTGTTTGCTTTTTTTGTTGTTGAGGTTTTTGGTTGGGTTTTTGGTTGCTTTTTTGTTGTTGAGGTTTTTGGTTGGGTTTTTGGTTGCTTTTTTGTTGTTGGGGTTTTTTGTTGGGTTTTTGGTTGCTTTTTTGTTGCTTGTGGGGATTTTTTGTTGTGGTTTTTTTGTTTGGTTGGGTTTTTGTTTTGTGGGGGTTTTTTTTGGTTGGGTTTTTGGTTGGTTGGTTTGGTTTTCTGTTTGTGGGGGGTTTGAGGTTGCTTTTTGTTTGCCTTTTTGTTGTTTGGGGGGTTGTGGTTGGGTTTTTTTGTTTGGTTGGGTTTTTGTTTGGCTTTTTGTTTGTGGGGGTTTTTTGGTTGTTTTTTTGTTTGCCTTTTTGTTTCTGGGGATTTTTTTGGTTGGGTTTTTGGATGAGTTGGTTTTTGGGTTTTTGTTTGTGGGGTGTTTTTTTTTTGGTTGGATTTTTGGTCGAGTTGGGTTTTTTGTTTGCTTTTTTTGTTGTGGGGGTTTTGGGTTGGGTTTTTTGTTTGCTTTTTTGTTGTTTGTGGGGGGTTTGGTTGAGTTGGAATTTTTCTTTGCCCTTTTGTTGCTTGTGGGGGGTTTTGGTTGAGTTGGGTTTTTCTTTGCTTTTTTGTCATCTGTGGGGTTTTTTTTGGTTGGGTTTTTGGTTGAGTTGGGTTTTTCTTTGCCCTTTTGTTGCTTGTGGGGGGTTTTGGTTGAGTTGGGTTTTTCTTTGCTTTTTTGTCATCTGTGGGGTTTTTTTTGGTTGGGTTTTTGGTTGAGTTGGGTTTTTCTTTGCCCTCTTGTTGCTTGTGGGGGTTTTGGTTGAGTTGGGTTTTTCTTTGCTTTTTTGTCATCTGTGGGGTTTTTTTTGGTTGGGTTTTTGGTTGAGTTGGGTTTTTCTTTGCCCTCTTGTTGCTTGTGGGGGGTTTTGGTTGAGTTGGGTTTTTCTTTGCTTTTTTGTCATTTGTGGGGTTTTTTTTTTGGTTGGGTTTTTGGTTGAGTTGGGTTTTTCTTTGCCCTTTTGTTGCTTGTGGGGGGTTTTGGTTGAGTTGGGTTTTTCTTTGCCCTTTTGTTGCTTGTGGGGGATTTTGGTTGAGTTGGGTATTTGTTTGCCATTTTGTCGTTTGTGGGGGTATTTTTGGTTGGGTTTTTGGTTGAGTTGGGTTTTTCTTTGCCTTTTTGTCGTTTGGGGGGGTATTTTTGGTTGAGTTGGGTTTTTCTTTGCCTTTTTGTCGTTTGGGGGGGTATTTTTGGTTGGGTTTTTGGTTGAGCTGGTCTTTTGTTTGCTTTTCTTTTTTGTCATTTGTGGGGGTGTTTTTTTTTTTTGGTGGGTTTTTTTTTTGGTTTGGCTGGGGTCTGGTTTGGTTTTTTGCCTGTGTGTGGGGGTTATTTGTGTGTGGTTTTTTTCCCCTTTGATAGCGTTCACCATCATTATAAAAAGAGAAAAAAAAAAAAAAAGCCCTGCCTAACTATAACTTGCTTCACTACATTTCACATACCTGTATTTATCTGAGTGCTGTCCAAATCTGTTGTGCTAGCCAAAGTAATAGACTAAAATCCTTTGAAAAGCATAACCCAATTACACTCACACTCGTGTTTATATGCACTGTTGCTGCCATGTGAGAAGGCATCCGGTTTGATACCACCATCCTCTCTCAGACCAGTTTATACATTTCAGTGGCCTTTAAGAAAACAAACAAACAAGCAAGCAAACAAAACAAAGCAAGGAGTGAAGATGGCTTTTTGCTAGGGACAGCTTTTATATGTTCACTGAACCATTCAGAAAGACAAACATCCCGTCGGCACGTAGCCGACCGCCTAAAAGAGAACCACTGAACGGATCGGCCATTGGAGATGAAATTGTACATTGTAAAAGCTTGTAGTAGCTTATTGTATTATTGATTATATTGTATACAATATTAAATGTGAATTTGTACCCCTTCAGTTAAAAAAGGTCATTGTGTTCTACTACCTACTGGGGCGGGGGGGGGGTTGGGGGAGGGGTTGGGGGGGCCTGGGGGAGGGTTTGGTTTTCCGGGGGCGGGCTCCGTTTCGGTAAAGCAGACACGATGTCTTCTCTCTTCGTCGATTGGGTTTTTTGAAGATGTAAGGTGATGCTCTTACTACCAAGATCAGGATTCTGGTTTTTAAAAGGTACACAGAGAGTTGGGAGGTCTCTTTTTTTTTGGTTGTTGTTTCTTTTTTTAATTGTAACTGATCTGTCTGAGAGGTGGGTCTGAACCAGAGGGGGGCTGCCGGCGGAGAGCGGGAACGGCTGCGGCGCGTCGAGCTCTGTTACAAGACGGTCCGGGCGTACTCTGGGTAAAGTTATCCTTGGTAAAGTTTGGGTGCCTGTGAATGATTAAACTACGTGTTTCTAATATTTTAGTGTTTTATATTTAGGTTATTTATTCTTTATATCTTTAAAAAAAAAAAAAAAAAAAAGGGGGGGGGGAGGGGGAAAAATAATGAGTGGCTACTGTGCTGTATTGATTTCATTGGTAGTACTGAGCAGACCTTGTATCTGCATGAAACTAGTTGCTAAAAAAAAACACCCCCGCTATTTTGGAACAACCACAGGAAAAGAGGCAAACAAGATTGTATTTTGACATATACAAATAAAACAAATGCAAACTCTTTTACATGTGTGAAAGTCTTACTGAGGAAGGCGTCGGGAGCCCGCGGTGGGCGGTTTAGTTCTCCTCGCCCGCTGCGGTACTTGGCTGCAAGGTCCCAAGGTGCCTTGGAAGACTGTAATCGAGTTGTGATGATTTGCACATCCTTGTACATGCACAGCTGTAAATGCAACGGTAAAGATGCCATATTTATGCAATCTGTAACAACTTGGACAAATGTTTATATATTTTACATAAACCTCTCTGTGTGCAGAATCTCAGACCCATTTCTTACGTGATATTAACTGCATGAGTCCTGCAGCTGGGGAGCAGTAACAGCAGGCACCAGGACAGGGTAGGAGGCTGCCCTGCTGGAGAGCAGCTCCATGGAGAAAGACCTTGGAGTGCTGGTGGGCAGCAAGTTCTGCATGGGACAGCAACGTGCCTTGGTGGCCGAGAGAGACCATGGGATCCTGGGCGGGGGGGCAGCAAGAAAAGTGGCCAGCAGGGCTAGGGAGGTTCTGCTCCGCTCTGCTCTGCCCTGCTCAGACCACACCTGCAATCCTGTGTCCAGTTCTGGGCTCCCCAGTTGAAGAGAGACAGAGAGCTGCTGGAGAGAGTCCAAGGGAGAGCCACGAGGATGCTTAGGGGACTTGAGCATCTCCCCTGTGAAGGAGCCCGAGAGCCCTGGCTGGGGCTGTTTAGTCTGGAGAAGAGAAGGCTAAGAGGGTATCTGATCAATGTCTATCACTAGCTGAGGGGTGGGGTTAAGTGGAAGGGGCCAAGCTCTTTTGGGTGGTGCACAGCAATAAGCCAAGGAACAATGGAGACAAACTTGAACAGAGAAGGTTTCAGCTCAGTGTGAAGAGAAACTTCTTTAGCGTGAGGATGACAGAGCCCTGGAGCAGGCTGCCCAGAGAGGTTGTGGAGTCTCCTGCTCTGGACACATTCCAAACCCACCTGGATGCATTCCTGTGCAATGATCAGGAGGCCACTGTCTGTTGGTCTTCTAAGAGCAAATGTGTGGTCACAGAACAAGCATCCTCTCACTTCTTTTTTAGGAGGAGTAACTATTTACCTGTCTTCTTTTCAGAAGAGAAAAAGCCCATGCTGTTGAGTAGCTGAAGATGCCTGTTTTAGGAGAGAAACTAATTATTTCCTTCACTGTTATCATACAGAAAGGGACTCCATATCAGATGGCTCCTACCTCTGCTAGCTGGCTTAACCATGAGCTTTGCAGTCAAAAGGGAAGGCACCACAAAAATCATAGCCTCATAGAATTGCCAGGATTGGAAGGGACCTCAAGGATCACCCAGTTCCAACCCCCCTGCCATGGGCAGGGACACCTCACACTACAGCAGGTTGCTCACAGCCACATCCAGCCTGGCCTGAAAAACCTCCAGGCAGGAGGCTTCCACCACCTCCCTGGGCAACCTGTGCCAGTCTCTCACCACCCTCATGGGGAGCAACTTCTTCCTCACATCCAATCTCAATCTACCCATCTCTATTTTTTTCCCATTCCCCCCAGTCCTAGAGGGACCTCCATACTTTTAGTTACACTGAAAATCACTTCTTTTATTTTCCCCAGTGGTGGCTTCAGCTTCTCTAACTTTACATGAGCTGCAGTGTGGGCACCCAAGCTGTGCCACCAAGAGGTTACATGTTTCTATAGATGGAATTTCATTTCAAGCTACCATCCAGCACAGCAAACCACCACACAAATTCACTACATACCCTACAGTCTGAACAAACCCCAGGGCCACACAAAGGCCACAGATTGTTTTGGGTGAAGCCTAATTTACAAGAGGGTTTGAGAAACCACTGTAACTGCACTGTACAAGGGTTGACTTTCCCACCTGCTTTAAATCTTGCAACAGGTTTGTTGCAGCTCTGCTGGTCACCCCTGTGAGTATTTTTTTTTCCCCTGTGCAGGAATAGCCACTGCTAGACTGTTGGGGGACAGAAGAAATGACTTGCTTCAGTTTCCCAGAAGTTCTTGCTACTCATGGTTATGTACACAGAAATCACAGAAAAGACCCTCAGGATCACCAAGTCCAACCCAGAACCCTGCTCTACAAGGTCACAGAATGTCAGGGGCTGGAAGGGACCCTGAGAGCTCATCCAGTCCAACCCCCCTGCCAGAGCAGGAGCACATAGAGCAGATCACACAGGAACACATCCAGGCTGGTCTTGGATACCTCCGGAGATGGTGCACCCCTAACCCATATCCCTAAGCACCACATCCAAACCACCTTGAAACACATCCAGGGCTGGTGACTCCACTACCTCCCTGGGCAGCACATTCCAATGCCTGACCACTCCCTCTATGAAAAAATGCTTCCTAACGTCCAGTCTAAACCTACCCAGTGGCAGCTTGAGGCCATTCCCTCTCATTCTATCACTAATCACCTGTGAGAAGAGACCAGCAGCCGCCAAACATCTAGCTATGACGACTCATCTTCCTCGAGTTCTCAGTTCAAAGCCACTAATAAGAGTAAAAAGTGCTGGTGACTTCGAGTTACTTGCTTTCACACCTCTTTTGATTGCAAGAGCAGCAGTTGGGGGTTTGTTAGTAATAACAAAGAATATTCTTTGTGCTCTGCCTCAGCATAGACTTAAACAAGACTGGAACAGGCCTCCAGGTGACTGCAGGTTCCTGCACAGAAGACAGCATTAAAATAAAACTAAATTGAAGGGAAAAAAGCAACAAAGCCTCCCAAGCCCAGGCTGAATTGCTCACACTTTAAAGGGAGAGCTGCTGCCACACTGATGAAGTCATCAGCTATTCCTGCTTGTGTCAGCACCTCCCCATTCTGTATTGCTGATTAGATAGGAAAAGTATGTAGCCTTTAGAGAAAGGAGGAACTGTTCAGCTCTTTCCTCTCAAAACATCACCTGTTGGGTGTCTAGTGTTTCTCATCTGGCCTAGGGATAATTACAGCAAGGACAAAAGCCCCACATTCCAACTCTAATTATTTCAGCCTTCTGACTTGGGTTCTAAATGTCTGTTTTCCAAACCTATTAAAGCTTAGCAGAAGTAGTTAGTCAAGACAGCACAATTAATCTTCCAGTGTGGTCTTCCCCCTCTATTTGTTAGAGGGGGGGGGGGGGAACAAAACAAAACACCAAACCACAAACAGCCCCACAACGAGGGCTGGGGGATGCCAAGAACCTGTTTATTTCCTTGGTACTATCTTTCTGCCCTCCACCTATTTCACTACAAAGTGCTTTGAGCAGAGACTCACTGGGCTGGATTCCTCTTTTAGCAAAGGAGTGCAGGGAGAAGCTGCTGCAGATCTCCCTGTCTGCATCCTGCCTGCCTGCACCATCTCCAGTGGGATCCCTGGCACAGCCTCCCCTTGCCCCTTCATCTCTTCTCAAAAGAAAAGAGCAGGCAGCCCTGCTGCTCTCACTTATACCCCCACTCTACAGCCCTGTTCTAATTACATGTCTCTGCCTCAAAAAAGAACAGGCCTGATATGAGGGAGTTGCTACATCACAGCTAAAATACAGCTACTGCTCTCAGTCAGTGGTTACCTGGGGCTGCATCCCAGGTAAGAAAAGAGCGTGGCTTCGTCACATCAGCCGGGACACAACACACACCGAGCTGCAGGGCTCAGTCACTGCCCAGAGCACAAACAAACAAAACCCTGTGAGCTTGTTTAAAAATGAAAACCCACATTTACACCCACAGCTGACACCGTGGCCCTCGCTCTCTGCCCCTTCCCAGCTCTCCTCTCTGTTCTTAGCTGCATGAAAACCAGCAAATTACACCGAGTTCTTTCCACCCACTTCGTCTATGGCTATAGCTGCTGCATTATCTCCAGTGCTGCTTCCCTGCTGCAGTGCTAATGCTCCTTGACAGGTTTCTGCCTACAAGCAATGACGCCGAGAGCTCCCCCTCCGCTCTGCCCTGCTGAGACCTCACCTGGAATACTGCATCCAGTTCTGGGCTCCCCAGTTCAGGAGGGACAGGGATCTGCTGGAGAGAGCTCCAAGGGTGATGAAGGGATTGGAACCTGCGCTCTATGAGGAGAGGCTGAGAGCCCTGGGGCTGTTCAGTCTGGAGAAAAGACTGAGAGGGGATTTAATCAATGTCTATCAATAGCTGAGGGCTGGGGGTCAAGAGGGAGGGCACAGGCTCTGCTCACTTGCACCCTGGGATAGGACAGCACAGGAGGTTCCACCTCAACACCAGGAGGAACTTCTTCACTGGGAGGGTCACAGAGCACTGGAGCAGGCTGCCCAAAGAGGTTGTGGAGTCTCCTCTGGAGACATTCCAGCCCTGTCTGGATGTGTTCCTGTGTGACCTGTGCTGGATTCTATGGTCCTGCTCTGGCAGGGGGGTTGGACTCGATGCTCTCCGGAGGTCCCTTCCCACCCCTCACACCCTGTGATCCTGTCAGATTGGCTTTCAGGGCGCGGAGGAGCCGCGTTGGGGCCAGGGCCGTGCCGGGAGGTGGCACCAGACGGCTTCGCTTCTCCACGCCGCCTGGGGCAGGCAGGCCCTGGCAGCCAGGCACAGCCCCTGACCCCCGCCCCGCGTTTGTCGGGGAGCGCAGACTGGTTCCTAGGCTTGTTTCCCCCTCCCCCCATCCCTTTCTTCCTCTTCCAACAGTAGGCAGGAATGGCTCAGACGGCAGCGACTGGAGGAAACTCTGCCTGCGCTGTAAGCTGAGCCAGCCCCAGCAGGGCAGATGAAGCGTGGCGGAGAAGGGCAATCTGTAAGTAATGTTGGAGGTGAGGGATGCAGTTAGTGTGGACACGGCTAGGACCTCTGTTAACTGTTGTGTCCTGGATGCCTGCGAAAGCATCTGCAGGTTTTAACACCCTGGGAGTGGCAGAGAGCTCCTGGCGTGGATGGTGAGCTGAAATCCATCCCTTTGTCAGGCAGAAACTGTACCCCGAGGAGGGCTGGCCAGTGGGTCTGGGGGAAGATAGCCCTCACTGAGCACAGACAGCTACCCTTCCCATCCTCTGTGAAGAGACTTACAGACTAGGATAGACACCAAGCACCACAGGACAGCTCTGAGACAGCCAAGAGAGGGGAACAGGGTAAAAAACAAAGTAATCCACCATAGGTGAAGGCTGAGCAACCAACATCATTTACCTGGACCTGAGCAGAGCCTTTGACACTGTCCCACAGCACATCCTGGTCTCCAGGCTGGTGCAGAATGGGTTCCATGGATGAAGCATTCAGTGGATACAGAACTGGCTTGATGGCTGCACCCAAAGGGTGGCTGTCAATATGTCCATGTCCAAGGGGAGGCCAGTGACAAGTGGAGTCCCTCAGGGATCAGCACTGGGACCAGGCTTGGTTAACATCTTTGTTGGTGCCATGGACAGTGGCATTGAGTGCACCCTCAGCAGGTTTGCTGATGACACCAAGCTGTGTGGTGCAGCTGACAGCTGGAGGGAAGGGATCCTTGAGGTCCCTTCCAACCCTAACAATGCTATGATTCTATATCAGAAGTTGTTAAGCAGCTCCTGGCAGCACAGCCCTTGGCTGAGATGCCCAAGAACCAGTTAACTCCTGCAGCTCAGCCCCCTTGCAGTCTGATCACTGTATAAGCCTCTTGCTTCACTTCATAACCAGAGCACTCCGTACACTGCGAGGTCCTAGTAGCCTTCCCTTGGCCCTCCTTGGTCTCTCCTGCCTGTTCCCTGCCTTGAAACTTGTGCAGCACACCACAGGCACTTCCCCAGGCTCCTCAACTGCTTCTCTTCAGCTGTGCATGGCTAGGGTTCTGCCCCGTTTCCAAGCCACCATATATAACAACTTTCTGTGCAGGAGAGGGCTTCGAGGTCTAACTACATGTGCTGTTACTGCTGGTGATAGCTACAACAGAAACAGAGGACCCCAGAAGGCACTTCCCCTGGGACTCTGAGCACCCCTGCATTTCCCCGGGTCTGGGGGAGTGGCACTGAGCATTGCTACAGGCAGACACCGAGCAGGCACTCCGTGTTTTAGTAACAAGTCCCTACAGGCATAGGGACGTGCCACAGCTGCAGGGGAGAACAGCTCTCCTCCCTCTCCTGCTCGTCCCAGCTGGCAGCCTTCTCAGTTGCTCCCGTGTGCTGCCCGGACCACCAAGACCCTCCTCGAATGTTCAGTTCCCAGCACTTCTTACTCAGCGTTTCTGGTACCCACTGCCAATTTCTGCCCCCTTGGACCGGCTCCTATCCCTCTCTTCCATTGTCTGCTCATTGGTTGAGTCTCATTCCCCTTTCAGACCTAACCACTAGTCATTTATTCCTGAACTAATTGCAAATTCTCTGCTGTCCACAGTTCCTCTCTCCACAGCTCCAATAGCCTCAACACAGTGTGCTCTCCCCTCCACCTCTCTTATTCACCTCCTGCTCTCATTTCATCACACTACAGCAGGCTGCTCACAGCCACATCCAGCCTGGCTGCAAAAACCTCCAGGCATGAGGCTTCCACCACCTCCCTGGGCAACCTGTGCCAGTCTCTCACCACCCTCCTGGGGAAGAACCTCTTCCTCACATCCAATCTGAATCTACCCATTTCTACTTTTGCTCCATTCCCCCCAGTCCCATCACTCCCTGACACCCTCAGAAGTCCCTCCCCAGCTTTCTTGGAGCCCCCTTCAGGTACTGGAAGGCCACAATTAGGTCTCCTGGGAGCCCTCTCCTCTCCAGACTGAACAGCCCCAACTCCCTCAGTCTGTCTCCACAGCAGAGCAGCTCCAGCCCTCTTCTCATCCTCGTGGCCCTTCTCTGGACACGTTTTACCATAAGCTAAGGTCTCTAGAAGTCACCTGTTACCACTTAAGCAATTACTCCTCTTCCCAGGAATTACCACCTCTAAATGGTTCAAGGGTGAAAGCAGTGAAGTGTCTTACACTTCTTCCCTTGTTTTCAGCCCTTTGAGGTGTTTGCACCACGAGTGACCACTATTTCTTCATCTATTTCATCACTTTTTGAGTGTCCAACAATAAATACAATAAGGTGAGGGGATATACTAATAAATAAGGGGGTTGCCTGTTGGGTCATAATGCCTAATTTGGGAATAACCACTGCAAAGTGAGCATTGGCTGTGCATTTGATAGTGCCAGGATGAATCACAGGAACATTCAGGGTGGAAAAGAGCCTCAGGATCACCAAGTCCAACCCAGAACCCTACTCTACAAGGGTCACCCCTAAACCATAGCCCAAACCAACACATCCAAACCACCTTGAAACACATCCAGGCTTGGGGACTCCACCACCTCCCTGGGCAGCACATTCCAGTCCCTGAACACTCTTGCCCTGAAAAAATGTTTCCTATTGTCCAGTCTAAACCTACCCAGTGGCAGCTTGAGGCCATTCCCTCTTGTTCAGTCACTAATGACCTGTGAGAAGAGACCAGCAGCAGCCTCTCCACAAGGTCCTTCCAGGTATTGGTAGACAGCCATGAGGTCTCCCCTCAGCCTCCTCTGTTTCACACTAACCATCCCAAACTTCTTCAGTTGCTCTTCACCAGATTTATTCTCCAGGCCCTTCACAGCTTCCTTGCCTTCCTCTGCCCTGGCTCCAGCACCTCCACATCTCTCTTGTACTGAGGTGCCCAAAACTGGACACAACACTCCAGGTGTGGCCTCCCCAGAGCTGAGTCCCAGGGGACAATCCCCTCCCTGCTCCCGCTGGACACAGCATTGCTGATCCCAGCCAGGATGCCTTTGGCTTTCTTGGCCACCTGGGCACACTGCTGGCTCCTCTTCAGCTGCTTGACCATTAGCACCCCCAGGTCCCTTTCTGCCTGCAGCTCCCCAGCCACACTGCTCCAAACCTCTTTGGGGTTGTTGTGACCCAAGTGCAGGATTATACAACCTGTCCCTATTTCAACTCACTTTTAAGCTTAAAACTGCTTTTGAATATGTCCTTAAAGCTTGCCATCTAGAATAGCTTTGCAGTTTTCTCCTTGAAATGGCAAACACTATGAGCAGGACACAAAATCAGTGTTTAAACACTGTCCACATTTGTTACATAAAATCATCACAATACAGGCAGGTAGATTGTGTTCCAGTTGTTCACATAAGCCATTCAGTCCCAAGCTTTCATCCTAGATGTCATGTATGATTTTAGAATACAAACTATCACCATGATTTCAGTATGTTTCAGTTTTAGTAATTCAATCATGCATTTTAACAGCTTGTCAAATTTAATCATTTTGAAATATTTCATGATGATGTTACCCTTTCCTGTTCTTCAAGCTGTTGTCTCCCTTTGTAGTCTCTTTGGTTGCACAGAGTGTTAGGGGCTGGAAGGGACCTCCAAAGATCATCCAGTCCAACCCCCTGCCAGAGCACCTAGAGCAGATCACACAGGAACACACCCAAGCAGGTCTTGAATATGTCCAGAGAGGGAGGCTCCACAACCCCCCTGGGCAGCCTCTTCCAGTGCTCTGTCACCCTCACAGGGAAAAATTCTTCCTCCTGTTTCCATGGAACTTCCTCTGCCTCAGCTTCCACCACTGCCCCTTGTGCTGGCATTGGGCATCACCCAGCAGAGCCTGGCTCCAGCCTGTGGGCACTCACCCTGCACATCTTTATCAACAGCAATGAGGTCACCTCTCAGGCTGCTCCTCTCCAAGCTACAGAGCCCTCAGCTCCCTCAGGCTCTCCTCCCTCATAAGGAAGATCATCCACTGCCTTCATCATCTTTGTGGCTCTGTGCTGGACTCTTCCAAGCAGTTCCCTGAGGTCTTTCCTGAACTGAGGGGTCCAGAACTGCACACAATACTCCAGATGTGGCCTCACCAGGGCAGAGTAGAGGGGGAGGTGAACCTCTCGCAACCTACTCACCACAGCCCTTCTAATCCACCCCAGGATGCCATTGGCCTTCTTGGCCACCAGAGCACATTGCTGGCTCATGGTCAACCTCCCATCCACCAGGACCCCCAGGTCCTTTTCCCCTTCACTGCTCTCCAGCAGCTCAGTCCCCAACCTGTACTGCTCCATGGGGTTGTTCTTTCCCAGGTGCAAGACTCTACCCTTGCCCTTGTTGAACTTCAGTTTCCCCCTGCCCAATCCTCCAGCCTGGCTAAGTCTCCCTGAATGGCAGCACAACCTTTCATGCACACTGACTTGACCTCTTCCAAGTGCTTCCCTCTCCTCTGCTTACAGTCACTGAACTGCCACTGCCATTGATGGATTGCTGTTTGTGTTTGGTTTGGACACTTACAGATGATTGCTACTAATAACCAGTACTAAATTCCTGAAATATCTGCCTGATTCCTTCCTTTCACACAAGGCAACTTTGTTATGGCCTATCACATGCAACACAGTAGGCCCTGGGAATACTGTGGTGCAGGAGAAAAACAACCCCCAAATGAACAGATGGCTCAGACAAAGCACTGCAAAAAGCCATCACACTAAATTCTGCATGCATCAACTCCTGCAGTTCAGTGAAGGCCAAGTTTCTTAGTCAGCTCTCTGGGAAGATCCATCAGCCCTAGCTATGATCCTTTTGGGACACAGTGTTGCGCCTACTGCAGCTCACTGCTGCGTGCTGCTTGTCACCCCTGTGAGGTTAGACTGAAAGGGGAACAGCTTCACCAAGAGGTGAGACACAGTGAGAACTGAGAGATCTAAGTGATTTGTGCCAGCTTGGTATTGGCTCTTCACAAAATCAAAACAATCCTTCAGAGACAGAGGTCTGTTAGTTAAAAAAAACCCCAAACTACACAAGAGCCCTGAAGGGTTGTGAAATGTAAGCAGCACCAACAAGACACAGGCTGAGAGTGAGCCAGGTACCACTGGATTTGGGTTCCAGTTATTCATTTGCATGTTTGTAGTTAGAAACACACAAAGACAGGAACTGAATTGTCTCTGGTGTAAACCAAACTCTGTCTTAACACTGTTTGAAACTTGTAACGAGACAGCTCTTTAGAGGTCATAGAATCAGAGAATCGTCAGCAAGGGACCTCAAGGATCATCCAGCTCCAACTGGATGCTTAGAAGAGATTGCAGGGATAGGTTGAGAGGAAGTGGTTTTAAACTGAATCGGGTAGGTTAGGCTGGACATAAGGAGGAAGTTCTTCACAATGAGGGTGATAAAATATTGGAACAGGCTGCCCAGGGATGTGGCTAAGACCTGGTCCCTGGTGACATTCAAGCTGAGACTTGATGCAGCCCTGGGCAGCCTGCTCTGGTTCACTGTGGGGGGGTGGATAAGATGACCTTTGAGGGTCCCTTCCAACCCAGTGCAATCTGTGACTCTCTGGTATTTCAGGAGAAGGGAGATTGTCGGATTTGTATGCATTTCCCAGCACAAGTCATAAGAAAGTAATCCAGTTAAACCACTGACTGCAGTGACTAGAGCACAGCTAATGGTGAGAACCTTACAGGGGAAAAACTTTCCACAAGGTTAGCGATGTAAGACCAAGTACCACTGAGGGGGAAAAAAAAATCACAGTATCACCAAGGTTGGAAGAGACCTCAAAGATCATCAAGTCCAACCTGTCACCACAGACCTCATGACTAGACCATGGCACCGAGTGCCACATCCAGTCCCCTCTTGAACACCTCCAGGGACGGTGAGTCCACCACCTCCCTGGGCAGCACATTCCAATGGCAAATCTCTCTTTCTGGGAAGGACTTTCTCCTCACCTCCAGCCTAAACTTCCCCTGGCACAGCTTGAGACTGTGTCCTCTTCTTCTAGTGCTGATTGCTTAAGAGAAGAGACCAACTCCCTCCTGGCTACAGCCTCCCTTCAGGGAGTTGGAGAGAGCAATGAGGTCTCCCCTGAGCCTCCTCTTCTCCAGGCTCAACAACCCCAGCTCCCTCAGCCTCTCCTCACAGGGCTGTGCTCAAGGCCTCTCCCCAGCCTCGTTGCCCTTCTCTGGACACCTTCAAGTGTCTCAATGTCCTTCTTAAACTGAGGAGCCCAGAACTGGACACAGTACTCAAGGTGTGGCACTAGGTTTCACTAGGTTTTATCTCATCCTAGGCATGTGGTCTAAGGCAGCATGAGTGGTTGGAGACAAAGAGAAGTATTGCCACAGGACAGCAGAGCACTGGCTTGAAAAGCACTAGCGTGAAGAGTTTGAAAGGAAGAGTCAACAGGGACAATGGCAGTACTGTGTTTGAGGATTGTTCTACTATTAGGGAGAGGTTTCACACTAGAAATGTCATGGAGCACAGGTGGGAATTTTAAAGGAAGGTTAGAAGGAAATTAGGGTAAGAGATTTAACGTGAAAAGTTTAAAAAGAGGGGTTTTAATTTGTATGGGCAAAGGGCAGTTCAAGATATTGCACTGTCATTAGCAATTTTAAGCTACAGCAGTTATGGAAGGGTAGTGCAGAAAAGAGCAGGCAGATAGGCTAGCTGGGGTGCAGTGATGGGTGTGAGGATCATCCTCCAGCATGTGAAAGCAGCAGAGAAGGAAGATACCATGGGACAGCACTGAGCAAGCCTAATAAACCTAGTTTAAGAAAGCACAAGTGATAAAACAGGTAGAACAAGTATGTGAATGAAAAAGTTGTGCTGGGAGAAGAAACATGCAGAATGCTGATGGAATGGACTTCAAAGGGGATCAGGTAAGAGAAGCAGTAGATAGGTTCACCAAATGAGTGAATACAGATACAGGACCTTGCACTTGGTCTTGCTGAACTTCCTGATCTGCTCAGAATCCCATTGATTTTTAACAGTATTGAAACAGGTTGAAAGTGGAATGGAGGGAAGGTATTTATCCTATATGTTTGGCAAAAAGAAAATATCCCCTAAAGCCTTGCATTTAAGAAACACTGCAACAAGCCTCTTGGGATGCACTGGAGAATCAGTCAGCAGAAGGTTTAAGGGGTCTGTACACCTCTGAGCACAAAATCTGAGGGTTGGGGGTCAGGAGGGAGGGCACAGGCTCTGCTCACTTGCTCCCTGGGATAGGACAAGGGGCAATGGATAGAAACTCCAGCACAGGAGGTTCCACCTCAACATGAGGAGGAACTTCTTCACTGGGAGGGTCACAGAGCACTGGAACAGACTGCCCAGAGAGGTTGGGGAGTCTCCTTCTCTGGAGACTTTCAAGGTCCATCTGGATGCATTCCTCTGTGACCTGAGCTGGACTGTATGGTCCTGCTCTGGCAGGGGGGTGGACTCGATGATTTAGTAGTCATGAGGTCTTGGGTGACAGATTGGACTTGATGATCCTTGAGGTCTCTTCCAACCTTATTGACTCCATGATTCTAATTTCATGGAAGTTCAGGTGAGACAGGCATAGGGCAGGTGAAGTCCAGAGTGGAAGGAAGAGTACCTGTGTTTGAGAGACTGGCAGGCAAATACAGTAATCTCAGCAGAGGCTTTGGGGAGAGCTTCCAAAGGTGCTGAACAAGATTAAGTGCAGAGTCCTGCATCTGGGAAGGAATAATAAGCTGCACCAGTACAGGTTGGGAGGGGATTTGCTGGAAAGCAGGCCTATGGAGAAGGACTTGGGAGTGCTGGTGGGCAACAAATTCTGCATGGGACAGCAATGTGCCCTGGGGGCCAAGAAGGCCAATGGGATCCTGGGGTGCGTTCAGAGGAGTGTGTCCAGCAGATCCAGGGAGGTTCTCTTCCCCCTCTACTCTGCCCTGGTGAGACCTCCCCTGGAATATTGCATCCAGTTCTGGGCTCCCCAGTTCAGGAGGGACAGGGATCTGCTGGAGGGAGTCCAAGGAAGTGCTATGAG
The DNA here is from genome assembly GCA_033816785.1 of Picus viridis. NCBI lineage: Eukaryota > Metazoa > Chordata > Aves > Piciformes > Picidae > Picus > Picus viridis. Next base: position 11,296,519 of record CM066567.1, read on the forward strand.
GATGCTGAAGGGACTGCAGCGCTGCCTGGGGAGGAGAGGCTGAGAGCCCTAGGGCTGTACAGTCTGGAGAGGAGAAGACTGAGAGGGCATCTGATCAATGTCTATCAAATGTGAGGGCTGGGGGTCAAGAAGGAAGGGACAGGCTCTGATCACTTGCACCCTGGGATAGGACAAGGGGATAGAAACTGGATAGAAACTCCAGCACAGGAGGTTCCACCTCAACGCAAGGAGGACCTTCTTGACTATGAGGGTCACAGAGCCCTGGAGCAGGCTGCCCAGAGAGGTTGTGGAGTCTCCTTCTCTGGAGGCTTTCCATCCTCATCTGGATGCATTCCTGTGTGACCTGCACTAGATTCTATGGCCTTGCTCTAGCAAGGGGTTGGACTCAATGATCTCCAGAGGTCTGTTCCAACCTCTAACATCCTGTGAGCCTGTGAAGAGTGTGCCAGGGAGGGAATATATTCAGTGGATAGAAGACCTGCACCAGTGGGTGTAACAAATGTTTGCAGCAAAGCTTGAAGCCCAGCAATAGTGAGCAAATAAACACTGGGCAAGAATTTGGATGTTGTCCTTCATTTCCTCAGCCAATAACATGCTATTTTGTTCATGATATTATTGTCAAGCACTTGAAACTTGCCAGTTCAGAAAGGATTCTGGCTCAGATAAACTTGAATGCAGAACTTTAATAAAGTCAGATAATTTTTATCCAATCTCTAGAAGAAATTACAACCCTTTACAAAGGAACCAGCTTTGAAGTGCTCAACCCCAAAAGGCACTTAATTTCCTCAAGATTTTTAAGAAGAAATGATGGGAGTTTATTCTAAATTGAAAAATGAAGTGGTTTGGGGTTTTGCCTGGCAAAGGAAATCAAGATCATCCCCTCCCCAACCCTGGTGGTAATTTTACCTCTAGAGTCAAGTCTCACTCCATAACAGTGAGTATATAAACGCCAGTATCTGAAGGTTTAGGGACCCTTGTCCTTATGCCAGCTTAAAACATAGCTAATAAAATGAATTGTTTTTCTAAGCCTTAAGAACATCCTGAAGATTTACTATTTTATATTTTTCTTTGGTAATAAGAGAAAACTGCTGCTCTAAAAACGTATGCAAGCTATTAAGCTGTCCTCCACTGTGGCAGAGGAAAACATTCAGCACTACACTTAAACTGTTTGGGACGTTATGCCCGAAAACTCTCTAGCAGACAAGCTTATTGAGATGCAAACATCTGACAGTCAGCATTTTTGCATTGGGCCCTTAAGCCCAACCTCCCTCACCACAACATAACTGCTGTTAATATATAACAGGCTGCAGGGAATACAGACTTTTTGGCACTTAAAAAAAAAAAAAAAAAAAGCCAACACCCCCTTTCTCCCCCCCCCCCAGAAAAACAAACCCCAAACCACCCAACAAACCCAACAACAAACAACCCCCCTGGCCCCAACAACCAAAGCAAAAATCCCACAATGTGTTTTATAGACAATTAGAGAAAAGAAAATACTAGCCCAACAGTAGGTGCAGCTAAAGCTTGGCAAGAGCACCTCCTAGACCTAGGAAAGGTGGACAGATAAGATGTGAAGTGGGGCAAGCACATCCAAGCGTTGCTAGCTGCTAAGGGCCGTCGCAGAGATGGGTCCAGGCAGCGGCTGGGGACACTTAAGAGAGAACTGAGGGTATCCTGAGAGCTAAAACACAGTGCAACGTACCTTCATATACACTATGTGCTACAAGTAATGACTTTCTTTTTAACTCATCTTTAGTCAGTTCTGCTGCTCACAGAGTGCAATAGCGAGGGCAAAATAATGGTATTGCCACAGAGGCATGATTCTTTCATGGAAGGGGGAAAATGGCAGAATGGGAAAAGACAGACAAGAACTCATAGGAAAAGAGCCTTTTTTTTCCATTGTGTTGTCTAAAAAAAAATAATAAATAATAGAGCAGTTTTCTAACTCACAAACTCTACAGAGAAGAGTGCAGATTAAGTTTGTGTGTGGTGGCTTTTCTTTTTCTTTCAGGAGAGTGCACAGTCAAAACTTCTGTTAGGTCAACTTTTGCTAAGCCCTCGACTCACTAATTTTGTCCTACCAAGTATTAAATAGAGCTAGTGCTGAAATACCTTCCCACCATCTATTTTTCTACCCACTGCAGCTTTCCAGCAGAACAAACTAGCCTGTTTGCTTTGGGATTTTTTTCCCCTGGTTTGAATGATAAGAGGTTACATCTGCAACTGTGGGTCCTGATACCGTAACTTCCATGTACACAAACGTTTAATGGCTCCTGCAAAACCAACTGCCACACCAAAAAAAACCCACAAACCCTAAGCTCAAAGCAGAGTAGAAGTCAGGTATGAGTTAAGTGAAAAGTCCAAGTAAATGAATGATCACCAGAAAGGCAGAGGAGGTTATTAGGGTGAGATAGTGTCCACTGCTGTGGAAGAGAACCTGTTTGGACTAAACCTGTTACGTGTACTGTAGGGTGCAGAGAGCTTAATGCCAGGTATCTGGGGCCCCATTTTGCTACGTATTTTTAATATATATCTGTAGCATTTATGTGGTTTTGAGAATACAAAAACCTGCCACATTTCTATTCTGAAGTCCTAATGAATTTTATTAACCAGGCAGACAAATTCAGAACTGCATGAGAAAAGGGGATGACAAGGTGAGAGAGTGCTCACAGCTGTGCAAGTCTAGGCTCTGTGAATTTCCTCTGCCTCTGCCATCAGCTTATATCCTGTCCTGAACATGCTGAAAAGGTAGCACTGATTGGCTCCTTCATTTCTCTCCACATAACCCTTTGAAAGCAGGGTTAAGAAAGCTGCAAATCTATTGAAAACTGTAATTTCCTAAAATACCCCAAATTTTCAGCCCGCTATAATACAGAATTAACCAGGTTGGAAATGACCTTTGAGATCATCAAGTCCAACCTATCACCCAACACCATCTAATCAACTAAGTGCCTCATCCAGTCTTGTTTCTAAACACTTCCAGTGATGGTGACTCCACCACCTTCCTGGGCAGCACATTCCAGTGGCCAATCTCTCTTTCTGCGAAGAATTTCTTCCTAACCCTCCCCAGGCGCAGCTTGAGACTGTGTCCTCTTGTTCTGTCACAGGTTGCATGGGAGACCAACCCCCACCTGGCGACATTCACCCTTGAGGTAGTTGCAGAGGGCAATAAGGTCTCCCCTGAGCCTCCTCTTTTCCATAGCGAATTCGACCAAACCAAACCCGGCAGTTTTCTGTGCAGATTTAGCCCCTGATCACCTACACAAACCGTTTGATGGACGCTGCGCACGCCCATCGTGCTCCCTGCATCTTCCTTTTCCCCAAATATTAGCAACCCAGTTGGTTTTCCCCGTTCAATGCTGTGTCATTTACAAACGAGACACCTTTCGAGCCTTTGCTCACCGGTGGAAACCCCTCTTGTTTCTTGTAACATCACGAAAACTCAAGACTCTTTCCCAACTTTCTGCCTGCGGACCAAACTCCACGAAGTAACCTCAGTCTCCCCAGCAGAGGAGCGGACGAGAGGAAGCTATTACGCTGCGAGAGCAATTAACTTCAGGCTCTTCCCGCCGCGCACCGACCCCGTTAAACGGCGGAGCGAAAGCCGCGCCAGTCCCCGCGTTTTGAGGCCGAGCGTTCGCTCCTGTGCGGCGTTTCGCCGATGACAGCCGATGGGTGGCCGTGGCGGGCTTTACGCTCGGCTTCTTGCCTTCCCTCTGGTGACAGCCGTCGGCGGTACCGGGCACCACCCGGGAGCCGACCCCCGGGCACCTGCCCCGCGGCTAGGCGGCCCCAGGCCAGGTGTGCCGGCAGGGCGCCGCGGGCTCCTCCGCTCCCTCCACCGGGGGCTGCCCAGCAGGTGCGAGGTGGGGTTGGCACAGCCCCTGGCGAGGGCCACGGGGGAGGTGACACCAGACCGCCTCCTCCGGCCCCTCGCGGCTGGACTCCGGCAGCCCCCGCCCGCCGCCCGTTAAAGCCGCCAGTGAAGGGGGAGCGCGGCGGCTGGCGACGTCCCGTCCCGCTCCGATCCTCAGGCGGCCGCGCTGCCACTCGTGGAGAGTGCAGGGGCCGCGATCCCTCCTGTGCCGGCGCTACGCGAGGCAGGTGGTGGGACAGGGGACAGGTGACAAGCGCCCGCAGCAGGCCCGCACCCAGCGAGGTCGAGTCTCGGCGAGCAGCGCACCGGGCCGGGCCGGGCCGGGCGGGGCCTCCCCGCCCTCAGCCCCATTGTTGAGGCCATCTAGGCAGTTTCCGCCCTGGCTTCGGCTCTGGCCGAGCCGCGATGGGGAAAGGGGAGGGAGGGGGAGCTCGGGAAGCTTCGGGGCCGCGCCGCTCCTTCCGGGACGGCGGGAGGCGGTGCCGCTCACCTGGTGCCGCTGGCACTGGGGAGCGCCCGAGCTGCTGCCCCGCCGGGCGGGAGGTGAGCGCCGGACGCCTCCGCCCCGCGCGGGAGCTCTGTCCCCCGCCAGGCAAGCGGGCGTCGGGGGGATGGTACACGCTCCGGCCCCGGGGGCGAGGGACGCCGTTTCGTGGGCGTCCTGACCGCGGGCGGGCGTCGGCGATCGGGGGTGGAGAGCACGCCCGGGGGGGCAGGGGGGTGGAACCGCGCCGCGCTGAAGGGTGAGGTGAGTTGCGGCGCGGCGGGCGCGGAGTGCGGCGCCGAGGCCGGGCGCATGGTGCGAGCCGCGGGAGCCTGGCGTGCGAGGGCGGACTGTAATGGGGGCTCGTTCCCGGGAGCCGGGAAGTTGCGGCGCGACGAGGACGGGCAGTGCTACGGGACGGTTCACATCTCCCCTTTTGTTTCTCTGCAGGGTGTGGGTGCTTCTCCGAGTCTCTCTCCCCGCCTCCGTCTCTCCCGCCCGCCCCACCAGGACTTCTCCTCGCCGGGCGGCAGCATAGCCGCCTCAGGGCGGGTGGCGGCAGAGGGGCTGGTGGGGCGCTCTTACCGTCCAGTCCTCCGGGAACATGGCGACCGGCGGCTACCGTAGCGCCGGTGGCAGCACCACGGACTTTCTGGAAGAGTGGAAAGCCAAGCGGGAGAAGATGCGGGCGAAGCAGGCGCCGCCGGCCCCCGCGGGGATGGCCGCTGCGGGAGAGCCCAGGCCGGCGGCGGGCGCTTCCTCCGCCGAGCTGAACAACAACCTGCCCCCCGGAGGCCCGGCTGCCCCGCCCGACCGCGCGGCGCCCCCGCCGGCGGGGCCGTCAACTGCGTCAACCTCTCCAGCGCCGCCTTGGGCCGGGCTGCCCCCGCCAAGGAGCCTCCGCTGGCTCTGGCCGGAGGCCGCGGGCAGAGCCTGCCCTCAAGCCCCCTCCTGCCGCCGCGCCGGGCTCCCCCGAGGGTGAAGAGAAGCTGGCCGCCAAAGGGAAGAACTCAGGTCCCAGTGCCAGGAAGGGGAAAGGGCAGATCGAGAAGAGGAAGCTGAGGGAGAAGAGGAGGTCGACAGGTGTGGTGAACATCCCGGCTGCCGAGGTGAGCCCGCTGGCCGAGGAGGGCGGCCGCCGCCGCACCTGAGTCAGTGCCGGCGGCGCTGGGGAGAGAGCCGCGTGCGGCTGGGAGGCTCAGCCCGGGGGGCGCAGCCGTGCGCATCGGCGCGGTGCTGCGGAGCGCTCCTGGCTGTGGCTGAGCGGCTCGCGTGGGCTGGCGGCGTGGGGGAAGCGCGCCTGGAGAAGCGCGAAGATTGGCAGGCGGTCCAGGGAGCTTGCAGGACGGCCTCCGAACGGGCGAGGTGCCGTTTCTTCTGTGAAAGTTAGACCTGCCCTGACCTGCGACTTCTTTCTATGTCTTTTGGTGGGAGAGGGTAAATTTTAGAGGTTTTGGACATCAAACTGAGACACGTGCCTGTTAAAGTATGATCAAAAACAACAGTAAGGCAAGAAAGCTGATTTGCCGGCTCTGGATAGATGTTAAGGTGTAAATATTATTCGGCTTAGAACCCAAAAGAATTTCCTGCGCTGGAAAAAATGTAGTGGTTTAAAAAGCATTTTTTCAAAGGCAGAGGAGGATATTTTTATCAGCCAACACCACTGTCCTTTGTGGTTTGCTACTAGCATAAACGTCTGGCATTGATTTATAATGCTCCTGGAGGAATTTAGAAGAATGATAACTAAGTCTTCAGCTTTTCCTGAAAACTTTGATTAAAGCTAGGTTTTAGTCTACAGTTTTGCACTAATAGTGATGACCATCATCACTGTGAAAAGAACTTGTAGTTCTTTTCGGTTAACGGCGTGGGTTGTTAAGATAACACCAGAAAGTAAGATGATTGTTTGTGAAGCAGCAGCAGCAGATGAAAGTGTGTTCTCCATGCTTGAAGTCACTAATCCCTTTTTGTGTGCCGTCCTAGGTGCTTTCGTAGCAGAAGGTATTGGAAGGTGAGGAGTGAGTTTTAGGAACAGTAGAAACGTTTTATTTTCGTGTTGTTTTGGTTTTTTCCCCCAGAATGATTACTTGCATTATCTTTTGTTTGAGGTGAAGTGTTTTGGCATAGATCTTGAATATTCTCACTTTAGAATACAAATGAGTGCTTTAATTGCTTGGCCTCAGAGCGTGCAAGCTCCCTAGGCTGTGGTTGGTTGGTTGGTTTGTTTTATACAGAGCTCTCAAAATACCTGCGCTCTGTGCTTCCATAGGAACTCTTACAAGGGTGTATCTTTACTTTCAGGCATAAATCACTCCTAGCCCCGTTGTTCATGGGTTTGTGCTTTGCAAGAGTTGTACATCCTCATCTTTGAGGGGTGGCTTCTGTGTCCTTCATCTCCAGTCACTCTCTTGGTTTTGGGTGTTGTAGGTTTGGGTTTTTTTTTTTTTTTTACCTTTTTGAGGCTAGCATCTCAGTTCTTTGAATTAGCTTTCTGAACTTGTCTTCCTTTGGTACGTTTTTGAGTGCCGTGGTTTGGGGTTTGCCCGTTCTGTGGGTCTTGAGGTGGTTGGGGTTTTTGTTTGTTTTGTTGGAGTATTGCTCCAAATATGCTTTGCTTTCCAGGGAAACACATTGCTTGCTCAGCAGCCATTAGAATCTCTCACACGATTCTGTATGAGCTTGCTAGTGTAGTTTCTGCTGCTTTAAGGGTGGTGAATTTATGAAGGTTAACATATTTAAGCATTGAAAAGCAAGTTCTTGCCCATTCCCACCTTTCTAGGGGCCTAATAACTTTGCTGCCTGCCAGCATGTGTTGGCACTTTGGAAAACCTGCACCTGTAAACATTACTTCTTCAGCAATTAAGCATTCTATCACATATAATTTTTTTTGAGTCGGTTATTAATAAACAGATACCTGTTGCACAAGGTATTATCGGGGAAGAGTTGCCAGCAGTATTTCATCCTTGCCTGCTTTTGCAGAGCTCTCTCTTTGCACAATTTAACGTTGCTTAAATGCTTTTGATCGTTCCCACATGCACTCCTAAGAACTAATTTAGCTGGGGAACACTGGATCTGGTGGGGAACAGCTTCAAAAACTGTGCCTAATGTCAAACATCATTGCTTACCAATGAGTGTTTTGTGGAACGTTTACTGTCTTTCATAGAGCTATTTATTCATCAGAGAATTTTGAAGTACTGATTCAGTGTGGTCAGTTGAAGTTCTTGGATGTGAGAAGGCTGCAACGCAGATGACTTGTTGGAATAATCAAGCTCCTTTCTGCTGTCTTTCTCACTGGATGCTAGGCATGTGTAGCTTTACCACATGCTGGAAGTGGTGACTGGGTTTTAGTACATGCTGAATTTAATCACTTAGCACTTGTTAGCTCTGTGTGGTGTGCATTGTAAAATCACTTTTCGGGGGGGGGGGGGGGGGGGCTCATTTAAAGCTTCACTGGGTGTTTTGTTCTGTTATTATTTTTGTCAGCTAATGATAGGACTGGGGGGAATGGAGCAAAACTAGAAATGGGTAGATTGAGATTGGATGTTAGGAAGAAGTTGTTCCCCATGAGGGTGGTGAGAGGCCCAGGGAGGTGGTGGTGGTGGAAGCTTCACGCCCGGAGGTTTTTCAGGCCAGGCTGGCTGTGGCTGTGAGCAACCTGCTGTAGTGTGAGGTGTCCCTGCCCATGGCAGCGGGGTTGGAACTGGATGAGGTCCCTTCCAACCCTAAAAATTTTGTGAGTGTAAGAAAATAGCCTTTTTCTAGAGTGCAGCTGCTGTTTTATGTTAAATATGTCTCTTTTATGATCAGCATGCCACTGGAGGAGAATGATGCTCAAGGGAGATGCTTACGCTCTGAGACTAAAGTGGGTGGGTAACTGTCAACAAAATACGCTTCCAGGAGACATGGTGTCTAGAAGCTTCTATACCCAAAATGGACTAGAAAACCCGTTTTTACCCCAAAGAAGTGAAGACTTTCAGTTGCAGTGCAGCTGGAGAATTTAATGGAATTAAAGGCGGTGGAATAAGGAAAGTGAGTTTGTGTTGTCTCAGTTATCTTGAAGTTGGCATGATGAATGTAAGCAGATCGTTATTCATTAATGATTGATTTCTGTTCAATAGCAGGGTAACAGAGTGAGGTCTTCAACAGTTCTGTGTCTTGCATGTATTGTGTATTGAAGTCAGTGGAGGACAGAAGCCATAGTACAGGGAAAGCTGTGAAAGCAGATGATGACAAGCTGGGGGTAGTGGTGATGATATCTAGGGAGCATTGTGATAGAAGTATCTTCTCGGCATTAATGCTTATCTCAGTAATGGTGGCTTTTGAAAATGGCTTCTGAAATACCTGGAGGGTCTTTTTTTCCCTTATTTTCCTTTATAAAGTAGTTTTTTGATAGCTTGTTGAATCTTAGGTTGATTTCACTCTAGATACTTAAAAGTGCTGTGGTGTTTAGGTTTTGTTTACCTCATAACAGTTTCTCAGGTTGTGAGAGGTAACTAAATGGTATGTAATTATCTATACTGCCTAAGTTTCCTTCTTAAAAATCAAGCCTTGCAACCATTTTTAGCTATGTGAGAATGCACTTCTCAGTTTGTGCTTACTCAGTTGATGCAGTTGTTTAGTTTACTTGTAACAGTTTTACAGCTGTGCTCGTTATCTCTCCAAGAAACAGAATTCACATTACACTGCACTGACAGTGCTTTGAGAGGATCCACATATAGGAGGAGGGTTGCTTTAGAATCAATAAGGTTGGAAAAGACCTCAAAGATCATCAAGTCCAACCTGTCACCACAGACCCCATGACTACTAAACCATGGCACCAAGTGCCACATCCAACCCCCTCTTGAACGCCTCTAGGGACGGTGACTCCACCACCTCCCTGGGCAGCACATTCCAACGGCTAACAACTCTCTCTGTGAAGAGCTTTCTCCTCACCTCCAGCCTCCTCCAGCCTCCTCCAACCTCCATGGACCTGATGGAGAGGGTCCAGAGGAGGGCCACGAAAATGACTGGGGGGGTGGAGCAGCTCTGCTACAAGGACAGGCTGAGGGAGCTGGCGGTGTTCAGCCTGGAAAAGAGGAGGCTCCAGGGAGACCTAAGAGCAGCCTGCCAGTACCTGAAGGGGGCTACAGGAAGGATGGAGAGAGACTGTTTGCAGAGGCCTGCAGGGACAGGACCGGGGGCAATGGCGTCAAGCTGGAGAAGAGTAGATTTAGATTGGATGTTAGGAACAAGTTCTTTCCCATGAGGGTGGTGGAAGACTGGCAAATTGTTAAAGCAATTCTGTGCTGCTGTGAGCAAATCAAGCTGCCCTGGTGAAAGTGCAGCTTTGCTTTTGTGACTGTTTGCACTGGAGAGTTCTGCTGGCATAGCTGTGTGGGGACATTTTGTTTGTTTCTGAACCCCAGCCTGAATAACAACTCTTTTTGTGGCTACCTTTTTTAAAGAGGGGTGTGTGTGTATACAGTCAAAATCTTGGTCCATCTAAGAACAGTGAGTTAGCTGGGGTTTATTTGAAGTGTGGTTATGTACAAAGTTTTTACTCTTTCACCTAACCAGATGGAAGTCATCTAAATTCAGAAGAGGTCCTCTCTTAGTAAGATTGATGAATGATTTTAAAAGGTGTAAAAACCTGGATCTGTGTATTTTGCACAGGAAGCAGCCAAATTCAAGACAACAGTCTCCTGATGTATGTGTGGGAAATACTGAAGATACTAATAGAGGAAAAGGTATCACAGTACATTAGAGGTTGGAAGGGACCTCCAGAGATCATCAGGTCCAACTCCCATGCCAGAGCAGGATCATTCAGGGTAGTCTGCACAGGAATGTGTGCAGGTGGGTTTGGAATGTGTCCAGAGAAGGAGACTCCACAACTTCATTGGGCAGCCTTCTCCAGGGCTCTGTCACCCTCATTGTTAAGAAGTTTTTCCTCATGTTGAGGTGAAATCTTCTCTGTTCAAACTTGTACCTGCTGTTCCTGGTCTTACTACTGTGCACCACTGGAAAGAGCTTGGCCCCCTCCACTTGGCACCCACCCCTCAGATATCGATGGACATTGATCAGATGCACTCTCAGTCTTCTCTTTTCAAGACTAAGCAGCCCCAGGGCTCTCAGGTAGAAGTGATGCAGGAATCTGCATAGGATATTTAGCCAGTTTCTGTTAATCTCTAGTCTTTTTATGAGCAGCAGTAAGAGTATGACTGCTTGAAACCGTGCTGTTGGCTTGCCACCAAGAGTCTGCCTGCCTCTTTAGCAGGTGGTGTTTGGCAGGTGTCAAACAGCATTTTAAGTAAATGGAGAGTAATGAGCTCTTTCTGTGGGGCAAGAAAGTGTGCTGAGTTGTGTAGAGTGACAGAAAGTAGCTGTGTTCCAGCTGCAAAAACTTAAGGCAAATGTAAATGCCAGATGTGTCAAGCATAGTAGTTACTGGGTATGTTGTAAAGGAATTGAAATCCTTCTCTGAATGGCTGGAAACTATAAAGAGGAGTGCAGTCCTGTGCTATTTGGACTTGATCAGAAGTTGTCCTTCGTCTTAGCGATTCCTCACTGTGGTGGGTTGAAGTTTCCCCCCAGCATCAACTTTGCCAGACCGACTCAGAAGCAAACGAAGCTGTATTTACAAGCAAAAACTCCACTCTCCAATGGAATGCAATGAATGTGTACAAAATATACAGGAGTTACAATATTATACAGATACTTAACAATTGGCAAACAGCACAAAAATCCCCCTGGTCAGAGACCAGGGAAGCCATTCCACTGCTCCCACCTACCTCCCTGTCCCAAGAGAGAAAGGAGCAGAGAGAGAAGCAGTGAGTTAGACTTGGCCAAGGCCAGCCAACAAGCAGATTATCTCCCCCCAAGCAAAGCAAAACCAGCCAGAGATTCAGAAGAGCAGAGAATTGTTATGGTACAGCTCCTCTTATTCTAGATATATACACAATGAATTTGTTTAGAATAAACTTTTGTTCTCCTTTTTACACCCAGTAGTGATTTGTTTATATTTTTGTACTTTTCTGCTCAAAATCTGTAAGTGAATTTTAAAGGCATGGCCTAAAACCACCACAGTCACCTAAGGATTAAGCTAAATGAAAGAGCAGTTCTGGCCATCTCCTCATATTAATGAGTTAGTGCCCTTGCATTGTATATTGTATATTTAGGCTGGATGTTAGGAAGAAGTTCTATACAGAGGGAGTGATTCCCTGTTGGAGTGGGCTGCTCGTGGAGGTGGTGGAGTCACCTTCATTGGAGGTGTTCAGGAGGAGACTTGATGGGGTGCTTGGTGCCATGGTTTAGTTGTTTAGGTGGGTTGGACACAATGATCTTGAAGGTCTCTTTCAGCCTGGTGTATTGTATTGCTGTGCATTTTCTTGTAAAACAGCTTGCTGCTTTTTGTATCTGTTGGGGGGGTGGAAAAAGTCTGCAGTGTTTTTCAGAGCACTGCGTGAACCCTCCTATTTGTAACCCCTGATGCCCTCACCGTCCTTGCAGAGGTATTAATGTTATAGCAGAAGTCTGAAATATGTTTGTTTGAGGTGCATGACTATTCATGATATGTTAGTCATTGTGCGGTGAGCACATCCATCTTATGATTCCATTTATCATTGTCCCGTCAAACATGACAGGGTGAAGGAAGAAGTAAAAGCCTTTTCAGGTTTTGAAAAGGAGATTGTATTGTATCAATCAGGTTGGAAAAGACCTCAGAGATCATCAAGTCCAACCTATCACCTGACACCTCATGACTAACTAAACCATGGCTCCAAGTGCTGCTTCCAAGCCTTTTTTGAACACCTTCAGGGATGGTGACTCCACCACCTCCCTGGGCAGCACATTCCAATGGCCAATTACTCTTGCTGGGAAGAACTTTCTCCTCACCTCCAGCCTAAACCTCCCCTGGCACAGCTTGAGACTGTGTCTTCTTGTTCTGGTGCTGGTTGCCTGGGAGAAGAGACCAACCCCCACCTGGCTACAACCTCCCTTCAGGGGGTTGTAGAGAGCAATAAGGTCTCCCCTGAGCCTTCTCTTCTCCAGCCTAAACAACCCCAGTTCTCTCAGCCTCTCCTCACAGGGCTGTGCTCCAAGCCCCTCCCCAGCCTCCTTGCCCTTTTCTGGACACATTCAAGTGTCTCAGTGTCCTTCTTCAATTGAGGGGCCCAGAACTAGACACAGATGCCTTTGTGACTTCTGATTTTGACCAAGCCTATGGGCAGTACCCGTTCAAAGGCCATAGTTTTTTGCCTTTTCTTTCCATCCTTTTTTTCAGCACGTGATAAACTTATCTCCTTTCTTTTGTTGTTGTGTGGTTGGGGTTTATTTTAAGAGTATGCTTTAATATCAACAGTTAGCTAGGTGAGGGAAGGTAATTGGTCAAATATATCACATAATAAACTCAGAATTCTGGAACTGAAAACTTTCCAGACATTTAACAGCTTCTAAATCTCAGCATGTGCACTTTACAAAACCGAGGTCTCTGTGCTCTAGGGTATGGTGTTTTGGAGTAGGACTGGGGCAATGCAGTAGGTTTCCAGTGGAAAAGATACATGGAAGTCATTTTTCTCTTGAGGAGGTGAAATGGACAACTTTATTCTTGCTGACTTTAACCAGGCTGTTTACATAAAGAAACAGATTGTAGACCAGTGCCTATGGCTGGATGTCACAGGACTTGACCAGAGAGTACTGATTCCTTGACAATAAGTAGTTCTTCTTAATTCCAGCATTTGATCCTACTAGAATGGGAAGGAGGGTGATGGGGAAATGACAGAAGTTGTTAATTTCCCCTCTGATTCATTTAACTTTGCACTTATGTCTAAGTGCAGTTAGGGGAAAGTTGGTTTTTAAAATGATCTTTTAATGATCAGACAAAATTGGAAAACATATTGAAGGGTTGGGGCTTTCTTTCACTCTCCTGGTTTTGGGGTTAATCATCTGAAATACAGATACAGTTACTAGGTGGAAAATGAGTGCAATCTAAAGTACTTCCTCTTCTGTTAAGTATTGAAGTCTACATCAAGTAAGGGAAGTATTTAGTTTAGGTTGTAATTGATGGTTGGAAGCTTGTTAACGTTCAGCCTTGCCAGGTAGGGCCTCTTCTAAGCAGCCTGTCATGTAGCCAGTAACCCTGAATAATGTACATGCCTGTTGGCTGAAGAGAAGTATTTCTTTGTGCCCTTTCTAGGCTATTTCTCTATTCCTGAAGTCTGAAATACAGTCTGTCCCATTGCCCTTTGTTCCTGAGGCTGGGGAAGGGTTTAGAGAAGGTGGCCTGTGAGGAGCTGTACTGTGTCCAGTTCTGGGCCCCTCAGTTTAGGAAGGGCATTGAGACATTTGAACGTGTCCAGAGAAGGGCAACGAGGCTGGGGAGAGGCCTTGAGCACAGCCCTGTGAGGAGAGGCTGAGGGAGCTGGGGTTGTTTAGCCTGGAGAAGAGGAGGCTCAGGGGAGACCTCATTGCTCTCTACAACTACCTGAAGGGGGGTTGTAGCCAGGAAGGGGTTGGTCTCTTCTCCCAGGCAACCAGCACCATAATGAGAGGACACAGTCTCAAGCTGCACCAGGGGAAGTTTAGGCTGGAGGTGAGGAGAAAGTTCTTCTCTGAGAGAGTCGTTTGCCATTGGAATGCGCTGCCTGGGGAGGTGGTGGAGTCACCATCCCTGGAGTTGTTCAGGAGGAGACTTGATAGGGTGCTTGGTTGCATGGTTTAGTTGATCAGGTGGTGTTGATGATAGGTTGGACACGACGATCTTGAAGGTCTCTTCCAACCTGGTTTATTCTATTCTATTCTTTCTATTCTATATCATTTGCAGCAACTTTGTCTAGTGTGAGGTGTCCCAGCCCTTGGCACGGGGGTTGGAACTAGGTGATCTCTAGGGTCCCTTCCAACCCAAACCATTCTGTGAATCTATGAACTGGGGTGTTCATGCATCTCTGATGGCAGCTGAGTTTGAGCAGCAATTTCTGTGCCACTTAAAAAAAAGAAGACATGAGTTCCTGTGTTAATGGTAGTTTGTCTCTATCCTGCTGAGCGCTGGTGGGAAACAGATTCCTTTTTCACATGGAAAGGTTCAAACAAATCCCACCCCAACTCTAGATATGGTAGTATGAGTTGATGTGCCAAACATGTATTGGGACAAACCTCTCATACTTCTTATTTTGTTGCATCTGTGGAGCATAGTTGTTTTCTAAATCCTCCTGCAGCTTGAAGGGTACAGGAGGCTTTTGGAAAGATTACTGGTAAGTGTTCAGTTCTGCCTGCATTAGGAATAGTGTGGCCAGCGGGAGCAGGGAAGTCATTCTGCCCCTGTACTCTGCATTGCTTAGGCCACACCTTGAGTCCTGTGTCCAGTTCTGGGCCCCTCAGTTTAAGAAGGACATTGAGACACTTGAATGTGTCCAGAGAAGGGCAACAGGGCTGGGGAGAGGCCTTGACCACAAGCCCTATGAGGAGAGGCTGAGGGAGCTGGGGTTGTTTAGCCTGGAGAAGAGGAGGCTCAGGGGAGAACTCATTGCTCTCTACAACTACCTGAAGGGTGGTTGTAGCCAGGAGAGGGTTGGTCTCTTCTCTCAAGCAACCAGCACCAGAACAAGAGGACACAGTCTCAAGCTGTGCCAGGGGAGGTGTGATACTCTGATTTCATAAACCTACCTTTATCTGCTTTGTGTTTATTGCACATATGCAAACTCATGCACGTTTTTCTCTGCTGCTTTTTGTTTTATGCTTTTCTTTTTGCCCCCCCCCCTTTGTTTTTTCTTTTTTAAGTTGGACTTGTGTATTTAAAGACTTTCCAGTTGGAAGACCGTAGGTGGATGACTTATTTCCCATGCTTCACAAGGTCATGGGAAATTAAAATAAAACCCACAACCCTCATGTTTTATTTCTGGTTTTTTCTGCATTTGATCTGCTTGCATGCTGCTAGGAAAGCCTGGAACATTTAGGTCTCTTACTCCAGGCCTGCAAATGTCATATTCCTTGCTATTGTATACCATTAGCATGCAATAAGCGCATCACCTTAGATATGGCCTCTTAGGTACAATACAATACACCAGGTTGGAAGAGACCTTCGAGATCATCGCGTCCAACCCATCAACCAATCCAACCCACCTAAACAACTAAACCATGGCACCAAGCACCCCATCAAGTCTCCTCCTGAACACCTCCAGGGATGGTGACTCTACCGCCTCCATGGGCAGCCCATTCCAATGGGCAATCACTCTCTCTGTGTAGAACTTCCTCCTAACATCCAGTGTAAACCTGCCCTGGTGCAGCCTGAGACTGTGTCTTCTTGTTCTGGTGCTGGCTGCCTGAGAAGAGACCAACCCCCACCTGGCTACAACCTCCCTTCAGGTAGTTGTAGAGAGCAATAAGGTCACCCCTGAGTCTCCTCTTCTCCAGGCTAAGCAACCCCAGCTCCCTCAGCCTCTCCTCATAGGGCTTGTGTTCCAAACCCCTCACCAACTTTGTTGCCCTTCTCTGGACACGTTCCAGCAAGTCAACATCCTTCCTAAACTGAGGGGCCCAGAACTGGACACAGGACTCAAGGTGTGGCCTAGCCAGTGCAGTGTACAGGGGCAGAATGACCTGCCTGCTCCTGCTGGCCACACTGTTCCTGATGCAGGCCAGGACGCCATTGGCCCTCTTGGCTGCCTGGGCACACTGCAGGCTCATGTTCAGCCTCCCATCAACCAGCACCCCCAGGTCCCTCTCTGCCTGGCCGCTCTGGTATGGTGCCTAATGTGAGTACATCATCATGGGTAGAGGTAAGCTTAAAAACCAAACCAAAACATACCAAACAAGCAAAAAACGGTCAGAGGAACAAAGTGTCAGCTGCAAACTTACCTATCTTGACTCTTGTCCATCCTCAAACAGAAATATGTTCTAGGCACAGGCTTCACTGTTCTGCAGAACATTATCAACAAGGAGATACCGTTAGTTTTCTCAGTCTTACATCTTTGTGGGTAACTGTCTGAGATTTTTTTTGAGCCTTGGAAGAGACCTCAAAGTCTGAGATTTTTAATAGGTCTTCTCCAAGAGACTTGATTCCAAGAAGAACTTCTTCCTAACATCCAGCCTAAATGGCGCAGCCTGAATCACAGAATCAACAAGCTAAGCTGGATAGGGCTTGTGTTCCAAACCCCTCACCAGCTTTGTTGCCCTTCTCTGGACCTCAAAGATCACCAAGTCCAACCTGTCACCACAAACCTCATGACTAGACCATGGCACCAAGTGCCTCATCCAGTCCCCTCTTGAACACCTCCAGGGATGGTGACTCCACCACCTCCCTGGGCAGCACATTCCAATGGCGAGCGACTCTCTCAGTGAAGAACTTTCTCCTCACCTCCAGCCTAAACTTCCCCTGGCACAGCTTGAGACTGTGTCCTCTTGTTCTGGTGCTGGTTGCTAGAGAGAAGAGACCAACTCCCTCCTGGCTACAACCACCCTTCAGGGAGTTGTAGAGAGCAAGAAGGTCTCCCCTGAGCCTCCTCTTCTCCAGGCTAAACACCCCCAGCTCCCTCAGCCTCTCCTCACAGGGCTGTGCTCAAGGCCTCTCCCCAGCCTCGTTGCCCTTCTCTGGACACCTTCAAGTGTCTCAATGTCCTTCTTAAACTGAGGGGCCCAGAACTGGACACAGTACTCAAGATGTGGCCTAACCAGTGCAGGGTACAGGGGCACAATGACTTCCCTGCTCCTGCTGGCCGCGCTATTCTTGGTGCAGGCGAGGATGCCATTGACCTTCTTGGGGGCAGCTCTGCGTGCATTGTGTGTTGTAGGTACTGAATTTAAATGCATTTAAGGCCAGAAGGAGCCATAGGAGTTCTCTAATGCTATCTGGTTGCTCAAGGCTTTATCCAGTCAGGTCTTGAAAACCTCTGAAGGATGAAGACAGCACAGCCTCTTGGGCAGCCCTGCTAGCATTTGACTCTCCTTACAGTGAAAGTTTTTTTCCCTTTTTGTCAGAACCTCACAGATCTCTGAAATTCTGTGCCTGAGGTTCTGAGTCCGTTGTCTCCTGCCATACGCTGCTGCAAAGAGCCTGTCTCTATACTCTGTGACTGCCTGGGACATCTGCAAAAAGAATGTTTTCATCTTTTAACTTTTTTTTTGGTTTTTGGCATAGCAACAGCCTAGGAGTGGTTTACTTGTCAGAAATAATGTGCTACAATTAGATTTGAGGCACTGAGGCAGCCACTCAGATGTGGAAACATTACTGTGGAAACTGTTCTGCTCTATCTATGGTGTTTAAGCCAAAGACACGAGCAGGCAATGTGAGCTTGCAGCCCAGAAGTCAAGCCACATCCTGGGCTGCATCCAAAGCAGCATTGCCAGCAGAGCCAGAGAGGTGATTCCGCCACTTGGCTCTGCTGTGACCTCACCTGGAGTACTGTGTGCAGGTCTGGAGCCCTCAATACAGGAAGGACATGGACCTGATGGAGAGGGTCCAGAGGAGGGCCGCAGGAGTGATCAGGCGTTTGGAGCAGCTCTGCTATGAGGACAGGCTGAGGGAGCTGTGGGTGTTCAACCTGGAGAAGAGGAGGCTCCAGGGAGACCTAAGATCAGCCTGCCAGTACCTGAAGGGGGGCTACAGGAAGGATGGAGAGAGACTGTTTGCAAAGGCCTGCAGGGACAGGATGAGGGACAATGGCTTCAAATTAGAGATGATTTAGATGTGGTGTTAGGAAGTTCTTTCCTATGAGGGTGGTGGAACACTGGCACAGGTTTCCCAGGGAAATGGTTGAGGCTCCTTCCCTGGAGATATTCAAGGTGAGGCTGGAGGAGGCCCTGGGCAGCCTGATCTAGTTGGGGATGTCCCTGCTGACTGTGGGGAGGTCAAGGTGGATGAGCTTTGGAGGTCCCTTCTGGCCTGGACTGTTCTGTGATTCTCTGGCATCAATAACCAGAGTGGTAGGCAGAAGCTAAGCAAGCAGGAATTGGGATTTCTCCTCTTTCACTATTCCTCCTCTTGGCACTTTCTGACCTTGCTAATTCTGTTTGAGTCACAGGAATCTGTGCATGTCCTACTTGTCTACTGTAGTCTCTGGTGTGTATTTTATGAATTATTTTCTGTGGCATACTGAATTTAGTGTTTGTAGGGCATGGGATTTGAGCTGGGACCTCTGGTCATCTGTAGTAATCTTCTCCTGCTCTATGTACATAAGGTACAGTTAGTAGCTCTGTAAAACTCCAGTTTGGTTTTCCCTCTCTGTACACTGTAGGGAAATAAGACTGTTTGTAGTGGGTCTGACTAAGGAGACATAATTTGGTGCCTTGCTCATGCAGTGGCCATAAACAGATATATACTAAGGAAAAGGAGTGTAGAAAGCTCAACCAGGTGTTTCCTGTGAATTAATCTTCTAGCCTCTTGGCAGTTTTCATTTTGAGGGCTTGCAGCATCAGATGAAGGTTGCTAAATAGATAAATTACTTTTAACTTCTCTTTGCCAAGTACTTGTTCAGTCTCCCCTTGAACCTCTTACCATAAAAAGTCATTGGGCAACGAGGTCCACGTTTCTAAGAACCTTTAGAGCCCTATGATTCTTATTTCTCCTCTTCCTTCAAAAACTCACTGTGGTATCATGGCCCCAGTTCAGCAGTTATTCTATGGAGCAAGGCTGTCATAATGGTTAGGAGGTATTTTCTAACTTAATTTTGTTTCATTTGCTGAGATCTCTGGTATGTTCTCTTGCTCTTGTTGGACAGTGTTAATTACAGCCATCAATCTACTGCTGTGTCCCTTGGCAACCTTAAGAAGAAAAAAAAAAAAACAACCCAAAAACACCCATAAAAAGCCAGGACTGGCTGGGGGTTGTTTTTCTTACTCTGCACTGGCACTTGAACTTCTAGATTTGAGTGGTGTGTCCGATGTAAACCTTGCGGCGTTCTGAAACAGTCGCTTCATCAGAGTAGGTAAGGCATGATCTATGGATGTGATCTAGCTGGACTTCTGCAAGGCCTTTGACACAGTCCCCACAACATCCTGCTGGCCAAGCTGCAGAGAGATGGAGTTGCTGGATGGGCTGTTCACTGGATAAGGAACTGGCTGGATGATAAAGATACTGAACAAAACTGGGCCCAGGTACTGATCCCTGGGGGACAGCACTGGCCACAGGCCTCCAAGTTGACTCAGTGCCACTGATGACACCCTCTGAACTCTGTTGTGGAGCCAGTTTGCAGCCCACCTCACAGACCTCTGTGCCATGTTTCTTGAGCTTTTCTATGAGCACTCATGAAGGTATCTTGTATCCTGTTGAAGATTACATGCAGCCTAATTGTCTTGCATTAAATGGGCGCCTGGGGCAGTTGACTTTTACAGCAAAATCTACAAGTTATTTGTAGCCTGAGGCAGAACCTGAGGAGCATGTTGTTATTTAGCAGTCCCCTTCAGCCTAAAACTTCAATGGGTGTTTTAATGTAATCCCATTTTGTGGGTTTGCCTCTTCCTTTCAATTAAAAAAGGAAAAAAGAAAGAAAAAAAAAAAAAAAAAAAAAAAGAGGGCTAGTCAGATGTCAGATCAGTGTTTGTCAAACTTGTCTGGAGGCTGTTTGAAGGCAGGTGTTGCTAAGCAGCTTAACACTGGAAACCACTTCTCATAGCATGTTGCATTTTTTATAAGGTGCAAGAATGGTTGAGACTCAAACCAAGAGATTCAGCGTGGCTGTTTTACTGGGGTCATGCACACATCACATGCTCCCAGCTACGAGTCTGCTTCCTCTTTGGGTTCATCATCGTTTTTTGTTGTGTTCTGACTATTTAGAAAGATTTGGAGGTTGGTTGTGTGCTGGTATGTTCTGAAGCTTGCAGCACTTGCTGCTAGCTGGCTCAGAGAGACTGGGAACAGAGATCTGAAGCCTGAACTCTTTACACTGTAAGCTATCAGTTAATTATCTATTCCATTATGATGAGGGTAAACATCCTTATAGCTTTTTATAAGCTTTGGGTTGAGGATTGTTGTTTTCATTTGAGATCCCACCTGGGTTGATGAGGGAGCACCTGTGCATTGCTGAACTTGTGGTTAGGAAATCATGGTGACCTAGTGATGGTCCCTCTTGGGCTTCCCTGTTCAGGAAGGACAGGGATCTGCTGGAGAGAATCCAGTGGAGGGCTGTGAGGATGCAGAAGGGACTGGAGCACTGCCTGATGAGGCTGAGAGCCCTGGGGCTGTTTAGTCTGAAGAAGAGAAGACCGAGAGGGGATTTAATCAATGTTTATAAATACCTGAGGGCTGGGGGTCAAGAGGGAGGGCACAAGATCTGCTCAATTGCACCATGTGACAGGACAGTATCACACTATCACCAAGGTTGGAAGAGACCTCAAAGATCATAGAGTCCAACCTGTCACCACAGACCCCATGACTAAACCATGGCACCAAGTGCCACCTCCAATCCCCTCTTGAACACCTCCAGGGACGGTGACTCCACCACCTCCCTGGGCAGCACATTCCAATGGTGAACGACTCTCTCAGTGAAGAACTTTCTCCTCACCTCCAGCCTAAACTTCCCCTGGCGCAGCTTGAGACTGTGTCCCCTTGTTCTGGTGCTGGTTGCTAGAGAGAAGAGACCAACCCCTCCTGGCTACAGCCACCCTTCAGGTAGTTGTAGAGAGCAATGAGGTCTCCCCTGAGCCTCCTCTTCTCCAGGCTAAACAACCCCGGCTCCCTCAGCCTCTCCTCACAGGGCTGTGCTCAAGGCCTCTCCCCAGCCTTGTTGCCCTTCTCTGGACACGTTCAAGTGTCTTGATGTCCTTCCTAAACTGAGGGGCCCAGAACTGGACACAGGACTCAAGGTGTGGCCTAACCAAAGCAGAGGACAGGGGCAGAATGACTTCCCTGTTCCTGCTGGCCACACTATTCTTGGTGCAGGCGAGGATGCCATTTGCTTTCTTGGCCACCTGGGCACACTGCTGGCTCATGTTTAGGTGCCTGTCAACCAGCACCCCCAGGTCCCTCTCTGCTTGGCGGCTCTCCAGCCACTCTGACCCCAGCCTGTAGCTCTGCATGGGGTTGTTGTGGCCAAAGTGCAGCACCTGGCACTTGGATTTGTTGAATGCCATCCTGTTGGACTCTGCCACTCTGTCCAGTCAGTCGAGGTCCCTCTGCAGAGCCCTTCTGCCCTCTAACTTGAAGCTATTTCCTCACATTCAGTCACTTCTTACCTGAGAGAAGAGGCCAAACCTCACCTCACTACAACTTCCTTTGACAGAATCACAAAATGTTAGAGGCTGGAAGGGACCTCAAGAGATCACCCAGTCCAACCCCCCTGCCTGAGTAGGATCACTTAGAGCAGATCACACAGGAACACATCCAGGCAGGGCTTGAATATCCCCAGAGAGGGAGGCTCTACAACCACCCTGGGCAGCCTCTTCCAGGGTTCTGTCACCCTCACAGCAAAGAAATTTTTCCTCATGCTCACATGGAGCTTCCTCTGCCTCAGCTTCCCCCACTGCCCCTTGTGCTGGCATTGGGCATCACCCAGCAGAGCCTGGCTCCAGCCTCTGGGCCCTCACCCTGCACATCTTTAGCAACAGCAATGAGGTCACCTCTCAGGCTCCTCCTCTCCAAGCTACAGAGCCCTCAGCTCCCTCAGGCTCTCCTCATAAGGAAGATCTCCCACTCCCCTAATCATCTTTGTGGCTCTGTGCTAGACTCTTTCACGCAGTTCCCTGAGGTCCTTCCTGAGCTGAGGGGCCCAGAACTGGACACAATACTCCAGATGTGGCCTCAGCAGGGTAGAGTAGAGGGGGAGGTGAACCTCTCTCAATCTACTAACCACAGCCCTTCTGATCCATTAGCCCAGGATGCCATTGGCCTGGCTGTTAGGCTTGACCATGAGCCAGCACATTGCTGGCTCATGGTCAACCTCCCATCCACTAGGACCCCCAGGTCCTTTTCTCCTTCACTTCTCTCCAGCAGGTCAGCCCACAGTCTGTACTGCTCCATGAGGTTGTTCTTTCCCAGATGCAAGACTCCACCCTTGCCCTTGTTGAACTTCATTCAGTTTCTCCCTGCCCAGCTCTCCAGCCTGGCTAAGTCTCCCTGAATGGCAGCACAACCTTCCTGTGTCAGCCACTCCACCCAGTTCGGTGTAATCAGGTGAGTGTAGAGAGAGTTCTCTGCTCAGCCTGTTCTTGTGAGACTGTACAACCCCAGTCCAGAAGGGAGAAAAGTGTGTTTCAGTCAAGTTGTGTATACAGTGGGTTTTTGAATGAGAGAGTCTGATATGGAAAGCATGTTACAGGCATTCTTAAAACAGCGGTGACCAGAATTGTGATTTCCATATACATTTATATGCAAATGAGCTCAAATGTGAAAACCAGCTTGGTTACATTTATCCAAGACAGTATTTAAAATGTGCTTCATTATGCCCCCATGAATTAGCAGAATTGAACTGGCAGTATTTATGTAATGAATAGTTTCATGTAGTGATCTGTATCTGAAACAAAGCTGAAGAGATTTGACTTTGGGGTTGGTTGCTTTGGTTTTGGTTTTGCTTGGTTTGCCACAGTTGCTGGTTCTGCATAGCAGGACTTTGGTTGAATGTTTGGAGGGATTGTATCAACCAGGATCTTTTGTTGGACTAGCATTTTGTCAGTACCCAGAGGTACTGATGAACAAAAAGGGAAGGACAGCCTGTAAAATATTTTGCCAACAGTTCTGAGTGAAGTTTTTCCATTTTCTGCTTTTATCCAACTTTCAGAACTCAGATTTCCTTCTTTTGTGCAGGGATGGTTCATCCACTCAGACACTGTTAGGAATCTGGGCTACTAAATGATCAATCACTGAGTCACAGAACTTCAGGGGCTAGAAGGGGCCTTGAAAGTTCATCCAGTCCAACCCCCCTGCCAGAGCAGGATCACCTAGAGCAGATCACACAGAGGAACACATCCAGGTAGGGCTTAAATATCTCCAGACAGGGAGACTCAACACCTGCCCTGGGCCACCTCTTCCAGTGTTCTGTCACTCTCACAGGGAAAAAAATTCTCATATTTACTTCCTACACCTCAGCTTTCACCACTGTCCCTTGTGCTGGCATTGGGCATCCCCCAGCAGAGCCTGGCTCCAGCCTCTGGGCACTCACCCTGCACATATTTATAAACATCGATGAGGTCATCTCTCAGTCTCCTCCTCTCTAAGCTATAGAGCCCTCAGTCTCTCCTCCTAAGGAAGATGTTCCACTCCCTTAATCATCCTCGTAGCTCTGCACTGGACTCTTTCAAGTAGCTCACTTTCTTGAACTGAGGGGCCCAGAACTGGACACAATACTCCAGATGCAGCCTCAGCAGGGCAGAGTAGAGGGGGAGGAGAACCTCTCTCAGCCTACTCACCACAGCTCTTCTAATCCACCCCAGGATGCCATTGGCCTTCCTGGCCACAAGAGCACATTGCTGGCTCATGGTCATCCTTCCATCCACCAGGACCCCCAGGTCCCTTTCCCCTTCACTAGTCTCCAGTAGGTCATTCCCCGACCTGTACTGGTGCATGGAGTTGTTCCTTCCCAGGTGCAAGACTCTACACTTGCCCTTGTTGAACTTCATCAAATTTCTCCCTGCCCACTTCTCCAGCCTGTCCAGGTCCTGCTGAATGGCAGCACAACCTTCTGGTGTGTCAGTCACTCCACCCAGCTTGGTGTCCTCAGCAAACTTGCTGGCAGTGCTCTCTGTGCCCTCATCCAGGTTGTTGATGAATATACTGAGCAGCTCTGGTCCCAGTACTCACCCCTGAGGGACTCCACTAGACACAGGCCTCCAACTAGACTCTGTCCCATTGACCACAGCTTTTTGATTCCTTCCTTTCAACCAGTTCACAATTCACCTTTTATACCTGATTGTTGAGACCACACTGCCTCTGTTTAATTGCAAGGGTGCTGTGGGAGACAGTGTCAAATGCCTTACTGAAAGCAAGATAGACCACATCCACAGCCCTACCATCATCTATCCACCTATCAAGTAATCCCCTAAAATATCACAGCATAGTGGGGGATGGGTGCCTGTTGTTTTACAGTTAGGATTTGTGTTTAAAGTAAAGCTTTAGAAATTAATCAAAGTATTTTAGATTATTCTAAGTGCAGCTTAGTTATTTCTGATGCTAGGATTAATGCCAGAAATACCATTACCATTACAAATACATTGTACCAAAGCAGTTTTAAGTCATGAACACAAGTAGGCAGAGACTAATGAAATATGAAAGGAGTATCTGACAGGGGAATCACAAAGGTGCCAGTCTCTTTCTGGTGGTGCCCAGTGAAAGGACAAGGAACAACAGGTATAAGGTAAGAACACAGGAGGTTCCATCTCAACACAAGGAGACACTTCTTTATGGTGAGGGTGATGGAGCACTGGAGCAGGCTGCCCAGAGAGGTTGTGGAGTCTCCTTATCTGGAGAATTTCAAAACCCATCTGAATGCATTCCTGTGTGGTGTCCCTAGGTGATCCTGCTTTGGCAGGGCGGGGTTGGAATCAATGATCTCTGGAGATCTCTTCCAACCTCTAACACTATGTGATTCCGTGATTTCTTCTCTTAAAATTAGTTCTCCTATGTTATGCTGGGATCTTCTAGTTGAGCAAAGCTCCAGTTACCTGTTGGTAGTTCAGTTTTGTTTGGAAGATGCTGAAGGAAAGGCTGATTTTTTTCATGGGGACACAGCTACAGAAACTGCATAGATGTGGGAGCTTGAGTGGCGCCATAAAGATGTTGCTCTGAAGGATCTTTGTAACAGATGGTGCCTTAGATCTGGAATTTAGCCTGCACCATAATTTTCTAGCTGTCTTCACATGTATGAACTACTTGTAAGTCAGCATGCTATTTGGAACCTGATAGATGAGTGTAAGAAGTTTGCTTAGAGGGAATGGTACTGGTGTGGGGAATGAACTATGAGCATGGACTGGGTGAGGTGGGAAGCGGACTGTCCAGAGAAGCATAAGGAATTCAGTGGTAGGTCATAGAATCATAGAGTTGTTAGGGTGGAAGGGACCTCAAGGAGCATCGAGTTCCAAACCCCCTGCCATGGGCAGGGATGCCTCACACTACAGCAGGTTGCTCACAGCCACATCCAGCCTGGCTGCAAAAACCTCCAGGCATGAGGCTTCCACCACCTCCCTGGGCAACCTGTGCCAGTCTCTCACCACCCTCCTGGGGAACAACTTCTTCCTAACATCCAATCTCAATCTACCCATTTTGAATTTTGCTCCATTCCCCCCAGTCCTATCACTCCCTGACACCCTCAAAAGTCCCTCCCCAGCTTTCTTGTAGCCCCCTTCAGATCCTGGAAGGCCACAATTAGGTCTCGTGGGAGCCTTCTCCTTTTCAGACTGAACAGCCCCAACTCTCTCAGTCTGTCTCCATAGCAGAGCAGCCCCAGCCCTCTGCTCATCCTCATGGCCCTTCTCTGGATGTGTTCCAGCACAGATCAGATGTTTGTGCATGGAGATAGCTACCTGAGCCTGACATTGACTCCACATCCAGGCTTGAATCAAAATAAGTGTAGCTGATTTGATTGGAGGACTTCAGCCTTAAATCAGCTCTGGGTGCAAGGAAGGGCACATTTTCTGTGTGAGAGGCAGCCCTTCCAAAGATGACTTCAAATAGGGTGTTCCAGCTGCTCTTTTTTTTACACGTGGGGGGAGCTTGTTAGAAAACAACATTTTTGCAGTTCCCTTGGCTTGCAGTTATGGAAATCTGTACCTTAAAATGTTTTGGTCAGAGAAAATGATGAAGTTTCTCGTCAGTGATTTCAGGAGTCAGCAGCTGCTGATAGAGGTTGTTTTGAAAAGTGCAAGGGTAAGCAACAGTGCAAATTTCCTGACCACAAAAGGAAATTATTCACCTTATTTTCCCTTTTTTTTCACTTGATTAAAATGTTAGGTGTCACACGATCGTGTCTGTAAGGCAACATTCCCCTTAATCAGTTGTAGCTGCAGGTTTTATTCAGCAAGAACGATCTGAAAATGGCGTGTTCAGTCATGCCTTAACTGTATGACAAACACAATGCCTGAAGCCAAGAGAGATAACAGCAACTGGGGACTATCTCCTAGCAAAGAGACACTGGCTCATTAAACAATCATGTTCATCCCTGGTATTCCAACCCTTTCATTTCTTTCTTCCCTCAAAATTCTGGCACTGTCAAATGCTGGCAGCAGTGTGCACTAGTAATTAAGAGAAGAAAGGATGTGAAGCCTATATGCCCAAACAAGTTCATTCAAGGTAAAGGTTTGTGATACCAGTACAACGTTTCTCCTTGAATATTGGAAGGATTTAATTCATAGTAAATATTTTTCCTGAAACAGAACAGCAGTGAAAAAAAACCAACCACCACCACCAAACACCCAAAATAAAACAAACCAACCAAAACAAAACAATAAAAGCAAACCAAAAAACAACCCCTCCTAAATATCAATAAAAATACCCCAAACCAACCATCCAAAAAACCCCAAACCAACCATCCAAAAAACCCCCAACCCAACCACAACACAAAACCAAACCAAACAGCAAAAAAAAAAAAACACCAACACCACACCCCCCCCACCAAGAAAACCAAGAACCAACTAGTGAACAACAACAAGACCAAAACCCCCAAGGAAACCAAACCAAACCCACAAAACTCAAAACAACAAAACCCAACCAAAACCCTCTCCTGAGGGGAGCAGAGTAAGTAACCTATTTAAAGTGCAGCTAGCAAGCTCCTGAAGTCCTTATTCTTTTTGAATGTGTGTAATGAAGGGATGTAGGAGAGTGGATAAAAAGCTAGAATAATCTTTAAGCTTCAGTCTGAACCATTTTTTCACAGTCCCCTTTGCCCCTTTCCCTTGTATTTGAGTCTTTGCTTGGCTTAATTTAGAGCAAGCAGATAAATTTGGGGTTTTTTGCAGAAGTAATTTGATTTTTTTGATTTCTGCTTATTCTGTTAACCTGATCTTCCATCTATCTCAGTAATTTGTTTCTGACTATGTATGTGTGTGTGTATATATATATATATATATATTTGTTTTAACTAGCTGTGGTAGTTTTAGGCTGTGTCTTTCAGCCCTCCACACGAGCCTGTTAGATACTATGTCTGCTTCTGTGGTCGATGCGTGATTTATTGTGGTTCACTCCCTGCCATAGCATCTCATTGAATTAAATGAGTGTGCTTTCATTAGCCATTTCATTCTTAGATTTCCCCCTGACCCATGGGTATATATGTCTAGAGTTTTACTTCTTACTCAGCTCTCCTTTCTTGGTGTGAGTTGGCGATGTTCATGCAAAACTACGCTCGTGGGGGAATTTCTCTTGAGTTACCTTTTGAAGTTGTAATCTTTTCTCTGTGTTTGTTTTTCAAGACCCTGTTCTGGGAACTCTACCATAAAACATCCTTTCAGACCCTGAATGCATACTGCATGCCTTGGACTTTTTTTTTTTTTTTTTTTTTTTTTTTTTTGTCTCCAGGTATGTCTGAGGTAGAGCAGAGGTCAAATGTTAACCATCTCCTCAAGTTACGTTGCAGATTAAGACGACATGAATGTCAGGAATTTGCAGGATTGAGTTTAGCGGGGCCAGTAATGTCAAAAGTATTAGTTGAAAGCGTGAGGAGGGGGAGAAAGGAATGTGGCTAAGAGGGAGTGGGATATTTTGGAGAATTTAACTACATTTCAGGCAGCACAGGCAACGGGATCAGGGAACCGCTCCGGTTGGGGTGAAACACTCTGTGTCTCTGTCTCTGTGTGTGTATTTTACTTTTAAATTAGGAATCAGGTGATTAGCTGCAAAATGGTTTGGCTTTGAACAGAATAAACAGTTGGTTTTGTCTGAGGGTTTTGTTGCTATTGTTAGTGTTAAAATGTTTTAGCACCTTTGAAAGTCTCCGAGGTAAATAGGTGGAAGTGTAATCGTGGATGTTTAGCTTGGTTTTACTGGGGGGTGGGGGTTGTGTTGGGAAGCTTTTCAAGAATGTGCTTGTTTTCTGCTTAAATGCGTTGGCTGCTTATAATTGTAATGAGTTTATAGATGAGTGCTTTTTACTTTCAAGACCAATCCTCTTCAAAAGATGGAACTGTCTTTGAAAGGTGGATTTATTTCTGAGATCTTTATAAAAAGCAGTTTATCTCCAGCAGGCTCTTACTGCCCCAAGCGTAACTTTGTCCACTGAATATTTAATCTACTGGTTAGAAAGTTTTTATACAGAGCAGTTGCATTGAATACCTTCCTCTTTAGGGAGTGCTGGGCTTGAAAATAGCATTATGGTTGAGCCAGTTATTGTTGAAATATGGCTGGATGTCTACTGTTGCCATCAGCTGATCCAAAAAGAACCTGTCAGGAATTCAGTCCACGCAGTCTTGTCACATCTAGCATTGCTTCACTGTTGGAGTGGGTGCTGTTGCTGATGACATACCAAAACCTGCATAAAAAATAATGAGAAGTGGTAGGGTAGGGTAGGGTAGGGTAGGGTAGGGTAGGGTGGGGTAGGGTAGGGTAGGGTAGGGTAGGGTAGGGTAGGGTAGGGTAGGGTAGGGTAGACCAGGTTGGAAGAGACCTTCAAGATCATCGTGTCCAACCTATCATCCAACACCACCTAATCAACTAAACCATGGCACCAAGCACCCCATCAAGTCTTCTCCTCAACACCTCCAATGATGGTGACTCCACCACCTCCCTGGGCAGCACATTCCAATGGGCAATCACTCTCTCTGTGTAAAACTTCCTCCTAACCTCCAGCCTAAACCTCCCCTGGCACAGCCTGAGACTGTGTCTTCTTGTTCTGGTGCTGGCTGCCTGGGAGAAGAGACCAACCTCTGCCTGGCTACAACCTCCCTTCAGGTAGTTGTAGAGAGCAAGAAGGTCATCCCTGAGTTTCCTCCTCTCCAGGCTAAGCAACCCCAGCTCACTCAGTCTCTCCTCATAGGGCTTGTGTTCCAAGCCCCTCACCAAGGTCGTTGCCCTTCTCTGAACACGTTCCAGCAAGTCAACATCCTTCCTAAACTGAGGCGCCCAGAAGTGGACACAGGACTCAAGGTGTGGCCTAACCAGTGCAGTGGACAGGGGCAGAATGACCTGCCTGCTCCTGCTGGCCACACTGTTCCTGATGCAGGCCAGGATGCCATTGGCCCTCTTGGCTGCCTGGACACACTGCAGGCTCATGTTCAGCCTACCATCGACCAGCACCCCCAAGTCCCTCTCAGCCTGGCTGCTCTCCAGCCACTCTGACCCCAGTCAGCTGTTTTAAGGAACATAAAAGAACAAAAAAGCAGAGTGGAGACTTTTAAAATGTATAGGGGTGTTGGCTGGTTGGTTGGGGTTTTTTTAAGCTTTTTGTTCATGCTACAAGATACTAAAGTGTGCCTTTAATGAGGCAGGAGGAATTGTTATTGGCCCCATACTCATTTCAGGCATGTATCTGGTTAGTCCACATACAAAACTCTTTTGGTAGCCACCTCTTGATAGTAAATGGCGAGGGGGAAATGTGTTGTGCAGCTTACATGTACCTGTGACAGAGAAGGGCTCCTCACTTCCAGGTGTTGGTGTCTGCTAGGAAGGTTCAGTGCAGTGAGCTGTGTGCTTGCTTTCTGGAGCTTGACTTGAAGGCAGCCTGAATTCCTAAGAGAGACATTACCCTTTTCACTTTTTGCTGCTGTGATTTGGCCACAGGTTTGAGTTAAACCACACCTTGAGGACTGTGTCCAGTTCTGGACCTCTCAGTTTAAGAAGGACATTGAGACACTTGAACATGTCTGGTTCTGGGCAACAAGGTTGGGGAGAGGTCTGGAGCACAGCCCTGTGAGGAGAGGCTGAGGGAGCTGGGCTTGCTTAGCCTGGAGAGGAGGAGGCTCAGGGGAGACCTTATTGCTCTCTACAGCTCCCTGAAGGGAGGTTGTAGGCAGGAAGGGTTTGGTCTCTTCTCCCAGGCAACCAGCACCAGAACAAGAGGACACAGTCTCAAGCTGTGCCAGGGGAAGCTTAGGCTGGAGGTGAGGAGAAAGTTCTTCCCAGGAAGAGTAATTGGCCATTGGAATGTGCTGCCCAGGGAGGTGGTGGAATCACCATCCCTGGAGGTGTTTTTAAGAGCCTGGATGAGGCACTTGGTGCCATGGTTTAGTTGGTCAGGAGGTGTTGGGTGATAGGTTGGACTTGATGATCTCAGAGGTCTTTTTCAACCTGGATTAATTCTATTCTATTCTATTCTGGAATGAGAATTGGACTTGTACTCCAGACTAGCTTCCCTGATCTTCATTGGACATGTTGCAGTGCCATGCAAAATGATCAGTTAAAGGCTGCACGTTTGTGTCCCTTGGTGTCTCACAAAGATCATAGAATCAATAAGGTTGGAAAAGACCTCAAAGATCATCAAGTCCAACCTCTATCCCAAGACTTCATGACTAGTGTACCATGGCACCAAGTGCCACATCCAACGTCCTGTTGAACACCTCCAGGGATATATAGATATAGAGATAAATAGATACATATATATATATAGAGAGAGATATAGAGATAGATGTAGATCTTTATTTACATGTTTCTCAAGCCTGAGGATGTTTTTCCTCTTTGATGTCCAGAACATCTCATGGTTTCCTCTGTGCAGAGAACAGAAATTGTAGAGAATCTCCACACTGATCACGTATGTTGTCTCTTCTCTTGAGAGGATGAGCAGAGTAGCCAGGTGTATGGACAGATAACTCTTTTCTTTATTGGGAAAGTAGTGGTAAAAGTAATCTTTTCTCCTCTGGTCATCCAAGCCACAAGCAGCCAGTTTGTCCAGAAGAATAAGAAATATATCCAAGTGAACACTGAGGTTTCCATTTTGTGGGACAGGTGAGGACAGGGCATGGAAAAAGAAACATACCAGAAGAAACCCCACTGACTCTGTAAAAGCATAGAAATGTTAGTTGAAAGGACCTTTGGGAGTTTCAGAACACTACTTCCATCTCCCATGGGTCAGGTTAGCTATGCTGTATCTTGCAATGGCTTGAAAACCTCCAAGGATGGAGGCTCCACTGTCTCTGAGTAGCCTGTACTGCCCTCTCCCTGAAATGCCCTTGGTGCACAGTTAATGCATTTTGTGTCCTTTGGTGTATCATCTGCTGCTTCCCAGAGGAGCCTGGCTGCCTTATCTTTGTAACTGACTTTGAAATACTTCTAGGTAACTTTTAAATTGCTCTTGCACTTGCACCCTGGGATAGGACAAGGGGCAATGGAGAGAAACTCCAGCACAGGAGGTTCCACCTCAACATGAGGAGGAACTTCTTCACTGGGAGTGTCACAGGAACAGGCTGCCCAGAGAGGTTGTGGAGTCTCCTTCTCTGGAGACTTTCCAGCCCTGTCTGGATGCATTCCTTTGTGACCTGTGCTGGATTCTATGGTCCTGCTCTGGCAGAGGGGTTGGACTCCATCTCCAGAGGTCCCTTCCAACCCCTAACATCCTGTGATCTAGTCATGGGGTCTGTGGTGACAGGTTGGACTCGATGATCTTCGAGGTCTCTTCCAACCTTAGTGATACTGTGATCCTTTCCTCTCCAACAATCCCTTCATCTGCTCTTGCTCTACAGTCCCTCTAGTTTATTTTCTTTGTGTTCATGTGTTCCTCATTTCAGAAATTAACTCCCATTTTGTGCTTTTTATCATGTTTTAATAGGTCTGAGGGGAGCTTAAGGCATTATTGGGTTTGTTGGTTCTCCTTGGCCTCGTTGTTGGTGCACAGAAGTGTATTTGAGAAGTTTCTATCTGTTGTTTTTTCTTGTGGGAGTTACTGGTTATCAGAAGCATGGACAGTATGGTTTGGGGAGGTTGGGTGTTTTTTTTTGGGGGGAGGGGGGTTCTTGTTATTTTGTTTGTTTTTCTGTTTGGTTGGGGTTTTGGGGTTGGTTGGTTTTGTTTCGTTGAGGTTTAGGGGTGTGTTGTTTTGTTGTTGTTGCTGTTCTTTGTTTAGGGAATTTAGTTTTTTGTTCAGTTTTAATTTTGTTTATTTGTTTTTTAAGAAAAAGAAACAGAATTCTCTGTCTCAGTGTAATCCTTTCTCAGAAGTGCTTAAAGTTTACACAATTCTCAGCTCCTTTTCTTTGTAGGTGTTTCACGGGCCTAGGGAGCTTGGTTAATTCAGCTGTCCTTTCAAGGATGGAATCATGGTGGATCCAGAAAGGATATGTCCAAGACACTAAGTAGGAAATAGTAGTAGTATATATAGTATCAGTAGTATATATAGTATCAGTCAGGGTTGGAAGGGACCATAAGGATCATCTAGTTCCAATCCCCCTGCCATGGGCAGGGACACCCCACACTAGATCAGGCTGGCCACAGCCTCATCCAGCCTGCTCTTAAACACCTCCAGGGATGGAGCCTCAACCACCTCCCTGGACAACCCATTCCAGGGCTTCACCTCTCTCATGCTGAAGAACTTGCTCCTCACATCCAGCCTGAATCTCCCCACCTCCAGCTTCATTCCATTCCCCCAAGTCCTATCACTCCCTGAGATCCTGAGAAGTCCCTCCCCAGCCTTCTTGTAGGCCCCCTTCAGATACTGGAAGGCCACAATGAGGTCACCTGGGAGCCTTCTCTTCTCCAGACTGAACAGCCCCAACTCCTTCAGTCTGTCCTCATAGGAGAGGTGCTCCAGCCCTCTGCTCATCCTCGTGGCCCTTCTCTGGACACGCTCCAGCACGTCCACATCCCTCCTGTAATAGGGGCTCCAGAACTGGAGGCAGTACTCCAGGTGGGGTCTCACCAGGGCTGAGTAGAGGGGGAGAATCCCCTCCCTTGACCTGCTGGCCACACTTCTCTTGCTGCAGCCCAGGATCTGATTGGCTTTCCGGGCTGCAAGTGCACATTGAGAGCTCCTGTTGAGCTTCTCGTCCACCAGCACCCCCAAGTCTCTCTCCTCAGGGCTGCTCTCCAGCCAGTCCCTGCCCAGCCTGGATTTGTGCCTGGGATTGCCTCGACCCAGATGCAGGACCCTGCCCTTGGTCTTGTTGAAGCTCATGAGGTTGGCTTGTGCCCACCTCTCCAGCCTGTCCAGGTCCCTCTGGCTGGCATCCCTTCCCTCCAGCGTGTCTGCTGCACCACACAGCTTGGTGTCATCAGCAGACTTGCTGAGGGTGCACTCGATGCCACTGTCCATGGCACCCACAAAGATGTTGAACAAGCTTGGTCCCAGGGAATCTGCTTGTCCCTGGCCTCCACTGGGACATGGACCCATTGACAGCCACTCTTTGTGTGCAGCCATCAAGCCAGTTCTTTAGCTTTTCTTTTTTCTTTTTAGGTTGTTCCTCATTTTTTAAACTGAAGCATTTTAATTGCTAACAGAACCAAAAGTATTTCTAGTACCAAAAATAGTCAGTCTTTATTTGGCCAGATATGTATTCACATATTTCTGCTATTCTAAAGAATTCTGTTACTGCTTGCAGCAGCCATCTAGGACTCATGATCTTGGTGAAATAGGGTGCACACAAATATGTTTGTTCTCCAGTTACAGACAGAATCAGAGAATTAACCAGGTTGGAAAAGACCTTTGAGATCATCAAGTCCAACCTATCACCCAACCCCATCTAATCAACTAAGCCATGGCACCAAGTGCCTCATCCAGTCTGCTTTTAAACACTTCAGGGATGGTGACTGCACCACCTCCCTGGGCAGCACATTCCAATGGCAAATCACTCTGTGAAGAACTTCTTCTCCAAACCATTCCAAATTTAAACCATAGCTATGGCTTAAATTTGAAAACAGCATTAAATGTTTATTCTGACCAGCAGAAAAGCAGCAGCAATTTCCACATCCCACCAAATAACTATTCTGGTAGTGTTTGTTTTGATAAAAGTTATTTGCCACCCTTGTGCTCCTAGGGAAAAAAATGCATAGACTGGTAGTTTAATAAGAATGCTTTTTAAGGAAGAGCAAAAAAAGGTTAACAATAGAGTGGACTTGCAAAGTGAGGATATGGGGTCATGGACAGTGGCATTGAGTGCACCCTCAGCAAGTTTGCTTCCAACACGAAGCTGTGTGGTGCAGCTGACAGCTGGAGGGAAGGGATCCATCCAGGGGAACCTGGACAGGCTGCAGAGCTGAGCCCATGACAGCCTCATGAGGTTCAACAAGACCAAGTGCAGGGTGCTGCAGCTGGGTCAGGGTAATCCCAAGCACGAATATAGACTGGCTTGAGAGCAGCCCTGAAGAAAAGGACCTGGGGGGCTGGTGGAGGAGAAGCTCAGCATGAGACAGCAGTGAGCACTTGCAGCCCAGAGAGCTGAGCAGAGCCTGGGCTGCAGCAAGAGAAGTATGGCCAGCAGAGACAGGGAGGGGATTCTCCGCCTCCACTCTCCACTCTGGTGAGACCCCACCTGGAGCTCTGTGTCCAGTTCTGGAGCCTCTGTTCCAGGAAGGATGTGGAGGTGCTGGAAGGTGTCCAGAGAAGGGCCACGAGGATGAGCAGAGGGCTGGAGCTGCTCTGCTATGAAGGCAGACTGAGGGAGTTGGGGCTGTTCAGTCTGGAGAAGAGAAGGCTCCCAGGAGACCTAATTGTGACCTTCCAGGGTCTGAAGGGGCTCCAAGAAAGCTGGGGAGGGACTTCTGAAGGTGTCAGGGAGTGATAGGACTGGGGGAATGGAGCAAAACTAGAAGTGTGTAGATTCAGCTTGGATGTGAGGAAGAAGTTGTTCCCCATGAGGGTGGTGAGACACTGGCACAGGTTGCCCAGGGAGGTGGTGGAAGCCTCATGCCTGGAGGTTTTTGCAGCCAGGCTGGATGTGGCTGTGAGCAACCTGCTGTAGTGTGAGGTGTCCCTGCCCATGGCAGGGGGTTGGAACTGACTGATCCTTGAGGTCCCTTTCTTCCAACCCTGACAATTCTCTGATTCTATGCTATTTTACAGGATGGTTTTGGAGTTTGAGTGATGCTGTGTGTGAAGCATCATGTGGTTTGGTGTTTTGAATAATGGGGTTTTATTTCCTTGGTCTCTATTCAGAAAGCCAAGTTTTAAAATATGTCTTCAAAGAAATTTTGTTTTGTGGTGATTTGTTTGTTTTTAAACTTGGACAATACGAAAATGAAATGTGCAGTTGTTCTGTTAATCCAAATGGTATGGAATGGCTTGTTCATGAGCAAAGTGGGTGGTTTAATTTGAGCCCAAAAGCAATGTTGGGAAATTTCAAAGTATTTTTGTCATCCTGTTGCTTGCCAGTGTGCTATTATTATTTATCAGTAAACCATGAGCTTGCTGTTGAGATCATAGAATCATAGAATTGTAGGGGTGGGGTCTCAGCAGAGTGGAGCAGAGGGGGAGAATCCCCTCCCTGGCCCTGCTGGCCACACTCTTGATGCAGCCCAGAGAGCCAAGCACAGCCTGGGCTGCAAGTGCTCACTGCTGGCTCCTGTTGAGCTTCTCCTCCCCCAGCACCCCCAGGTCCTTTTCTTCAGGGCTGCTCTCAAGCCAGTCCCCGCCCAGCCTGTATCAGTGCTTGGGATTGCTCTGTCCCAGCTGCAGGACCTTGCCCTTGGTCTTGTTGAACCTCATGAGGTTGTCATGGGCCCAGCTCTGCAGCCTGTGCAGGTGCCTCTGGATGGCATCCCTTCCCTCCAGCTGTCAGCTGCACCACACAGCTTGGTGTCATCAGCAAACCTGCTCAGGGTGCACTCAGTGCCACTGTCTATGTCACCAACGCAGCTGTTAACCAAGCCTGGTCCCAGTGCTGGTCCCTGAGGGACTCCACTTGTCACTGGCCTCCACTTGGACATTGAGTCTTTGACAGTCTGAAGGAATTTCTCCAGGGGCATATTCAAGTTGACTCTGTCTTCCAGTGAATAAATATTACACCTGTGATTGTAAAGTTTGCAAACAAGGCTCAGTAGTGTTCAACAATATGTTAAAATAGTCACAAGATCAATTTGTTATTATTTGCTCCTCAAAAAAGGGATAAATAAGATGTCCCTTCCCCCGAGTTCTTCCCTCCTCCTGACTTGTGCGTGGCAGGAGTTGTTTGATTTGATTGGTTTGGTGGTGGTGTGTGCTGTGGGGGTTGGTTGGTTGGTTGGTTGGGTTTGCTTTTTCCTTTTTTCCACTCTGCTGTTAGGCTTGGAGGAGGTGTGAGAATCCCCAGGAATCAGCCATTTGCCAGGAATGTGACTCCTGAGAGACGGTCTGTTCTAACGCGCTGCTTTTGCATCCGTGATGTGCTGCCCGTCAAAGTAAATTAGAGCACTGCTTATTCATTCCCCTGCTCCATCAGAGGCGGTGGGGTTTGAATGCCCATTACTCTTTATTCTTCAGCCTTCATTAATAGTTTGGGACCATGAGCAAAGTTCTAGGTCACTGGCCCCTTTTCCCCGTCAGTGTTAACGGAGCCTTTTTAAGTCTGCTGGAATGCGAGGAATGAAGTTGTGCTTCCTTTTTTGGGAGCTGCTGATTTTTGCCTGTCCTGGGGTTACTTGGAGCTTCTGCATTGCTTTAAGCAATAAAAGAGTATGGCTAATTTATTTACTATGAATAATTAGAATTTACACCACAAAGAAATTACATTGAAGGCTTAGCCTTTCAGGAAACTCATTATCATGTCTATGAAGATTCCCTGGAAGATGGGAGCTGAATGCTGAGAGGATTTGATTTGAAGGAGGCTGGTTTAAGTTTCTTTTTATTTTTATGTTAAGGCCTTTTTTTTCTTTTTTTAATTCTGATGCCCTGAGGGGAACAATCAGATTGGAATAAATAGATAAGGAATTCTTTTAAGATCAGCACGTCTCAAAGTGTATTTAAATTAATAAATGAATGAATCAGACATTGTATTTGAAAGAGAGATGCACAAATCCAGTCTTTAATGTGAAGCTCTCTCTTCATATCACAGTATTACCAAGGTTGGAAGAGACCTCGAAGATCATCGAGTCCAACCTGTCACCACAGACCTCATAACTAAACCATGGCACCAAGTGCCACATCCAGTCCCCTCTTGAACGCCTCCAGGGACGGCGACTCAACCACCTTCCCGGGCAGCCCATTCCAATGGTGAATGACTCTCTCAATGAAGAACCTTCTCCTCACCTCGAGCCTAAACTTCCCCTGGTGCAGCTTGAGACTGTGTCCCCTTGTTCTGCTGCTGGTTGCTAGGGAGAAGAGGCCAACCCCTTCCTGGCTACAACCCCCCTTCAGGTAGTTGTAGAGAGCAATGAGGTCTCTCCTGAGCCTCCTCTTCTCCAGGCTAAGCAACCCCAGCTCCCTCAGCCTCTCTTCACAGGGCTGTGCTCAAGGCCTCTCCCCAGCCTCGTTGCCCTTCTCTGGACACCTTCAAGTGTCTCAATGTCCTTCTTAAACTGAGGGGCCCAGAACTGGACACAGGACTCAAGGTGTGGCCTAACCAAAGCAGAGTACAGGGGCACAATGACCTCTCTGCTCCTGCTGGCCACACCATTCCTAATGCAGGCCAGGATGCGGTTGGCCTTCTTGGCCACCTGGGCACACTGCTGGCTCATGTTTAGGCAACTGTCAATCAGCACCCCCAGGTCCCTCTCTGTTTGGCAGCTCTCCAGCCACTCCGACCCCAGCCTGTAGCTCTGCATGGGGTTGTTGTGGCCAAAGTGCAGCACCTGGCACTTGGATTTGTTGAATTCCATCCCATTGGACTCCGCCCATCTGTCCAGCCGATCGAGGTCCCTCTGCAGAGCCCTTCTACCCAATATATCAATTTAATACTAGCAGCTTCAATGTCAGATATCACAGGATTTTATTAGGTTAGGTTCTGTAATAGTTTTGTGAAGAGGAGGCTTAGGGGAGCCCTTATTGCTGTCTACAACTACCTGAAGGGAGGTTGTAGGCAGGGGGGTTGGTCTCTTCTCCCAGGCAGCCAGCACCAGAGCACGGGGACAGTCTCAAGGTGTGCCAGGGGAAGTTTAGGCTGAAGGTGAGGAGAAAGTTCTTCCCAGGAAGAGTAATTGGCCATTGGAATGTGCTGCCCAGGGAGGTGGTGGAGTCAGGGTGCCTGGAGGCGTTCAATAGGGGATGGGATGTGGCACTTGGAGCCATGGTTTAGTTGTCAGGAGGTGTTAGGTACTAGGTTGGACTTGATGATCTCTGAGGTATTTTCCATCCTGGTTGATTCTATTGCTTCTAAGTACAAACAGGTTTAAATGAGAAACAGTTTTGAAATAAGCAATCTTTTTCACTTACAAAACCCCTTTCTTGTTGTCTTATTGAAATGTGCTTTGCATCTTGCTGGCTGTGTTTTTCAAGAGAAAAGATCAGGAGCAGTGAGGATGTTCTCTCTTTTTGTGCCTGTATGACTGTATCCGAGTTCCTATCCGTAACCCAGGTTTTGTTCTGCAGCAAACTTCATTTAAATCCTCCTAGGAATGCACAATATCCTTGCCAAGGGGTTTCACAGAGCAATTGAAAGCTGTGTTTCAAAATAGACATTCTTTGCAAATTCCTCAATTAAAATGTTGCCTTTAAGAATAGGCTACAGCAGTCCTTGTGCTTTGTGGCAAACGGAGGTAAGTGTTTGGTCTGTGCTGCTGAATAAAGTACAAAGCTCAGCATGCTTAGCTTTGCCGGTAGGGCAGCTCAGAGGAGGGTGACATTTGAAGGAAACCACAAATTAAAGCACTGTAGGAGTGTAATAAATGAAATAACCCCCTTGAGGAGTTGATTAAAAGAAAAGAAAACAGCACCAACATTGCAATTCTTGTCACTTTTTTTCCAAGGTTATGGTTAAGTCATGCATCAAAGCCAATGGAGTCAGATACATCCCCGGTGTTTCCAACACCTGGCTCCACACAGGTGGCTCAACTGGTGGCTCTCAGGTGGCTCAACTGGTGGCTCTCAGATGTTTCCTCTGGAAGTGCACTGCAGTCAGTATCTGTTTCTGAGAACTGTGATCCCACGGACTGGTTTGGATGTCTCCTGCTTGCAGTAGAAGCTGCATTTGTCTGCTGCAAGGAACCGATTGCTTTGGACTTGGGGTTCTGGTCAGCCATCAGCTATGATTGTGTTAGGGTTGGGTTTTGTGCCTCGTGGCTGCCTTTCTCACTTAAGGCAGAGTGCCACATCCAGCTGGCGGCCGGTCACTAGTGGTGCCCCCAGGGATCAGTGCTGGGCCCCATCCTCTTTAATATCTTCATTGATGATCTGGATGAGGGGATTGAGTCAGTCATCAGCAAATTTGCAGATGACACCAAGTTGGGAGCAGATGTTGATCTGTTAGAGGGCAGAAGGGCTCTGCAGAGGGACCTCGACAGACTGGACAGATGGGCAGAGTCCAACAGGATGGCATTCAACAAGTCCAAGTGCCAGGTGCTGCACTTTGGCCACAACAACCCCATGCAGAGCTACAGGCTGGGGTCAGAGTGGCTGGAGAGCTGCCAAACAGAGAGGGACCTGGGGGTGCTGATTGACAGTTGCCTAAACATGAGCCAGCAGTGTGCCCAGGTGGCCAAGAAGGCCAATGGCATCCTGGCCTGCATCAAGAATAGTGTGGCCAGCAGGAGCAGGGAAGTCATTCTGCCCCTGTCCTCTGCTTTGGTTAGGCCACACCTTGAGTCCTGTGTCCAGTTCTGAGCCCCTCAGTTTAGGAAGGACATTGAGACACTTGAAGGTGTCCAGAGAAGGGCAATGAGACTGGGGAGAGGCCTTGAGCACAGCCCTGTGAGGAGAGGCTGAGGGAGCTGAGGTTGTTTAGACTGGCTAGGAGGCTCAGGAGAGACCTCATTGCTCTCTACAACTACCTGAAGGGTGGTTGTAACCAGGAGGGATTTGGTCTCTTCTCCCAGGTACCCAGCAGCAGAACAAGGGGACATGGTCTCAAGCTGTGCCAGGGGAAGTTTAGGCTGGAGGTGAGGAGAAAGTTCTTCACTGAGAGAGTCGTTTGTCATTGGAATGTGCTGTCCAGGAAGGTGGTGGAGTCACCATCCCTGGAGGTGTTCAAGAGGGGATTGGACGTGGCACTTGGTGCCATGGTTTAGTTATGAGGTCTGTGGTGACAGGTTGGACTTGATGATCTTTGAGGTCTCTTCCAACCTTGGTGATACTGTGATACTGATGGGTGTGCAGGTAGCCCAGCACAATGCACAACAAGGTGGTTCAGATGGTCAGTTTGGATGCTTCAAATGAATCCTTCCAGTTCTGAGGTCTGGTAGCTTGGTCATAATCTGTCATGCTGTTCCGCCTTTCTGGTTAGATTGGTATCACTATGGTACATTGATGAGTACTTGCCATTAGTAGTCCATGTTCAGAAAAATCTGTGTTCTGCCTGGTGGAAACAGGAGTTAAGTGTTTGTGCCAAAAGAGGATTTTCCAAGGTGTTAGCTCCTCTCCAGCAAGGGTAAACGTTTGGAAGTCAGCATGTCCAGATAACCTGCACTCAAGGCAGTTGACCACAGCAGTCTCTAAGCCAGAAATAAGATCCTCCATGTATATAAATAACGATAGCCAAATGTTAACCTAGTTGTTCACTTTTCAGATCAGCCAGAAAAAATCTAGACCAGGCTTATTTTAGGCATAGACTACTATAGCTTAATTATAATAATGCCTTTCTTTAACCGTATTGCAAATACATGTCAGAGGTACAGTTGGAAAAAGTAATGGAAGCATGAATGGAGCTCTCATGGTTTCAAGATGTGAAAAATCTTACTTAAAGCAGTAATAAGAGAATACTAAACCCCCAGCACATAGGGCATAGTGTAATATCTATGTGGTCTTGATTTCAGTGGCAATTGACACTTGTATGTGTTAGCAAGAGAGATTGCTGATGTGAGGAATGCTGTGTACACCAGGTATACATATTCTAATGATAGTTTGTATATCTGTGTGAAGACCACGAGTAACTCAGTACATATGTCACAAGGAGTTAGGCCAGCTCACAGAATCACAGAATTAATCAGGTTGGAAAAGACTTAGGAGATCATCAAGTCCAACCTATCACCCAGCACCATCTAATCAACTGAACCGTGGCTCCAAGTGCCTCATCCAGTCTCTTTTTAAACACTTCCAGGGACAGTGACTCCACCACCTCCCTGGGCAGCACATCCCAACGGCCAATTACTCTGTCTGGGATGTATTTCTTCCTAGTATCCAGCCTAAACCTCCCCTGGCAAAGCTTGAGACTGTGTCCTTTCCTTCTGTCACTGTTGCCTGGGAGAAGAGACCAACCCCCACCTGGCTATAACCTCCCTTCAGGTAGCTGTAGAGAGCAAGAAGGTCTCCCTGAGCCTCCTCTTCTCCAGGCTAAGCAACCCCAGCTCCCTCAGCCTCTCCTCACAGGGCTGTGCTCCAGACCCCTCCCCAGCCTCAATGCCCTTCTCTGGACACGTTCAAGTGTCTCAATGTCCTTCTTAAACTGAGGGGCCCAGGACTGGACACAGTCCTCAAGGTGTGGCCTAACCAGTGCTGAGCGCAGGGCAGAATGACTTCCCTGCTCCTGCTGGCCACACTATTCCTGATACAGGCCAGGATGCCACTGGCCTTCTTGGCCACCTGGGCACACAGTTCTGGTGGTTCATATTGTGGTGTGGACAACTGTTTTATAATAGGGGAAGTGGCAGGTCTTGAAAATAACATTTTTGGGTTCTGATGAATTAATTTACAGCAGGATCAATTCCTCTACAAGCAAACGTTGTGGAAGGACAGAAAGAAGAGCAGTGCAGGTTTCCAGGACAAGCAGAAGATGAAGATGTTCTGTTTGACCAGTCTTGAGTTCATGCTGCTCATGGTGGGAAAACCAGGTTAAGAAGTCCAGCTTCTCTCCCTTCTGATCATTTATACTTATGTTGCAGTGTTCTTTTCAGCTGCTTGTGGAGCCAAGTTTTAAGGAGCAGTGTGTTAATCCACTGTCATTGACCCCTAATATGACTTTTTTATCTTTCGAAGCATGCAGCTGTGTGTGATGGTGGTGAAGTTTCCAGTGTCTGGATGGGTTAGCTCTGCAACTCTATAGTAGTCCTCTTTCTGCTCCATAGAGTAATAGCAGACGTGCGGGTTACAAGGAGAAAACTATTACATTGCCCATACATCCTGCAGCTTAAAGAAGTCACCTTGGCCACATGTCAGAGCTCACAGGATCATAGGATGTTAGGGTTGGAAGGGACCTCTGGACATCATCAAGTGCAGCCCCTATGCTGATCAGGACCATAGAATCCAGCACAGGTCACACAGGAATGCATCCAGACAGGGATGGAAAGTCTCCAGAGAAGGAGACTCCACAACCTCTCTGGGCAGCCTGCTCCAGTGTGACCCTCCCAGTGAAGAAGTTCCTCCTCATGTTGAGGTGGAACCTCCTGTGCTGGAGTTTCTCTCCATTGCCCCTTGTCCTATCCCAGGGCACAACTGAGCAGAGCCTGTCCCCTCCCTCTTGACCCCCAGCCCTCAGATATTTATAAGCATTGATTAAATCCCCTCTCAGTCTTCTCCAGACTAAATAGCCCCAGGTCCCTCAGCCTCTCCTCACTGGGCAGTCCTTTCAGCATCCTCATAGCCCTCTGTTGGACTCTCTCAAGTAGAGGGGTCCCTCCTGAACTGGGGAGCCCAGAGCTGGGTGCTATGTGTCAGGTGAGGTCTCAGCATAGCAGAGTAGAGGGGGAGGAGAACCTCCCTAGCTCCGCTGGACACACTCTGAGTGCACCCCAGGATCCCATTAGCCTTCTTGGTCCCCAGGGCACATTACTGTCCCATGCAGAATCAATAGCTTATTACCCCTTAAAAATAGATGCTGCTTACTGCTATCAAGGACAACTGTATTCCCACATAGTTAATAGCATAAATATGTACTCTCATTATTTTTCTGGTTGGAATTGCTGAGGTTTGACTTTTCTGAGACTTTAAAACCCTTTTCCGTATCCAGCCTGCTTTGGATCCTTTTAGGTGGCTTGCCTGGCCCTGGCACTTGTGATCCTGTAGTTAGCCTAGACCAAGATATACAAAACACTAGATTCACTTTTTATAGAGGTAGTTTTCTACTCCTGTATTACTTGATGTGGCTTGCCAGTGTCAGGGGAGGTGATGCATAGGGCTGGTAGGTGCCCCTGGGCAGGAGTGGGACGAAGAATTGGAGTATGGCTAAATGGACACAGGCAAATTTAAGCTGTCGTGGAACCTCAGCCCTTGTCCCTCACTTTAAATTCGTTAGGAATCTTGGGGGAGGAAAAGTCTTGTTTTCTTGGCTCGAGTAAACACTTGCAAGAGGGGGCTAGGGGGGCATGTGAAAATAAAAAAATTTGGAAATGAAATCCAAGCAATGTGGAGTTATTTCAGTGTCCAAATGCTTTGGCTCAGCTTTAGGGTGAAGGTTCAGTTCTGATTCTATCTGGAGTAGCTTCCTTTAAATTGTCTAGTGGCCTCGTACAGTCAGTCGTAGATTTGCAGAGGTTTTATTTCCACATTGCTTTAGTGGCGTTTGAGAGACTTTTATTTTCGTACTCATCCAGCACCGCCCAGAATCATGCGGGCAGTGGAGGGGAAGGGTTGAAAATATTCCCTGAACAAAAAGGTAACACAGGTATATATCTAAAGCGTTCTGCCGCTTTCGGTGGCTTTTAGTGCAGGTGCTGAAAGGTTAACAGCCAGCCCATCACTTCTATTGTAGCAAGAGATGAGTTTTTTTCCTAACCTAAAGCAATGTTAATTTCCATTTAAGGAAGAATGCCTGCAGGAGCCGGTGGTATTTACTAACTGCGCCTGTGAAAACATTCCTTTTCACCCTCAGATGCTCACTCAGCCTTCTGTTTTCCAAGTGACATTATTACGGGCTTTAGATTGTAGTCTGAGAAATTAAAAGCCTGGTTTAATATTGTGAACAG
The DNA here is from genome assembly GCA_033816785.1 of Picus viridis. Lineage (NCBI taxonomy): Eukaryota > Metazoa > Chordata > Aves > Piciformes > Picidae > Picus > Picus viridis. The sequence continues at coordinate 11,340,580 of CM066567.1, forward strand.
CTGAATCCTCAGTCCTGAGTCCTCCTCGGGTACTTGCTCGCTTGCATTCCCCTGACTTGAATAGAGTGCGAACGCCTAGCAATGCTGGGGGACGGATTTTCGTGGTGGTGGTGGCGGAGGGGCTTGGTTTTGGTGGGGGAAATCCCCCACCACTGTTTGCAACATGAAGACATCTACTGGAGCACCATTTTATCTTTGAAAGTGGTTTTGGTTTTTTTTTTTTTTTTAAATCATGAATGCTCTTAAACCCAGATGTTTTTCTTGTATTATTTTTTTTTAATGTATTAAAAAAACGGCTGTGATAGGTTATTGATGAATTGAGCTCTGAATGCCCATCTCTAGGGTTGTCAGCTCATGCTAATTCCTCTCCTTGTCCTCTGGTGAAAGGCTGCCCGCGTCGGGTTGGCCACATGAATGGCTCAGGGCTGCTCCATGGTAACGCTGTGAATGTGCCTACCCTGTGGTACCTACAGGGTATGGAAAGTTGTTTACCTTCCTCTTATTGGGGGATGGTGGAGCTTGAGTTACCTTCTGTTTGCCACAGTTTGGTCTACAGAAAACCACTCTTGTGAGCAGTTACCATGGAGAAGCCCATGCGTGTTAATTTGTGTGTCTGTCATAACCTCACCCTCACGGTCTCCACACTCAATAGAAAATGGGGGGAGGGGCGGCCCAGCCCTTTCATTCTGTGCTGCAGTAAGGGAGACCCTTGCCAGTACTTTGGGTCTGGAGCACAGAGCAAATCTGTATCGGTGTGTAACACAGTTTCCTGAGCGCCTTTAATGAGCAGATTTCCGACTGCTTCAGGGAAGATGACTTTCCCCATTTGTTCCCGTTTTACAGTCGAGAAACGTGTGTTACAGTTGCTGTTATGAAGCAGGATAACAAATGTGTCAGAGGCTGAAATCTGACTGCTTTGCTTGAGCTGTCTGGCCCGAAAAGGTAGATCTGTTGATGTGCAAAGAACTTTCTGGTTGCTGAAGACCTGCTCTAGACTTAGGGAAGTAAAGGCACAGCTGAAAAAGTGAAAACCGTACCATTCACTCAAGGGAAAAAGAACCAGAACCCGCCCACCCACCCTAAAACCACTACTGGATAAGTGCCCTTTTTTGTACAGACCTTTTCTGCATTTGCATACAGAAGTTTTTATTTATCCAGCATCTCCCTTGCTTTATTTACTCCTCCTTTATTCTGCTTTGATTTGCTGTGGAAATACCTTGCTCTCTTTTGCGGTGAGTTACAGCAGTGCAGGGTTCTGGTGAGTGCAGTTGTTTTCAGCCACTGTGCGACGTGACTCATTCCTCCCATTACAATCCTATACTGCATGCTCTCCCACCTAGATGGATTGGGTTTTGTGTCTATGCATGTTCTTGTCTGTTCTGAGGTCATCAGAGTCAAATGCTACTTTTGTACTAAGGTACTCCAAGCTACCAGTACCGTTTTTGTGGACTTAAAGTGTCTATCTGAAATGCTCTTGAGTGGTGAAGATTGGTCTGCATGCTTCCATCCTGAAGGCCTATATTCCTTTGCCTTCTGGGAGCACAGTATGTCCAGCTCTGTCTTAAACCTGGTAGTCAAAATGGGAGGATACTGGGTGAGTGTGGCAGGGGAAATTGGGCACACTGACAGTGACAAACACCAGAAAGAAAGTACAGTGCATGCTTTTGCTTCTCAGTTTGATTGAAACAGACGTGTCCTTTGCTTGCTTATTTTTGCTGCTGTAATCTCGGTTTACTTGAGTAGCTCCCTCTCACCAGGCATCAGCTACATGTTCTTTCTGTGGTGCTTTCCCACAGCTCTTCCTGTCTCCCACGCTTTCTCCTCCTCACTCTTAAGTCAGCACTATAGTTCCCTCAGTTCCTCACAGAGCCTTTGAATGGTAAGAGTCAAACACCTGCTGAGCTGGTTCAGAGTTCTATACAGCACTGCCTGCTCAGGTGGAAGGGTAGCTGCCTGCTTTGTCTAACCTCTTGAATTACTGTGGCAGCTAATCTGCATCTTTTACTTCTAGCAAACTTGAAATAATAATAATAAAAAAATAACCCCCACAGCAGCCCATGCTTGTGCAACTTTCATATCTTAAAGATACTAATCTGTTCCTAAAAATTATTTATGACTGCCTGGAACACACCACTGCTACGTTCCACCCCCCCCCCCCCCCCCCCTCCCCTCCCCAAACACTGATGACTGCAAAAACATGGGGACAAAAGAGCTGGGATTCCTGAGTAGTGTTTCCATAAGAAGCAGAGCTTCGAATGCTGCTGGTGACAGAAGACTTTTCATGCTGTTTGGATATGGGATTGCACTATGAGAACCTGGAGCGAATTTCCATTGGGAGCTTTGAACATGAATTTATTAAAAGGGGAAAAAAAAAGGAGGGGTGGTGGTGATGGGGATTGGCAGAGCCCCTGAGAAAGAGGTCTTCCTTCTAAACGAAGACTGATCTTGGAAGTCTGCATTGGGAAACAGCTTCACCAGGGCTAAGTTGTAGGTATAAGTAGTAGTTACCATTATTGACTGCAGCAGCAGCTTCAAACTGTGTGAATCTTACCTGGGTATTGCCATCCTAGCAGGCTTCAGTACTGCAGCTGTGCTTTATCTGCCTGCGTGGCTTAGATCAGTTTTGTCTATTCCTGACATCAGTGCTGAAGGCTTCAGAAGTGCTTGTTTATTGCCTCGACAGTTCAATTCAGCAGTCATTATCCAGTTATGTGCTATCCTGTTTATGGTGCTTTGTCAGCCCTTGCTCTCCTCTTTTGCCCCATGGCTGATTGTGGAGTCCCTATCTGTCTGGTTAGAACAGCTATTTATATTAGAACTCAAAAGAAACAGCTAGGACAGCATAAAACCTGGTTAATATTTTGCTAGGGATTGGGAAGGTCCCACTCCCAAACAAGAAATGCAGCACGACTCTCAAAAAGCATTGTGCTGAAGTTCTGGTTTTCCCCTTACGATTGGTTCTGAGGCTGTTGTCATGCCATGGCCGTGCTTGCTTGGCTCGTCAGCAGCCTCTTTGGTTTTGTTTAGTTTGACCAATCCCACACCCACTGTGTGTAAACACTGAAGGGGAGTCACTTGGGTAGAAAAAGAAGAACGGCAAGCAACTCATTAAGCAAGAGAGCAGAAACTTTTGAAGGCACTGTACTACATTTATTCTTTCAAACAGTTCAAATGCAACTTCATATCCAGACAACATCGATGTCGGCAACTTGCACACTTCAGAGGCTGGGCTAGTTAGAAATACAGTACACTAATGAACCTGTCTGATCTTCTTTCAGGGCATTCCTTAAATACTGATCTCAGCTTTATTTCTTTTGGGGAGTACAATCAATGTACTAGGGAAGAGAGCAGCAATTAGATGCCGTCTGTATTGTCACATCAAAAGGAACGTTTCGGTTTGGAAAGTAGCATTTCCCCCAAATTTGTTGCTCTTGCCGCTCTTGTAGCTTTCAAGAGGAGAGGGCTGCATCTGTGTGTCCTTTATCTGCATGACAATGCACTTCTTTTCTCTTTCGGAGCACTGCTTTTGTTTGCTTAGTTCTGGCAGAACGACACAGCGATGGAAGTCAAAGTGATGGTGGTTAGAGGCATTTAAACTCCATTACCTAACTGTTCTTGGAGTGGGTAGTTCTTTGAGCTGGTCGGTAAACTGCTTGCATTCCTGAGAGTTTGCGTGCTCTCTAATGCCCCTTCACTGGCTGTTGGGTTTTATTTTCTCTCCTTAAGAGCACGGCGTTGGTACTTCTTTTGGGATGCGTCGTGATAAATAATAATTTCCCTACGGAACAGGTGTCAGCAGTTTGACTTCTCTGTGTTAAAGTGTTCAGTCAATGATGCTCTTTGGTGCTTCTGTTCTCGAATGGTACTCAATCAGAAAAGGCTCTAAGATGCTAACTTTCAGTAGACTATGAAATAGTTTATGAAATTATGAAGTTTCTGGGCCCCTCAGTTTAAGAAGGACAATGAGACACTTGAACGTGTCCAGAGAAAGGCAACAAGGCTGGTGAGAGGCCTTGAGCACAAGCCCTATGAGGAGAGGCTGAGGGAGCTGGGGTTGTTTAGCCTGGAGAAGAGGAGGCTCAGGGGCAACCTCATTGCTCTCTGCAACTACCTGAAGGGTGGTTGTAGCCAGGAAGGGGTTGGCCTCTTCTCCCTAGCAACCAGCAGCAGAACAAGGGGACACAGTCTCAAGCTGCAACAGGGGAAGTTTAGGCTGGAGGTGAGGAGAAAGTTCTTCACCGAGAGAGTCATTCGCCATTGGAATGGGCTGCCCGGGGAGGTGGTTGAGTCGCCGTCCCTGGAAGTGTTCAAGAGGGGACTGGATGTGGCACTTGGTGCCATGCTCTAGTCGTGAGGTCTGTGGTGACAGGTTGGACAGGATGATCTTTGAGGTCTCTTCCAACCTTGGTCATACTGTGATACTGTGAAATAGCTTAGTTCTGGTATCTTGCCAATCCATACTTTTAAATTGTTACTTCTAGGAAGTTTTTTTATGCTAGCTAGCTTGGCTTTTGCAAGTTCTCTTGCATCCCTGGCATTTGAGTCTCTCTCTGTACTATTAGTTTCACTAAATAGTTAAATAGAGCATTTCCACCAATCATTCTTGACAAACCTTGTGGTAGAGGGTATTTTGGTGATTAGCTGAAGTTAAACATTTTACTTTTGAACTCATTCTTGTGGCATGTTTGAAGGCAGCAGTGGCCAAGCTATGTATTTCGCTGAATAACAAAGTGCAGCCATAGCTGCTTTTTGTTATTGTAATGAGGGATAATTGACATTCTGGTGTTGATGTAGTTGATGCTTTACTTAAAGCTTTAAAAAATTCAAACTACTTTGTTATTTTGCTCTAATACAGATAAATATGTTGGGACACAGTCTCAAGCTGCGCCAGGGAAGTTTAGGCTGGAGGTAAAGAGAAAGTTAGTCACCGAGAGAGTCGTTCGCCATTGGAATGGGCTGCCCGGGGAGGTGGTGGAGTCACCATCCCTGGAGGTGTTCAAGACGGGACTGGATGTGGCACTTGGTGCCGTGGTCTAGTCTTGGGGTCTGTGGTGACAGGTTGGACTCGATGATCTTCGAGGTCTCTTCCAACCTTAGTGATACTGTGATAGCTGTAAGTGGATTTTAGGACTGCAAATTGTATTTGGTATGAAATGCAACCAGGTATGCAAAGTAGGCACTTGTCAATTCTCATTATGGGTGAGAAGAGGATGGAATTGGAATAAGACTTACAATCACAAATGCTATCAGTTTTGTAGAGCAAGATCTGGTCTCTCAAGTGATGTTGTCTTTTTTGATTGCTTTGTTGGCAGTGTGGGCAAGGATGAGGCTGCAGTCAGCTGTGCTCTGGCCCACCTGCTGGTCACTGACCAGCTGCGTTTGGATCTCTTTTGATCTCAGATACCAAAGATTCCTGCCTTTACTCTCTCTCTGGGTTAAAAAGCCATGCTTGAGACCACTCTGATTGTTGATACTAGACTGCTGCATTTGGATACGTTGACTTTTAGACGTGCACAAAGGGGATTCAGATAACGTGTTCAAGTTCAGTATCCTTTTTTGGGCTCTATTAACGTGAGAATTGGGCTCGAGTATTCTTAAGAAAATAATCTTTCACAGGGTAATCCATATCCATAAAACTGTTTGTAGATTTAAAATAGCTCCTGTGAATAAAATTAGCTCTTTCTGCCTCGATAAGGATGTTTTTCAACTTGTAAAGACAAACACTTAGGCTAAACCTGATGAAAGGCTTGTAGTGAAACATGGGCAGTTTCCCTAATTACACTGTTGTTCTAATTAAAGGTATTACTGTAGACCCTTTTTACTTAAGTATTTTGGGTACTGTCTAGACACTAATAAAGGTGTGTTTAAAAACAGTGTTTCTGAGAGGGAGAAGTAATTTCAAACCCTTTCAGTTTGGGATTGTTGCTTGGTTTTGCTCTGCCCTGCTGAGACCACACCTGGAATACTGTGTCCAGTTTGGGGCTCCTCAGTTCAAGGGAGACAGAGACCTGCTGGAGAGAGTCCAAGGAGGATGCTTAGGGGACTTGAGCATCTCCCCTGTGAAGAGAGACTGAGAGCCCTGGGGCTGTTTAGTCTGGAGAAGAGAAGGCTGAGAGGGGATCTGATCAATGTCTATGAAATATTTGAGGGGTGGGTGTCAAGTGGAGGGGGCCACTTTTGGGTGGTGCACAGCAATAAGCCAAGGAACAACAGGTACAAACTTGAACATAGAAGGTTTCACCTCACATGAGGAGAAACCTCTTTACAGTGAGGGTGGTGGAGCCCTGGAGCAGGCTGCCCAGAGAGTTGATGGAGTCTCCTCCTCGGGAGACTTGCAAAACCCACCTGGATGCTTTCCTGTGCAGACTGCCCTGCTCTGGCAGGGGGTTGAACCCAATGATCTCTGGAGGTCCCTTCCAACCTCTGATATTCTGTGATGATAGAAAGGATTGATACTGTGGAAAGAAGTAAGGACATGCTGTTTGACAGCTATGGCAGCTGTGCATGATAAAGCAAGGATGTATTTGGGTTTTAGTACCCAGTAGTAAGCAGAGTGACTATAAAGAAATGATGTATAAAATAGTCATCTCTCAGTCATCTTTTAGTTGCAGTTAAGAGTTCCAGGCTTTTTTGAATCATCAGCTGAGGGGAAAAATGTTGATTCCCAGAATGGATTTTGTAGTAGTTAATTGCATAGTTACTTTTTTCCCCCTCCTTTCTATTTCCAGTGTCTCTGGAAATGCCTTGTGTTTCTTGGTCTTGTGTTTCTACTTATGAAAGCTTTTAGGAAATGTTTGCACTAAACAGAAACCTTTGCACCTTTTCAGTGTCTGGATAGAAAGTTGGGATAGTGTGCAATGAATATTTAGCAAACATGGTAAAAAAATGATTAAAAAAAACCCCAACAAACAGGTTTTTAATTGTTCCAAGTTATTTTGGGGAAACAGGAAGCAGCCCACATTTGTTTCCTCTCCTGGGCTGTTAACTTGGTGAAGAAGCTAAAACAAAACCAGTCAAGATAACTGGTGGTACTCATATGGTAAAGATTCTATTTATTCACAGAGTCACAGAACGTTAGGGGCTGGAAAGCTCATCCAGTCCAAACCCCCTGCCAGAGCAGGAGCACCTAGAGCAGGTCATACAGGAACACATCCAGGCAGGGCTTGAATATCTCCAGAGAGGGAGACTCCACAATGCCCCTGGGCAGCCTCTTCCAGGGTTCTGTCACCCTCACAGGGAAAAAATTCTTCCTCCTGTTTCCATGGAACTTCCTCTGCCTCACCTTCCACCACTGCCCTTTGTGCTGTCATTGGGCATCACCCAGCAGAGCCTGGCTCCAGCCTCTGGGCACTCACCCTGCACATCTTTATCAACATGAATGAGGGGACAAAATACTCCAGATGCAGCCTTAGCAGGGCAGAGTAGTGGGGAAGGAGAACCTCTCTCAACCTACTCACCACAGCCCTTCTAATCCACCCCAGGATGCCATTGGCCTTCTTGGCCAGCAGAGCACATTGTTGGCTCATGGTCAACCTCCCACCCACCAGGACCCCCAGGTCCTTCTCCCCTTCACTTCTCTCCAGCAGGTCAGTCCACAGTCTGTACTGCTCCATGAGGTTGTTCTTTCCCAGGTGCAAGACTTTACCTTTGCCCTTGTTGAACTTCATTTGATTTCTCCCTGCCCAACTCTCCAGCCTGGCTAAGTCTGGCTGAATTTATTGCCCTGTGTGAAGCTGAACATGGTTTTACATTTACCTGCTTGCACATCTCATTCTACCAGTGAAATATGTTACCTGAAGTGCTCATTGTTTTCAAAAAGCTGGTGTGGTGCAACCATTCCTGGAGTTCCATGCAAGAGTTTGAGTGGGCTCCTGTCTGCTTCAGGCAAAAACCAGCTGGGCTAATTAAAACTCTTGAAACTAATGGCTGACCCTCCACAAAATGAACTGGGAAGATCTAAAATGTGCTCAGCCATCAGAACTGCAAGTTGGGGCAAGAGGGGGATGGGGACAGCATTTCTTGTGGCAAGAGCAGCTTTGCTTGTGCTCAGAGTGATCTCTTGCCTGTAGGAATAGCACAAGTTGTCACGAAAAGTCACTCCCCCTGAATTTTTGTTTGTTCTGAGCAATGCACAAATGTTTATAAGAAGCAAACCTTTGAGTCATTAGAAATACTCTCTCTGTACACTGTCTTCTTAAGCTGCAGGCTGGTGGTGCTCTGGAATGCAGGGATAGCTTTGTGGCTGTTTCCTTCATCAGTCTGATTCTTTCAGAAAACATCTTATTCCGCCTGTGTTTGCCATACTGGAGGTTTACAGAGAAATGTTTATACTGCAGCTTCAAACATTTACTGAAATGCTAGAAAACCTAAAGAATTTTCTGTGGATTCCTTATATTGGGATCAGATGTAGGAATGTCACATTGAATATCTGCTCTACAAAACTCAGATGATCCTAGTGGAAAGTAAGACTCCGAAACGGTACGTGCCCTGCAGCAGAATAAAGCAGGAGGAGAGGAAAGGACAGAAAATTGTATAATGGGTCAGAATTATATCTTGGTGGTTGCTGACAGAGAAAGAAATTACTTCATTTATGTTGTTCAGTGACGTGAAACTAGTTTATAAAGCAAAATGTAGGGTTTGAGAGAAGCCTGCAATGCCAGCAGCACTGTAAGCCAGCTGACTACAAAGTCCTATGGCTTTTACTGCTCTAAAAATTATTTTGGACTATAAATCTTCATTTAGACTGTTGATGATCTGGATGAGGGGATTGAGACAGTCATCAGCAAATTTGCAGATGACACCAAGTTGGGAGTAGATGTTGATGTTAGAGGGTAGAAGGGCTCTGCAGAGGGACCTTGACCTCGACCGACTGGACAGATGGGCAGAGTCCAACAGGATGGCATTCAACAAGTCCAAGTGCCAGGTGCTGCACTTTGGCCACAACAACCCCATGCAGAGCTACAGGCTGGGGTTGGAGTGGCTGGAGAGCAGCCAGGCAGAGAGGGACCTGAGGGTGCTGATTGACAGTCACCTAAACATGAGCCAGCAGTGTGCTCAGGTGGCCAAGAGGGCCAATGGCATCCTGGCCTGCATTAGGAATAGTGTGGCCAGCAGGAGCAGGGAAGTCATTGTGCCCCTGTACTCTGCATTGGTTCAGCCGCACCTTGAGTCCTGTGTCCAGTTCTGGGCCTCTCAGTTTAAGAAGGACATTGAGACACTTGAAGGTGTCCAGAGAAGGGCAACAAGCCAGGGGAAGTTTAGGCTCGAGGTAAGGAGAAAGTTCTTCACCGAGAGAGTGATTCGCCACTGGAATGGGCTCCCCGGGGAGGTGGTGGAGTCGCCGTCCCTGAAGGTGTTCAAGAGGGGACTGGATGTGGCACTTGGTGCCATGCTCTAGTTGTGAGGTCTGTGGTTACAGGTTGGACTCGATGATCTTCGAGGTCTCTTCCAACCTTGGTCATACTGTGATACTGTGATAACGAGGCTGGGGAGAGGCCTTGAGCACAAGCCCTGTGAGGAGAGGCTGAGGGAGCTGGGGTTGTTAGCCTGGAGAAGGGGAGGCTCAGGGGTGACCTCATTGCTCTCTACAACTACCTGAAAGGTTGTTGTAACCAGGAAGGGGTTGGTGTCTTCTCTCAAGCAACCAGCACCAGAACAAGGGGACACAGTCTCAAGCTGTGCCAGGGGAAGTTTAGGCTGGAGGTGAGGAGAAAGTTCTTCACTGAGAGAGTCATTCGCAATTGGAATGTGCTGCCCAGGGAGGTGGTGGAGTCACCATCCCTGGAGGTGTTCAAGAGGGGATTGGAGGTGGTGCTTGGTGCCATGGTCTAGTCATGAGGTCTGTGGTGCCAGGTTGGACTCGATGATCTTCAAGGTCTCTTCCAGCCTTGGTGATACTGTGATAACATTCAGTTGAGCAATCTCATTGAAGCTGATAGAGAAGCCGTAAGCTGGATATTGAATGTAAGATGTTGTTCGGCATAAGAAGGTCTGAGCCGTCTGCTCTAGTGTGGGGTGTTCCTGCCTCACTGGATGGAACTGGAATGGTCGTTTAGGTCCCTTCCAAGCCTGACAACTACTCTGCGATTCTCTGGTTTCATCATGAGTCCGAAGGAATGGGTTTCCTTGTTTGGGCTAATGCTTGTTGCAACAGAACTTGGTATAACTTTTTTTTTTTCTTTTTTTTTTTTTTTTCTTCTTTTTTTCAAAAGCAGTGAACTGTTTAAATTCCATAGCTGTAGGAATTGTGCTCAGCAGGCATGTCACGGACATTGTTTAAATTACTGTGTGGGTACGTGCATGTCTGTATATTTGGAAGGGGAATGTAACCTTTGCGTTTAGGAGACTGCAGAAGGTCTCTGACAGCGACTGGTTTACAGAATACAAACTTAACCAGGCTGGAAAAGATCTTTGAGATCATCAAGTCCAACCTATCACCCAACACCATCTAATCAATGAAACCATGGCACCAAGTGCCTCACCCAGGCTCTTCTTAAACACCTCCAGGAATGGTGACTCCACCACCTCCCTGGGCAGCACATTCCATTGGCCAATCTCTCTGGGAAGAACTTCTTCCGAACCTCCAGCCCAAACCTCCCCTGGCACAGCTTGAGACTGTGTCCTCTTGTTCTAGTGCTGGTTCCCTGGGAGAAGAGACCAACCCCCACCTGGCTACAACCACCTTTCAGGTAGTTGTAGAGAGCAATGTGGTCTCCCCTGAGCCTCCTCTTCTCCAGGCTAAGCAACCCCAGCTCCCTCAGCCTTTCTTCACAGGGCTGTGCTCCAGACCCCTCCCCAGCTTTGTTGCCCTTTTTTTGGACACCTTCCAGCATCTCAACATCTTTCCTAAACTGAGGGGCCCAGAACTGGACACGGGACTCAAGGTGTGGCCTGATCAGTGCTGAGTGCAGGGCGGAATGACTTCCCTGCTCCTGCTGGCCACACTGTTCCTGATGCAGGCCAGGAAGGCATTGGCAGCTGTAGCCAAATATGCCGCACTGGCTGCAAATGGTGAGGGTGAACCTGTCCATGAATCTTATACCTCATCTGTAACAACTAATGAAAGCCTGCTTCTGTTTTCACTGCTGGAAGTTGTGTTGGCCCTGGCTGACACGAGGGAACTGGAGTGGTAGCAAGCCCCAGGAGCCTTTAATGCAGAGGTTATCTGTTTCGAGCTAGATTTACATAAACTGCTTGACTAAGTGCTCTGTGCTTGGGGAGGAAGCCTTTAACTTTGGAAGAATGCGTTATTTGAGGGGATTGAATCCTTTCTGATGGTATTGATCAGCAGTCTCTTGTGATCTTGGACCTTCCTAAGAAGAAGGGAAAGGCAAATCCTCATGGAAAACGCTTAAACTGCTGTGGGTGGAAATTTCCTATTGGATGGTGATATTTTTTTTGTTATCCTGCCCAAAACTTCTAGAAGAATAGTTAGTAGCAGGTGATCTTATGCTGAAAGCAACAAGAACATTCTTCCTCACAGATGTAATTGTACTCGGCCTGAAATATTTCTGTGGAATGCTGATGGTCTCTGGAAAGCTTAGGAGAGGCAAGGATCTGAAGGAGAGAGTTTGTGAACAAAGGAACACCTGTCTACTTAGTTGCTACAAAGATTTACATATATATATATGTAGAAAATGTATTTATTTTTTACCTGTAGTATTTAATGTGAGCTTTGCCTCTCCTTTAAAAAAAAAAAGTTGTTCCTAGTTGTATTTTTCCAATCACAGAATGTTAGGGGTTGGAAGGGACCTCCAGAGATCAAGTCCAAACCCCCTGCCAGAGCAGGACCAGAGAATCCAGCACAGGTCACACAGGAACACATCCAGACAGGGATGGAAAGTCTCCAGAGAAGGAGACTCCACAACCTCTCTGGGCAGCCTGCTCCAGTGCTCTGTGAGCCTTCCAGTGAAGAAGTTCCTCTTCATGTTGAGGTGGAACTTCCTGTGCTGGAGTTTCTCTCCATTGCCCCTTGTCCTATCCCAGGGCAAAACTGAGCAGAGCCTGCCCCCTCCCTCTTGACCCTCAGCCCTCAGATATTTATAAACATTTATTAAATCCCCTCTCAGTCTTCTCCTCTCATGAATAAATAGCCCCAGGGCTCTCAGCCTCTCCTCACCAGGCAGTGCTCCAGTCCCTTCAGCATCCTTGTAGCCTTCCGTTGGACTCTCTCCAGCAGATCCCTGTCCCTCCTGAACTGGGGAGCCCAGAACTGGATGCAATATTCCAGGGGAGGTCTCAGCGGAGCAGAGGGGGAGGAGAACCTCCCTGGCTCTGCTGGACACACTCCTCTGAATGCACCCCAGGATCCCACTGGTCTTCTTGACCTCCAGGGCACATTGCTGTCCCGTGCAGAACTTGTTGCCCACCAGGATCCCCATGTAGAAGTTGCTCTTCCAAACTCGGGTCAAACTACCTCATTCCTTTGGGTTTCTCTGGGGTCTCCATTCTCTTAAGTGAGCAACTTGGAGGCTGGAAGGACAACCCACACATTTTTCTGTTTTTCTAACACAAGCATCATTCTTCCCCTGCTTGACATCAGTTTTAATTTGTATAAGAGCCTCTATGAGCCTTGTAGTTCCTTCTGAACAAGCCTGATTTTGTAAGAGCTGCAGATCATTGTGTGTTGCAGAGGTGGCTCATTATTGATCATTCTGTCACTTCAGGATGGGTTAATAGGATAATTGGATAAATTAGGTTGCAGGCTTAAGTTTGTTACTGAACCTTTTAAGCTTTACAATTTAGAAGAGGTAGAGGGTTGTGATTTAATGATCACCTACTGGAGTGTGTCATGACTGGTTTTTAAGGTCTCTGTTAAAAGTGGACCTGAGAGAAGCAAACTCAATTTATTTTATTTGAAAGGACCACTTGCTGAAAATATTTTTGCATGCTTGGAGGTGGGGGATGGTTTTATGGATGGCTTCTGCTTTTGCTGTGCTTCTCTGCAAAACAGGCTAAAGTAATTGTATATCAGATCATCTCAAACTCCTTATCTCCATCCAGGGTTGGGGTTTTTTTGTGTTACTTTCCCTCCTGTCTGTGAGCATGGGCTGTGTAAGACCAGGACATCACAGAATCATGGAATCAACCAGGTTGGAAAAGACCTCACAGATCATCAAGTCCAACCTATTACCTAATACCTAACACCTCCTGACAACTAAACCATGGCTCCAAGTGCCACGTCCAAGCCTTTTTAAACACCTCCAGGGACGGTGACTCCACCACCTCCCTGGGCAGCACATTCCAATGGCCAGTCTCTCTGGGAAGAACTTTCTCCTCACCTCCACCCTAAACCTCCCCTGGCACAGCTTGAGACTGTGTCCTTTTGTTCTGGTGCTAGTTGCCTGGGAGAAGAGAGCAACCCAACATCATTATATGCTTTTGAGTAGTTTTATGTCCTTTGGATAAAGTGATGTCAGAGATTGTTAGCATCTGAGCCTCAGTAATAATAGTTTTGGGGGTTGTGCATTAGAAACTTCCATTGAAGTAATCTGATACTAATTTTTGTTCCCTTGAAGCCCTATTATACAATCATGGAGTTGTCAGGGATGGAAAGGATCTCAAGGATCATCCAGTTCCAACCCCCCTGCCGTGGGCAGGGACACCTCACACTACAGCAGGTTGCTCACAGCCACCTCCAGCCTGGCCTGAAAAACCTCCCGGGATGAAGCTTCCACCACCTCCCTGGGCAACCTGTGCCAGTCTCTCACCACCCTCATGGGGAACAACTTCTTCCTCACATCCAATCTCAATCTACCCATTTCTACCCATCCCCCCAGTCCTATCACTCCCTGACACCCTCAAAAGTCCCTCCCCAGCTTTCTTGGAGCCCCCATGAGATACCGGAAAGCCACAATTAGGTCTCCTGGGAGCCTTCTCCTCTCCAGACTGAACAGCCCCAACTCCCTCAGTCTGTCCTCATAGCAGAGCAGCTCCAGCCCTCTGCTCATCCTTGTGGCCCTTCTCTGGACACCTTCCAGCACCTCCACATCCTTCCTGGAACAGAGGTTCCATGACTGGACACAGTGCTCCAGGTGGGGTCTCACCAGAGTGGAGAGTGAAGGTGGAGAATCACCTCCCTGGCCCTGCTGGCCACACTTCTCTTGCTGCAGCCCAGGATACAATTTGCTTTCTGGGCTGCAAGTGCTATTGCATATCTATCAAGAAGCTTCTTCTGATGTCTTAGAATGGTTAGTTCCCTGTGGCTTTGTAGCTTGTTTTAAAGCAGAATGCTAGCAAACCGCTCGTGATGGTGTAGTCACAGTTTTTTTTGGAGTTCCTCTCTGCTTAAAGTTGGTCTTCTGATCAAGAGATTGTTTGTTGTTGGTTTTTTTTTTCCTTTCTGAAAATTTGTCTAAACTGTTAAACAATTAGACCAATACACATATGTTAGCTGACAATGATTAATGACTGTCCAACTAATTTAACAGTTACTATCTTACAATGGTAAACTTCCTAAGGCAAAAATCAAGGTGAGCGAAATTACGATGAGGCTGGCACATCACTCTCAGCAGATGTCTGTGTGTGCCAGGAATGGTCACCCCTGGAGTGAATAGCATAATTAATTCTTTTCTCTACTTCCTCAGAATCTCTTTGTAGAGGTACAGCTATTGCTTGTAACAAAATAGAATTGTACAATCATTCAAACAGAACCGACTACGGGTACAGTCATAATATCATAGTATCAGTCAGGGTTGGAAGGGACCACAAGGATCATTCAACCCCCCTGCCATGGGGAGGGACACCCCACACTAGATCAGACTGGTGAGAGCCTCATCCAGCCTGGGCTTAAACACCTCCAGGGATGGGGCCTTAACCACCTCCCTGGACAACCCATTCCAGGCCTTCACCACTCTCATGCTGAAGAACTTGCTCCTCACGTCTAGCCTGAATCTCCCCACCTCCAGCTTCATTCCATTCCCCCTAGTGCTATCACTCCCTGAGATCCTGAGAAGTCCCTCCCCAGCCTTCCTGTAGGCCCCCTTCAGATCCTGGAAGGCCACAATTAGGTCACCTTGGAGCCTTCTCTTCTGCAGGCTGAACAGCCCCAACTCCTTCAGTCTGTCCTCATAGGAGAGGTGCTCTACCCTCTGATCATCCTCGTGGCCCGTCCAAGCTCTTAGTGTAACAACCCACACCAGGAGAGTTCTTCACAACAGGATTAGCACTGGACAAGGACAACATTGCCTAAAGCTTTGTCAAGTTGGATCTCATATTGATTGTTGATTATGAAAAAGCAGTTAGTTGTCAAACTTTATTCTTGAGTTAGATATATTCAGTAGCCATGGAAAGGAAAGCATTTAAACAATTAAAACTGTATGGAAATACTAGATTTATCTTTGAGATGGTCACTGCTGCATGAATTCTGTGAAATCTGTCTTGTAACAGAGTATTTTTGGTTTTAGAGCCTTGATGAGTATGAAGATGATGAAGCAGGGCAGAAGGAGCGGAAGAAGGAGGATGCTATTACCCAACAGAACACAATAGAAAATGAGAGCTCTTTTGCAGATACCTCTGGCTCATACTTGTTACAGGTGAGATCTTGCCACTTGTTCATTTTGATAGTTTACTCAGTTTGAAAACTCATACTCTTATTTGCAGTCCTGCTTGCCAGTAGGTTATACCCTGTCTTGAAACAGACATGAAGGTCAGAGGTGGCTGCATTATGCAGAACAGATTATGAGGATCCACTCCACAAACTCAGCGCTGCCGAGACCCAGCTCTGAGAGCGCAGTCCTGTCTGTAAGGCCTTTGAAGCTAACAATGTTGATGTTCACCATGGAACTTACTATTTAATGAGAGCAAGAGAAAGGTGGAAAGTCAAGTGAAAAATATTCACAGGTGTAGAATTTCCAAATAATCGGAGGTAAAGCCTTCAGATCAGGCCCCAATTTCCTAATTGAATGGGGTGTCAACTAACAGCCTTCTAATTACTGTTCCTGGGATAGAAACAAACAGGGAAACATCCCTTGCCTCTGCAAAACCTCTTCTCTCTTCTGTTTTTTATTCTTCAGTCCCCTTGTCACAGGCTCCCCCTTCCATCAGATGATTGCCAGTTCTGCCCAGTGCACTCCCCCTGCATACTCTGCTACCTGTGGCAGATGTTCTGTTCCTCTCATTCTGCAGCCTTAATCTCTTTGCCCAGGCCTGTTTCTCATCCTCTTGTGACCTGACAGCACACGCCTACCCACCTGTACACACTGAGGCTTCTCAGCTCTGCCTGTTGACTTGAGCAAAGGCAGCAGCATATGCATAGGGGAGAAAAATGTCTGAATACAAGCAGCATGTAGAGAGAGGTTTCATACTACCCATAACTAGGGGAGGCATCATGGAATTTCTTGGGTCTGGATGCACTTTCCTTCTGAAACTTTGCCCACTTTATCATGCTTCTGAATGTGTTTAACCTTCAGAAGAGCTTGCAGCAAATGAAGTCTGTAGCTCAATTGCCTGGAAAGTGAAGAACAATCTCGTTTGAAGTTGAATTTGTCATTTGCTCTTTATGGCCATGTGGTTTTGCCAGGGTGTCACAGTGGAAAAGATGGGCAACAACTGTCCCCTCTTAGAGCACTGTTGAGAGAGCACAACCAGCTGCCTTTTCTCTAGGCTGAAGAATTCTGGGGTGTGTATTTGTTCCTTTTACAGGAGACATTCAGTAACATTCAGTGGTGTGGGGTTTATCCAGTTTGGCTATATCTTATTTGAGATCAGGAGACATAACTGAAGAACTGGCTACAGCATGAGTTGTAGAGAGGTTTAATGATGATTTTTTGGGGGGTGTTCTGTGTTTCTTTCCTGACAGTTCTCAGTATCTGCTTGTTTGTCTGTTGCATACTGAGTTTACTATTTCTGTTGCTTGTGTCTACTCCAGCATTTACATTTTGGAGTTATCTGTGATGATGAAAACCTCAGAGGCTTTTGCATATGTGAATTTTGAAGCATATTCCATTTTTCTTTACTTGATGTGTGCTCATGAACACTGAATTTCGTTGCCTGTTTCACCCCTCAGGCACTCCCAACCGAGAAATCTTGCATGTTTTCACAGTTGGCTCTCACCTCTTCTGTTCTGACTAGTCTCTGTGGACACAGAGTCACAGAAACATTCAGGTTGGAAAAGACCTTCAGGATCACCAAGTCCCACCAAGAACACTACAAGGAGCACCACATCCAAACCACCTTGAAACACATCCAGGCTTGGGGACTCCACCACCTCCCTGGGCAGCACATTCCAGTCCCTGACCACTCTTGCCGTAAAAATAATGTTTCCTGCTGTTCAGTCGGAACCTACCCAGTGGCAGCTTGAGGCCATTCCCTCTTGTTCAGTCACTAATGACCTGTGAGAAGAGACCAGCAGCAGCCTCTCCACAAGGTCCTTTCAGGTAGTTGTAGACAGCCATGAGGTCTCCCCTCAGCCTCCTCTGTTTCACACTAACCATCCCCAGCTCCTTCAGTTGCTCTCCATCAGATTTATTCTCCAGGCCCTTCACAGCTTCCTTGCCCTCCTCTGCCCTGGCTCCAGCACCTCCACATCTTTCTTGTACTGAGGTGCCCAAAACTGGACACAACACTCCAGGTGTGGCCTCCCCAGAGCTGAGTCCCAGGGGACAATCCCCTCCCTGCTCCTGCTGGACACAGCATTGCTGATCCCAGCCAGGATGCCTTTGGCTTTCTTGGCCACCTGGGCACACTGCTGGCTCCTCTTCAGCTGCTTGACCATTAGCACCCCCAGGTCCTTTTCTGCCAGCAGCTTTCCAGCCATACTACCCCAAGCCTGTAGCTTCCCCAGATACCTTAGAAAGCAGAACAGGTTTCTGTGGAACTCAATTTTAAGTACCCCGTCGGCTACAAAAGCTGTCAGTCAGGGTCCACCATTACTTCTCCTCTTTTCAGCAGCAATTAATTCCTGGAAGAACATTAGCTCTTGTTCTACTGTAGCTTAATTTCTTTTAAGAGGGGGAATGCCTTTGTGAAATTCAGTGGGCTATCCACCCACTGTCTCTTCTGGACTTGTATTTTCACTTGATGTACTAGATTTGTGAAGTGTTAACTACTTTACAACCCCCTCATGGATCTTCCAAAATATTCAGGTTTACTCCCTTAAGCACTAATTGTTTCAGACTTGCTGGCACCACTTCATTCAGTACAAATATCAAGCTTCCTGGTCTGGAGTTCTCTGTTTGGCTTTAGAATCTTTTTAAAGGTGGTGATTACCTTAACCACTGGTACTAGGGCAGTTTTAAGTGAAAGATTACATATGGAACTTGAGCAGGTTCTCAATAGTTTCTTAAGGGCTCGAGGAGTTAATACCTTCTAGTTGTGGCAGCTAGCTACTTTTTCTTTTCCTTCCATGTTGTGGCTTTATTTTTCAGTCCTATCAGTGCTGCTGTTTGCAACAGACTCTTGGAGTCTTGCATGAAGTGCTCTGATGTGAGACTTGTCACCATGCTTTTCCATGGTGAACACCAACAAAAATGTTCCTGCAGGGAAGCTCTTCTCTGAGTATGTCTCTTATAGCTTGATCTATTGCCTTTACAGATTCTTTGGCAGAATTCCTTACTCTGAAATGCTTTTGCTTTTTTCCAAGCTGTTTGTTAGACTCCTTCTTACTGTGTTGACTCTTAATTTCTTAAGCAAATATTCCAAAGTTGTCAGTTTTGTTTTCCCTTGGTGGTGTTTTTGCATAATGCTTTGGCTACATTCCCATGTCCCATTTATTTAATCCATGTTTTCTATTCTTCATGACCAGTAATCTCAGTTTCTATTCACCAGGCTGTCTGTATTAATTGTATCCTAACTCAGCTCCAAGTTTGTCACTTCTGTATTCCAGCAGGCACTGCTGCTTTGGTGACAGAGCACAGCAGGGATGTCCTATCACTGACTATACAGAAAAGAGTCCCAGGCTGTAGATCTGGCAAGGACCCAGGGTGGCACATATACAGGACAGATGGAGCCTTACTAAGACTTAATCAGTTTATTACTGACTCTGTCAACTTCCTTTTTATTAGAAGACTTAGAACTTGCCCAATTTGAACAGAGTTTAGCAGCAGTGTTCTTTCACAGTATCACAGTATCGCTAAGGTTGGAAGAGACCTCGAAGATCATCGAGTCCAACCTGTCACCACAGACCCCATGACTAGACCATGGCGCCAAGTGCCACGTCCAGTCCCCTCTTGAACATCTCCAGGGACGGTGACTCCACCACCTTCCCGGGCAGCCCATTCCAATGGCGAACGACTCTCTCAGTGAAGAACTTTCTCCTCACCTTCAGCCTAAACCTGCCCTGGCGCAGCTTGAGACTGTGTCCCCTTGTTCTGGTGCTGGTTGCTAGAGAGAAGAGACCAACCCCCTCCTGGCTACAACCACCCTTCAGGTAGTTGTAGAGAGCAATAAGGTCGCCACTGAGCCTCCTCTTCTCCAGGCTAAACACCCCCAGCTCCCTCAGCCTCTCCTCATAGGGCTTGTGCTCAAGGCCTCTCACCAGCCTTGTTGCCCTTCAGCTTTGGTGACTGGGTTTCCTTTTAATTCTACTCTAATTCTGTTCTTTAAAGTATAGTTTATGTTTTCCGATTCTGTCAGTTCTAGTTGCTGTTGACTAATGTTTGTTCTGGTTCTCCCTACAAAGCAGAATGAATAGATTTCTGTACTTCGAGGTGTTTTCACTGGTTTTCCTGTTTTATTAGTGACCAGTGACCACGACATAATAGAGTTTTCAGTATGCAGCCAAGCAAAGAGGGGGAGCAAGAAGACCTCCACTCTGGACTTCAGGAGGGCAGACTTCAGGCTACTCAAGGAACTAATTCAGAAGGTTCCTTGGGAATCAGCCCTTAAAAACAAAGGGGTCCAGGAGAGCTGGACCTACTTCAAGGAAGAACTATTGAAGGTGCAAGAACAGGCTGTGCCGGTGTGCCGGAAGATGAGCCGCCGGGGCAGACGGCCAGCCTGGATGGGCAATGAACTTTTAATAGAACTTAGGGAAAAAGAGAGGGTGTATCATCTTTGGAAGAAAGGGGAGGCAACCTACAGAATGTTTAGGGATGTTGCTCGGTTGTGTAGGAAGAAAATTAGGGAGGCAAAAGCCCATTTAGAACTTAGACTGGCCTCTGCTGTGAAGGACAACAAAAAGTCCTTCTATAAATACATCAATAGCAAGAAGAAGGGCAAGGACAACCTCCACTCCTTGGTTGACATGGAGGGGAACATTGTAACAAAGAATGAGGAAAAGGCAGAGGTACTTAACACCTTCTTTGCCTCAGTCTTCACTAGCAGGGCAGAATGTCTTCCAGACAGCTGGCCTGCAGAGCTGGCAGAAGGAGCCAGAGAGCTGCATAGTTTCCCACTGCTCCAAGAGGAAGTTAGAGATCTACTGAGCCGCTTGGACCCCCACAAGGCCATGGGACCGGATGGGATCCATCCTAGGGTGCTGAGATTGCTGACAGATGAGCTGTCCAAGCCACTTTCCATCATTTTTCAGCAGTCCTGGCTCACTGGAGAGGTCCCAGAAGACTGGAAGCTGGCTAACGTGGTGCCCATCCACAAGAAGGGCCGGTTGGATGAGCCAGGGAATTATAGGCCTGTCAGCCTGACCTCAGTGCCAGGCAAGATTATGGAGCGGGTCATCTCGAGTGCGATCACACAGCACTTACAGGATGACCAGGGGCTCAGGCCTAGCCAGCATGGATTTAGGAGGGGCAGGTCCTGCCTGACCAACCTGATCTCCTTCTATGATCAGGTGACTGCCTGGTGGATGTGGGGAGGCCTGTGGATGTGGTCTACCTGGACCTCAGCAAGGCCTTTGACACCGTCCCCACAGCAAACTCCTGGCCAAGCTGGCAGCCCGTGGCTTGGACAGGAGCACACTGCGTTGGGTTAGGAACTGGCTGGAGGGCCGAGCCCAGAGAGTAATGGTGAATGGCACCACATCCAGCTGGCGGCCTGTCACTAGTGGTGTGCCCCAGGGATCAGTACTGGGCCCCATGCTCTTCAACATCTTTATTGATGATCTGGATGAGGGCATTGAGTCCATTATCAGTAAATTTGCAGATTACACCAAGCTGGGGGCAGCAGCTGATTTGCTGGAGGGCAGAGAGGCTTTGCAGAGGGACCTCGACAGGCTGGACAGATGGGCAGAGTCCAAAGGCATGAGATTTAACACATCCAAGTGCCGGGTTCTGCACATTGGCCACAACAACCCCAGGCAATGCTACAGGCTGGGGGCAGAGTGGCTGGAGAGTGGCCAGGCAGAGAGGGACCTGGGGGTACTGGTTGATGGTAGGCTGAACATGAGCCTGCAGTGTGCCCAGGCAGCCAAGAAGGCCAATGGCATCCTGGCTTGCATCAGGAACAGTGTGGCCAGCAGGAGCAGGGAGGTCATTCTCCCCTGTACACTGCACTGGTTAGGCCACACCTTGAGTACTGTGTCCAGTTCTGGGCCTCTCAGTTTAGGAAGGATGTTGACTTGCTGGAAGGTGTCCAGAGAAGGGCAACAAAGCTGGTGAGGGGTTTGGAACACAAGCCCTATGAGGAAAGGCTGAGGGAGCTGGGGTTGCTTAGCCTGGAGAAGAGGAGAACGAGGGGTGACCTTATTGCTCTCTACAACTACCTGAAGGGAGGTTGTAGCCAGGCAGAGGTTGGTCTCTTCTCCCAGGCAGCCAGCACCAGAACAAGAGGACACAGTCTCAGGCTGCGCCAGGGCAGGTTTAGGCTGGATGTTAGGAAGAAGTTCTACACGGAGAGAGTGATTGCCCATTGGAATCGGCTACCCGTGGAGGTGGTGGAGTCACCTTCACTGGAGGTGTTCAGGAGAAGACTTGATGGGGTGCTTGGCTGTATGGTCTAGTTGTTGGGTGGGTTGGATTGCTTGATGGGTTGGACGCGATGATCTTGAAGGTCTCTTCCAACCTGGTGTATTGTATTGTAGTATTATTATTATTATTATTATTACCCTGTTACGACATTTGCAAATAGATGATTGCTGTGACTGTGGTAAATAAGACAATACTGAATCATAGAATCGACCAGGTTGGAAAAGACCTCAGAGATCATCAAGTCCAACTTACTACCTAATACCCAACACCTCCTGACAACTAAACCATAGCTCCAAATGCCACATCCAAGCCTTTTTGAACACCTCCAGGGATGGTGACTCCACCACCTCCCTGGGCAGCACATTCCAATGGCCAATTACTCTTTCTGGGAAGAACTTTCTCCTCACCTCCAGCCTAAACTTCCCTGACACAGCTTGAGATGTGTGTTTTTCTCCCCCTGACAGCAAAAGGGCTCTCACAGGTGTAGGCCTCTAAAATTAGATGGGCTGAATCCTTTCCTCTCCCGAGCAAACCTGGACCAATCAAATCAGAATGGACATAGGGATCAATTGGAGTGTGAGATACCTGTTTTTGTGCCTGTAAGCATGGAAAGGGGAAGTCACTTAAAAAATGAAGTACAACCTTGGTGAAATAAATACTCTGAATCCTTCAAGTGACAGATAGCAGTTTATAAAAATGAGGATTGTTTTGAGTATCCTGCTGTGAAAGCAAAATGTTGATATGTGTTAGTGTCACACACAAGTAAAATTTGCCCAGTTTATTCCCTCATTCCAAGTTCTGAAACTTCAGATCATAACCATCACTGTTACAAATACTTTTTGACCTCTACAGTCATCTGCTAGAAACCTGCTTTTGAACTGGTGTTGCTGGCATGAAAGTAGAAAGGAAGTTTTGCTCCTCAAGCATTCTGAAGCTGGGGGCTCTGATGGGAGACTTGACTCACTCTTTTTAAGCCACACCAACTGGTCTAGTCTACCTGGTTGTGTATGACATATTGCTGCAAAGCCCAGGCCCTCGTTCAAGACTCTTGCTCTCTAGTTAGAACTTGTGTGATTGTCTCCTTCCAACCATTAATTTGTTTTATGTATGCAACTTGTTGGAGTCCTTGCATTGCTCTTGGAATGTGCAGTAACAAGAAATTCAAGAGATTAAGAGGTTGAATAGTACCTAATTATTTTATGTAAGGTACAGTTCTGTAAGATTTGAGACAGTTAAGCGTCCACAGAATCACAGAATGCACTGGGTGGGAATGGACCTCTAGAGGTCCAACCCTCCTGCAGTAAGCAGGGACATCCACAATCAGATCAGGTTCTTCAGAGCCACATCAAGCCTGATTTTGAAGGTCACCAGGGCTGGGGTCTCCACCGCCTCCCTGGGCAACCTATTCCAGTGTTCCACCATCCTCCAGGTAAAGAACTTCTTCCTAATGTCTGATTTCAATCTGTCCTTCAGTAGTTTAAAACCCTTGCTCCTTGAAGTCCACACTGACTCACAGTTAATAACATTAGGCAGGTTTGCTAGACAAGAAGCATCGTTTGTGGCAGTGAACCTTGTCTTTATGCAGGATGTTGTATCATGTTCTTGACATAAATTCAAATTATTTGTGTTATTAGGCTTGAGTCTTGACCTTATTACTGAATTCCTTTGAAGCTGTTAATCTGAGACAAGAAGAGAAGAAATTGCTCCCATTTTCAACTCACAATGCTGACTTGCACACAGCTGCATTGCCTTGTCTTGTATTGCTCTTCTCTGTAGCAGCAATGCAGATTTTTGCTCTCTACAAGAGGTTAGCTTGTGATAGATTATAGAATCATAGAATTGTCAGGGTTGGAAGGGACCTCAAGGATCAACCAGTTCCAACCCCCTGCCATGGGCAGGGACACCTCACACTACAGCAGGTTGCTCACAGCCACATCCAGCCTGCCCTTCAAAACCTCCAGGCATGAGGCTTCTACCACCTCCCTGGGCAACCTGTGCCAGTCTCTCACCACCCTCATGGGGAACAACTTCTTCCTAACAATTAATCTCAATCTACCCATCTCTAGTTTTGCTCCATTCCCCCAGTCCTGTCACTCCCTGACACCCTCAAAAGTCCCTCCCCAGCTTTCTTGTAGGCTCCCTACATGCCCTCTAGATTCCTTGCTAATCATTCTCTTCAGTGTAGAAATTGTCCACCACCTTTGAAGGAATCCTTCTTGTTAATTTCAAGTGAGGACAGGATGAAATATCTTCATAACCAGCATTCACCTGGTGGTATAGTTACAGACTCATGCCACAGGAGGAGTTCATTGTAGTTAACTTCAGTAGTGAACGGCTGGTGAAGTAATCTCAACCTGATTTATCAGCATGACCATTTCATTACAAATTGTGCATTTAGTTGAAAGCCATCCAAGAGCCCATGGAGATGGAGGGAAACCCACATCTGATCCTTTTTTAACCTTTTGTTCTAAAATAGCTTCACCTTTCACCATAACATTGCAGACGACTTCTGCAAGGACCGCAGCCCGAAGTCGCTCCCACAGAAGTGCTCTGTTGTAGTTCCGATGGCTTAAATACCATCCTTTGATTTAGATGTGAGCCAACTCACTGACATTTCCTTCAGCAGTGATGTATGTGCCAGTGTTACAAAGGTTTGATACAGGCAACTTGTGAGCTGTGCTGAAAGCACCAAAGAAAATGAAGTTAGGGAGTAAAAGTCTCTTAGTGACTTGTTAGCTGTGCGACAAGCTGCGAGGAATGCAAGGAGCGAAGGTATTGTGTGCATCTCCATTAGAAAACACAGCTGAAAACCTGCTTGACACAAGCTTTCCCCAGTTTTGTACTGATGTCTTGTGCCAAGAATATGCTGCCAAATAACCTCAACTCTCCCTGCAGTTCATCCACCTCTGTTTTGTATTCCCTGGCTTTTTGTTCTGCGCAGCAGCCTAGTGGCACGCAGCAGCATTTTGCAGTTGCCCTCGTTATCCAAAGTATGTGGTATTGAGAGCCTGTCTCACTCTGGATAGGGAAAGAGACTCAGTACATTTTAGGGTTCTCAGGTATGCAATGGTCTTGCTGTGATACTTTGACTACACACTGCCAACTACACTGATACTGATGTCTTGGTCCGGAGAGGGAAAGAGCCTCAGTTCCTTTGAGCACTCTGTGTTATGAAACTAGAGGCACAGACAAGGCCAGAACATCAACAGCCCTGGAGGCTATTTATTAACAAAATAGTGGACAGAACAGAAGAAAGGAGAGAGAGAGAGGGGGAAAAGTAGAGAGAGAGAGGAAGGGAGGAGAGGGAGAGGAAAGAGGAAAGGAATTGTATTGCCACCCCCAACCCCCAAGCCAGTTTGGGTCTGTGGAGGAAGGCTGCTGCGACTTTGGCATGGAGGAGAGGTCATCCTTGTTGGCTGTGCTGTCCTCCGCTGAAGGAGGGGAGGGAGAGATCCCCAAATCCAAGTCCTTCTCTGAGCAGCCCCTTCAGCTCCATGAGTTGCAGCAGGTGGAAGTTAGGACACAGAGAGAGGGTTCCACCTGGTCTGCTGCTTCCAGGCTCCATGGTGATGTCTTTTCTCCTGTGTCTGTCTTTTTCTCTCCTGGTATCTTCTCCATTTTTCTTTTCCTGAGCAGGCATTGCTGAGGTCTTTTATACAGTATTTTAGTCACAGGGTTTTTAGGTATGTGTCCAGGTGGTGAATCCGTTGTCCACTGCACCATCCTCCCTTTCCAGGGTAGCTGATGGGTAGAGATGATCTTGTCTGTGCACATTCCAGGGAGTCCTTATCCAGTGGAGTCTGCCTAACACACATCAGCTATTGTCTGGGCAAGGAACAAAGGTGATTTTGTCTTTGTTGATTCACATCTAGAGAGACAAGATTTAGTTTCTTACAGACCCTCATAGCTATTCATACCTCAACACAGCCTTTCAGAGGTGTTTTACATCTAGGTTTCCTGTAGGTATTTTAAAGGAGATCTAGATGTATGTATTCAAGAATAATAATTAATCAGTAGGACAGCAATTTGCCCTTGTGACCCAGAAGGCCAATGGGAGGGATCCTGGGGTGCATTCGGAGGACTGTGATAGAACAACGGGCAATGGATAGGAACTCCAGCACAGGAGCTTCCACCTCAACATGAGGAGGAACTTTTTCACTGGGAGGCTCACAGAGCCCTGGAGCAGGCTGCCCAGAGAAGTTGTGGAGTCTCCTTCTCTGGGGACTTTCCAGCCCCATCTGGATGCATTCCTGTGTGACTTGTGCTGGATTCTCTGGTCCAGCTCTGGGAGGGGTGTTGGGCTTGATGCTCTCCAGAGGTCCCTTCCAAGCCCTAATATCCTGTGGGCCTGTGATTTTTGATAAGGACACTGTCATGATGTTACTTGGTAGTATTTCTGTCTGCAGAGAATGTGCAGTTGTGCTACAATACAATACAATAAACCAGGTTGGAAGAGACCTTCAAGATCATCACGTCCAACCTATCAACCAATCCAAAGGGATGCCCAAACTTATCGAGGCACAGGTTTTATTTGCTATCTTCAGTTATCAGGCCAAGGATTATTTTGCATAATACAGGATTATAATATTGATATTGTTTTTAAAACATAAGTAAATAAAATCTGATTTAGCTACAGAAGTAGACAGATTAGGAGGAGGTGTATTTCAGTATATGAAGTTGTGTGTAATTCTGCCCAATCAGGTCATGGCACTCTAATATTTGATGGTTAATTACCAGGTAATATTCCTCTTGGATTTTCTGTTTGCAGATGAAGAGCAAGATCCACTTCACACAGATGGGTTGGAAACAGTTGTTAGGACTCTCAAAGCATTTAAGCAATTGAAGTAACTGCAATTGAAAGACTTGAGGAAATCTTACTGTGTATCTAAAGTGTTCCCATAAAGATGGATTCAAAATTACTGCCAAGGTATTAAAAAGTCACAAGTTTTGTATGATATTTGCATCTGCAGTCAATCAGTGACATCAGTTGCAGGGAATTTGCTGTCCTGTATAGCTGATGCCATGAGCCAGATGCATCAGACATTTCACTGTCATGAGTGGTATGGCCTGGGAGACCCAAATCATTCCTGTGATCTCTATAAGGAAAAGAGGAGCACAGGAATTCCATCTTTCCATGACCACATACTATCAGGCCATCGTGCAAAGAGTTTCTAGAAACATGGGCCTGCATTCAGAGCAGTTTGGGAATAACAGCTGTAAAGAAGGCACAGTGGCCACTTCCTGAAAAGCAACCCAGTGCCTATGAAACGAGCACTATTCCCTGAGTACTCACGCTGTTCCACCTCGGGGGTTGTGTGGAAAATGGCATGTGGTGAAGTAAGGAAAGGCAGTATCATGATGTGGTTGTATCCTAGGGTGCATAAAGTGTGTCCAGCAGGGCTGCAGAGGTTCCTCTCCCCTTCAGGTGAGACTACTGCTGTAAATGTGCCCCTCAGGAATGAGCGGCAAAGATATTACTGAATATATATTAGTAGTTTGTTTAGGTATGAACTATGCAACAGGTTGTTTATCATAGACTCAATAAGGTTGGAAAAGAGCTCAGAGATCGTCAAGTCCAACCTATCACCCAACACCTCCTGACCAACTAAACCATGGCTCCAAGTGCCACCTCCAATCCTTTTTTGAACACCTTCAGGGACAGTGACTCCACCACCTCCCTGGGCAGCACATTCCAATGGGCAATTACTCTTTCTGGGAAGAATTTTCTCCTCACTTCCAGCCTAAACTTCCCCTGGTGCAGCTTGAGCCTGTGTCCTCTTGTTCTGGTGCTGGTTGCCTGGGAAAAGAGACCAACCCCCACCTGGCTACAACCTCCCTTCAGGTAGTTGTAGAGAGCAATAAGGTCTCCCCTGAGCCTTCTCTTCTCCAGGCTAAACAACCCCAGCTCCCTCAGCCTCTCCTCACAGGGCTGTGCTCCAGACCACTCCCCAACCTCGTTGCCCTTCTCTGGACATGTTCCAGTATCTCAATGTCCTTCCTAAACTGAGGAGCCCAGAACTGGCCTCAGGACTCGAACCCTCAACTCAGGATGTTTTGGCATTACCTTAACCAAAATTCTGTAAAGCAGAGCCTTGGCTTACTCACGACTGAGAACTGTGTGGAGTCTTTCCTTGATCCTGCTTTTATAGGCTAGAACATGTGGCACAGGTGTGCCGTAATAAGGAAATAGAGAGTGGTGCTGACCGTGTGGCTGTGCCGTGGGGTTGCTGCTTCTCCCCGAGCTCAAGGGTCCAGGAGCCTCCCAGGGGAAACCTCAGAGGCTTTTGCAGCTTGGTCTGCGAAGCGCCTTGCCTGGGAAGGGTTCCCCACTCTGGGGGTGGTAGCAGTTCAGGACAGGTGCTGCACACGGGCTGCCATGGCTTCCTCCCACGGCGATGGGTCGTGCAGCGGTTGAGCCCCTCCACGGGGCACGGTCCACGGGGCTGGCACGCAGCACGGCGCTGCCCGCAGCCAGGTGACGGTTGCAATGCGCAGCGAGGCCTCTGGGAGCAGTTCTTTGAGTCCCGGGCAAGGCAGAGACCCTAGTGGCACAGGCATGTGCACAGGCACAGGCATGAGCATGGGGCACTTGCTTACCCAACAAGCCCTATTTACCACTTGCCCCAACGCATACTGCTCCAGTGAGCACCCTTGGTAAAACCAATCATTAACCAATGAGATGATGTTTTGCCCAATATAGCACAAGTATGCACTGTGAAGGGGGCAAACACCAGCATGCCCCAGCATGGCCCTTGTTTACCACAGAGGGGGAAACACGCCCAGGCATGTTGTTTACCTGGACTCAGCGGCACCAAGATCCTCTCCCCCCACCTCCAACTCCAGAAGGGAAATGGGGGTTTTGAGTGGGACACACAGAAGCATGCTCTGGTAATATTTGGGGCACAATCCTGGACATAAGCACCTGGACATAAGCACCATTCACCACAACTACACCTGGAATACTGTGTCCAGTTTTGGGCTCCCCAGTTCAAGAGAGACAGAGACCTGCTGGAGAGAGTCCAAGGGAGAGCCAGGAGGATGCTTAGGGGACTTGAGTGTCTCCCCTGTGAAGACAGACTGAGAGCTCTGGGGCTGTTTAGTCTGGAGAAGAGAAGGCTGAGAGGGGATCTGATCAATGTCTATCAATAGCTGAGGAGTGGGTGTCAGGTGGAGGGGGCCAAGCTCTTTTGGGTGGTGTGCAGTAATAAGCCAAGGAACAACAGGTACAAGCTTTAACATAGAATGCTTCACCTCAGTGTGAGGAGAAACTTCTTTACAGTGAGGGTGACAGAGCCCTGGAGGAGGCTGCCCAGAGAGGTTGTGGAGTCTCCTGCTCTGGACACCTCCAAAACCCACCTGGATGCATTCCTGTGCAGACTACCCTGGGTGACCCTGCTCTGACAGGGGGGTTGGACTGGATGAGCTCTCTGGAGGTCCCTTCCAACCTCTCATGTACTGTGAGACTGTGATGCTCTTAAGAATCTGATTCAAAGTTGCGTAAGTCAGCAGCATCCTGACTCATTCTGAACTGGCTGACTTTGCAGTCTTAATTTTCTTTAAATGCTTTTCATCTGTGTTGCTGGGAATGCAAAATACCCCACCCCTTGTAGTAACCTTTTAATGAATCCCCATGGTAACCTCTCTGTCTTAGGGAGTGCTAATGTTGCATGGTGGCCTTGTCTGATATAACTGGAGGCTTTAAAGACACTGAGTGAATTGCTTTGCACAAGTGAGATTGTTAGTTTTTAGTTCAGTTGTGTGGGTTTTAACAGAAACTGAGTTTCACAACAGCAGAGCCTGGATTTCTCAGCTGAATGGGCTAGGTAATAGACATTGCTGTAGCAGCACAGGTTTCTCTGCCAAAATCTCCTCCTCTCCTGTGAGCAAATGTAGTGCCTGTGTGTAGTGCTGCTGATGCATGCATGTTCAGTGGGGTTTATGTTCCCATAGGCTTCACACTTGCTCAGCAAATCTGATTCAGCTCTATTGCACACACACTTGGATGAGTGAAACCATGGTCCCTTTGCACCTAAGAAATCAGGAGGCTGGGAGCTAGCAGTTGCTGATGTGAGACTGAAGGGAAGGTGGGTGACTGTACATGGGCTGTGAGCTAGCTGAAGCTTTTGGCTGGTGTTGTGTGGCCTTGAGGATGCAAACTGGGTGTCCCTACTTTGAGTTATCTGATCTCCATCCTTCTAGGGAAATGCTAGCATGTGGTTATCAACATTTGTCTTCATAACCATGGTCAAAAAGAGGAATCACAGGCTCACAGGATGTTAGGGTTTGGAAGGGACCTCTGGAGACCTTCCAGTCCAACCCCCTGCCACAGCAGGACCACAGAATGTAGTGCAGGTCACAGGGGAAGACACCAAGAGAGGGGTTTGAAAGCCTCCAGTGAAGGAGACTCCGCAACCTCTCTGGGCAGCCTGCTCCAGTGCTCTGTGACCCTTATAGTAAAGAAGTTCTTCCTCATCTTCCTGTTTGTGAAAGGCATCATTTGTGTTTGGTGTCTAATTGCTGTCAGCAGAAATTTGATTGCCTTTGACAGACAAACTTTTTGCTTTTTTGAGGAAGAAATGCAAAACGATGAACACCTTTTGTTTGGGGAATGCATTTCACTCTCAGTGAATTACTGCAGCAGTGGAGTCTCTCATAAGTGAATGCACTCAATTTGGTGTACAATGTGCAACTGCACAGCACAGGACGTGCTGAACCCAGCCTGTACCTGTGAGAGCAAGGTGGTCTGGAGGCTTCTTACACCTGCTTTAGGTTCATGGCTGTGCCTAGGAACCTCAGGGGTTTCAGCACAGGCTGCTCTTCTGGTACTTTCGGGATCCATGTGTGGAACAAGTGGGAAGCAAAGTGTGTAAGTTAAGATTTCTTTATGGAGTTTTTCTCAGTTGGGATCCTTCTATTATTTTTTTCTTTTGGGAGGCTGTGTTTACTTCTCTTACAGGTGTTGCTACTGGCTGCTCAGCCCCTATGAGCAGATGTTTGTTTCATTGGGCATTGAGATACTTAAACGTGTCCAGAGAAGGGCAGCGAGGCTGAGGAGAGGTCTGGAGCACAGCCCTGTGAGGAGAGGCTGAGGGAGCTGGGGTTGCTTAGCCTGGAGAAGAGAAGGCTCAGGGGGGAGACCTCATTGCTCTCTACAACTACCTGAAGTGAGGTTGTAGGCAGGTGGGGGTTGGTCTCTTCTCCCAGGCAACCAGCACCAGAACAAGAGGACACAGGCTCAAGCTGCACCAGGGGAAGTTTAGGCTGGAGGTGAGGAGAAAGTTCTTCCCAGAAAGAGTGATTGCCCATTGGAATGTGCTGCCCAGGGAGGTGGTGAAGTCTCCATCACTGGAGGTGTTCAAGAAAGGCTTGGATGTGGCACTTGTAGCCATGGTTTAGTTGTCAGGAGGTGTTGGGTATTAGGTAATAGGTTGGACTTGACGATCTCTGAGGTCTTTTGCAACCTGGCTGATTCTATGATTGTTTCACTATTTCTCTCTCAGTTCATGAGGAGAGATTCACAGTCTGGGGAGTTAGCTGGTGGAGCCTTTACTGGTTTGTAGTCTTTACATGGCCATAAGAATAGGAGGCAGTTCTTCAGATGTCCAGCTGATGTTTTGAGCAGTCAGCTGGGGCCTCATGTGAAGGAGATAATTTTCTTTCCCATAATCATTTTTGTTTGGAGCTGGCATCACTCTTTAGCTGCTGGATGCTGCTTTGGAAAGATGGTTTTACCTCTGAAAATAGGCAGCATGGGCATTCTGTTCAGCTGTCAAAAATGGTGATGTCTCAGTGGGTATCTTCTCCCAGTCTCTTCTTAAAATTTCTTGGGAGTGGAAGGAGATTGCATAAAGTTTCTGTGGGCAGAGTAGTCCTTGGGTAAACACTAACTGACTGAAAAAGGATTTCCTTCTCTGTCTGTTTCTACAAGTAGATGATACAGCCTGGCATCAAAAGCTTCTGTAAGGTATGGTAACACTCTTGATGACTGCATTTTTCTGCAGCTGTTCTATAGGGGGAATGTTAATTAGTACTGCTCTCATGCCAGGGACAAATCTGAAGCCTAGATAATGAAGTTGTAAGTACACCTAGGGTAGGTACAGAGTGTGTAGGGTTTTCTTCTGCAGTAATCTGCAGAGACAACAGGATCCCTGCTTTGTGCAAGGCAGAGAGAGGAGACAACCTGCTCAGGGAGATGGGCAGAAATATAGACAGCTCTGCAGAAGTAAACTGCAGTAGTTGTCAAACATTCTTGTGGCATGGATTATATGTCTGTGTTATTCCTACTGCATTAGAGAATCACAGAATCACAGAACATTAGAGGTTGTAAGGGACCTCCAGAGATGATCAGTCCAACCCCCCTGCCAAAGCAGGATCACCCAGGGTAGTCTGCGCAGGAATACATCCAGGTGGGTTTTGGAGGTGTCCAGAGCAGGAGACTCCACAACCTCTCTGGGCAGCCTCCTCCAGGGCTCTGTCACCCTCACTGGAAAGAAGTTTGTCCTCCTGTTGAGCTGAAACCTTCTTGTACCTGTTGTTCCTTGGCTTATTACTGCACGCCACCCTAAAGAGCTTGGCCCCCACCACTTGACCCCCACCCCTCAGAATGCCATAGTGGTAGTTACTCTGATGCGCATTTAGAAGCTGCGTACTCCAGTTCCAAAGTGGTGTGAGGATGAAGGGGGGAGCCTGCCTTCTCTACATCCTTGTAGTCTGGTGTAATTAATATGGTGGCTCAGGAGGGAGGAGGAATCTGGAATTCAGAGTTATTTGGTGGAGGCAGCCCGAGTAAGGTCATACAGGTGAAAAGAGAGAGCTCACCTGGGTGTGAGCTCTGCTGCGGCGCTGAGCCTCTCTCAAATATTAGCAAGGTTTGCTGGCAGGGTTTTGGTGCTTTCCTGTATCATACCCAGGGACTGTTGAAGGAACAATGTGCCAGGAACCATGTCCTTCCACATAGTATGAACAGCCCAGAAACAGGTTTGCTTGTCTGTGTAGTGTAGTCTTCTCCCATACTGCAGGGGAGTTTAGCTCACGCAGCAGGATGAGCACCAGGTAGAAATTTTAATTGAGCCTTTCATTTTTTGTTCCCATGTTGATGTCTCCTTTCTCTGAGCAAATTTTCATCTGCAATTAATAATTTGGTTTATTTTGCTTGTCAGTCAATGTGAAAACGGTGGCCAGGCTAATGTTCCCCCTTCAAGCTGTAACACAAATGTCAAGTCAAGTCAGGGAACTGATCACTGGTGGTGCTGCCCTAATTTAGTTTCACACACATGCAGGATCTGCCTCTCTCTTCCCATCCCCCACCTCCTTCTGCTGATGCTCTGACAGATTATTTTCTTACTGAACTTACCTTTATGTTTTCTCTCAGTGCTTCCTTCCTAAAGAAAGCTTTGCTCCTGTATGGACTGTGAGCTCATCATTACCTTTCCACTGGTATAAATGCTTACCTGAATCAATCACACAGCATTTCAGAAGCATGTGGCCAGAGGCTGTTAACCTTACCTTCTCTCTCTTTAGCTCAGCTAAAGAGAGTGTATCTTCTTTTTCCCTCTATGACATTTTGGTTTCCTTAGGTTTTCCTTGTCTACATCTGCACATGGAAGAGGTTGTTCTGTGTTACTGATCTGGAATTAAGTATCTGGGCACCATGATGCCAAAATAGTTCTGTCAGTTGAATGTTAATCTCCACACTATAGGAATGCCTTTTTCCTGCTCAGAGTTTTGTACTGTATGTGTTATTCGTTGGCCATGTTTTAAAAGGTAGAATACAGAATTAACCATGTTGGAAAAGATCTTTGAGATCATCAAGTCCAACCTATCACCCAACACCATCTAGTCAACTAAACCATGGCACCAAGTGCCTCATCCACTCTCTTCTTAAACACTTCCAGGGATGGTGACTCCACCACCTCGCTGGGCAGCACATTCCAATGGCCAATCTCTCTGTCTGGGAAGAATTTCTTTCTAACATCCAGCCTAAACCTCCCCTGGCACAACTTGAGACTGTGTCCTCTTGTTCTGGTGCTGGTTGCCTGGGAGAAGGGACCAACCCCCACCTGCCTACAACCTCCCTTCAGGTAGTTGTAGACAGCAAGAAGGTCTCCTCTGAGCCTCTTCTTCTCCAGGCTAAGCAACCCCAGCTCCCTCAGCCTCTCCTCACAGGGCTGTGCTCCAGACCCCTCCCCAGCCTCTGTGCCCTTCTCTGGACACCTTCCAGCATCTCAACATCTTTCTTAACCTGAGGGGACCAGAACTGGCCTCAGGACTCAAGGTATGTCCTAACCAGTGCTGAGTACAGGGCAGAATGACCACCCTGCTCCTGCTGGCCACACTGTTCCTGATGCAGGCCAGGATGCCATTGGCCTTCTTGGCCACCTGGGCACACTGCAGGCTCATGTTCAGCCTACTGTCAACCTGTACCCCCAGGTCCCTCTCTGCCTAGCTGCTCTCCAGCCACTCCAACCCCAGCCTGTAGCTCTGCATGGGGTTGTTGTGGCCAAAGTGCAGCACCTGGCACTTGGACTTGTTGAATGCCATCCTGTTGGACTCTGCCCATCTGTCCAGCCTGTCGAGGTCCCTCTGCAGAGCTCTCCTACTCTCTAACAGATCAACTCCTGCCCCCTGCTCGGTGCCATCTGCAAATTTGCTGATGACTGACTCAATGCCTTCATCCAGGTCATCAGTAAAGATACTGAAGAGCATGGGGCCCAGCACGGATCCCTGGGGGTCACCACTAGTGCCTGGCTGCCAGCTGGAAGTGGCACCATTCACCACTAAAGATTGGGTGGATGTCAGTTAAACAAGGCTCAAGGTTCCAACTTGCCAGAGTGCAAACCAAAGGAAGATCAAAACACAAAAAAATGTTGCCAGGCTACTTAAGAACAGTAGGTCAGCTTTGGTTTTGTTTTATTTTACCAGGTTCCTGTTTCAGTTTGTTTTGTAACTGATTAATAGGTGCTGATAACTTCAGGCTTTCTTAACAGTTGTAGAAAAGAAGCTTGTTTTCAGAATGACTGCTTATAAAAGAGGTTTAGGTGAGTGAAGAGTGTTGTAAGGTCATTCCTAGGAAATACAAACCAGGAAAAAAAACATAATGAATCTCAGGAATAGATGTAGAACCTTGGCATCTAGGAGAAAAGGGGAGATGACAGAGCCTGGAATTGTTTAGTCCATCAGGCTGGAGAGGTGGGCACAAGCCAACCTCATGAGCTTCAACAAGACCAAGGGCAGGGTCCTGCATCTGGGTCGAGGCAATCCCAGGCACAAATGCAGGCTGGGCAGTGACTGGCTGGAGAGCAGCCCTGAGGAGAGAGACTTGGGGGTGCTGGTGGACGAGAAGCTCAACAGGAGCTCTCAATGTGCGCTTGCAGCCCGGAAAGCAAATCAGATCCTGGGCTGCATCAAGTGAAGTGTGACCAGCAGGTCAAGGGAGGTGATTCTCCCCCTCTACTCAGCCCTGGTGAGACCCCACCTGGAGTACTGCCTCCAGTTCTGGAGCCCCTATTACAGGAGGGATGTGGACGTGCTGGAAGGTGTCCAGAGAAGGGCCACGAGGATGATCAGAGGGCTGGAGCACCTCTCCTATGAGGACAGACTGAAGGAGTTGGGGCTGTTCAGTCTGGAGAAGAGAAGGCTCCCAGGTGACCTCATTGTGGCCTTCCAGGATCTGAAGGGGGCCTACAGGAAGGCTGGGGAGGGACTTCTCAGGATCTCAGGTAGTGCTAGGACTAGGGGGAATGGAATGAAGCTGGAAATGGGGAGATTCAGGCTAGATGTGAGGAAGAAGTTCTTCACCATGAGAGTGGTGAAGCCCTGGAATGGGTTATCCAGGGAGGTGGTTGAGGCCCAGTCCCTGGAGGTGTTTAAGACCAGGCTGGACGAGGCTCTGGCCAGCCTGCTCTAGTGTGGGGTGTCCCTGCCCATGGCAGGAGGGTTGGAACTGGATGATCCTTGTGGTCCCTTCCAACCCTGACTGATTCTATGATTCTATAAAAGTATTCTGTCCAAGTTGAGGTCTGTGATGGTTTAGGGGCTATGTGCCTTTAAGAAACCACAAAGTTGAAGACCTTCCAGAGGCTAGAGGATGTCCAGGAGGTGGACCAGGAAGAATATTTCATTCCCAGAAGTCTTGCATCCCTATAAAACTGGCTGCAGACTCAGTTTTCTTCCCTTTTCCCCTCCCTCTCTCCTCCTGGGAGGTTGCACAGGCTGTTAACCTCTTGTGGGAGGGGCCTGGTGTTGTCCTTGGCAATACTGCCAGTTGGGCCTGGAGCTGCCAAGCTGAACTTTTGTTGTGTTACAAGGGTGGGGTCTGGGGGCTAGAGAGGCTGGGGGGGTGTGATGGGCATGAAGTTTTGGAATTGTTGGCCTGGTTTAAGGGAGGTTTGGGTGAAGCTTTGTCTTAATGAGCCTCTGTGTTAAGCCCAGCCTATGGATTTTGGTGTATTTTATATGCTGTGTACTGTTGCATGTAGTTGTGAATTGCCTTTCCATTTAAACATTCCATCCTATCCAGTCCTTTGTGTGAGCAGTTTTCTTTCCCCCGCCTTTGGAAGAGGTAAAAGAGCAAACCTGTCTCACTCTAAACTAAGTCAAGGTCTAGCAAGTGGTGCAAGTGGCTGAAAGCTACAAATGATGCTTTATGCTTACTGAGAACACCTCTTAGGGTGCTTCTAGAAAGAGTGGCTTCTGTGGAAATAATGAGCAGAGGTTTATTTCCCCCTTGCACGTTGAAAGCATTTCCATTCAAGGTTGAACTTGTGCTGCATTCCATGAGAAACCTCTCTAGAAGTTTTAAAGAGGTTTAGGATCAGGCATGGAAGGTGAATGTTACCTGTATCACTATAGGTCCTGATTAATGCTTGCTTTTGGGGGGCTTTGATGGGAGAGGGAAGAAGTGTATTTCATCCTTATCCTCCTTTTCACAGCTGCAGTTATTCCTGGTTTATACTAGGATCAGATTGCCCTTCTGTTGCCAGGCATTCAGATGTTATCTCACTTTAATATCAGAGTGAAACTCCATCTGCATTGCAGAGATACATAACTGCCATTTCCAGGTGAATGACACTGAAAAGTTTGACTGGAAGAGGAACTAGATGGAATTAATGAAGATGTGGCTCGTGAGGGCAGTTGGAATTAACTTCAGTGGAGGGATGGAGATAGAATCTACCTGCTTCTTGTTCTGTAAAAAGGCAAAAAACCTCAGCAACAGCCCTCCTTCCTTCATGTAATGAAGTTCTGTTTTGCTCACATCTTGAAGAGCATACAGGAAACTTAGCAGCAAGGCCATCATTTGATTACATATGAAAAAATGGATTGCTTTGATCACTGAATCACAGCATGTTAGGGGCTGGAAGGGACCTCCAAAGATCATCCAGTCCAACCCCCTTGCCAGAGCAGGAGCACCTAGAGCAGATCACACAGGAACACATCCAGGCAGGGCTTGAGTATCTCCAGAGAGGGAGACTCCACAACCCCTCTGGGCAGCCTCTTCCAGTGCTCTATCACCCTCACAGGGAAAAAAATTTCCTCCTGTTTTCATGGAACTTCCTCTGCCTCAGCTTCCACCACTGCCCCTTGTGCTGGCATTGGGCATCAGCCTGGCTCCAGCCTCTGGGCACTCACCCTGCACATCTTTATCAACAGCAATGAGGTCACCTCTCAGGCTCCTCCTCTCCAAGCTACAGAGCCCTCAGCTCCCTCAGGCTCTCCTCATAAGGAAGATCTCCCACTCCCCTAATCATCTTTGTGGCTCTGTGCTAGACTCTTTCACGCAGTTCCCTGAGGTCCTTCCTGAGCTGAGGGGCCCAGAACTGGACACAATACTCCAGATGCAGCCTCAGGAGGGCAGAGTAGAGAGGGAGGAGAACCTCTCTCGACCTACTGACCACAGCTCTTCTGATCCATTAGCCCAGGATGCCATTGGCCTTCCTGGCCACAAGAGCACATTGCTGGCTCATGGTCAACCTCCCATCCACTAGGACCCCCAGGTCCTTTTCCCCTTCACTGCTCTCCAGCAGCTCAGTTCCCAGGTGCAAGACTCTGCTATTGCACTACCATTGCCCAGCTCTCAGCTTGTCTCAGTCTGGCTGAATGGCAGCACAACCCTCCTGTGTCAGCCACCCCACCCAGCTTGGTGTCCTCAGCAAACTTGCTTTGATGGACTAATTCCAGTCAGGTTTTAACCTTGCATGCTGAGGAAAATCATTATGCACTCATAATATACACTAGTGTGTAGTCAAGCTATAAAACACTGTGTGTGTGCTCCGTGCCAGTGCATATGGCAGCGTACTCGACCAGCCTGATTTAATCCAGGCAGTTTGCCTTAATCGTTTGTGAAACTTGTAAGTAGTCTTGTCAGGGATTCCAGTGAATGGTTTTCACAGCCCAGCCAACTCCAGAGTTTGTACATGTTAGAAAACAATGTTTGCTGGTGCATTTTAACTAGCAGATTTGTGATGGTAAGTTCGGTTTAATGTTTGGGAATCTTTGTCAGACACTTGTAAACACAGACAATTTTATTTATTTAAAGCCTGGTGACCAGCTTGTGTGTGTCATCTCTGTATTGGCCAGATGAATCATAGAATCACAGAATTGTTAGGGTTGGAAGGGACCTCAAGGATCATCCAGTTCCAACCCCCCTGCCATGGCCAGGGACACCTCACACTACGGCAGGTTGCTCACAGCCACATCCAGCCTGGCCTGAAAAACCTCCAGGCATGAGGCTTTCACCACCTCCCTGGGCAACCTGTGCCAGTGTCTCACCACCCTCATGGGGAACAACTTCTTCCTCACATCCAATCTCAATCTACCCATTTCTAGTTTTGCTCCATTCCCCCCAGTCCTATCACTCCCTGGCACCCTCAAAAGTCCCTCCCCAGCTTAATTGTAGCTAATCTTGTAGTTGTATAAACTATTCCTGTCTCTTTCTTTCTTCTTTCTAGCAGATACCAGCTGGCAGCTTTTGCTTGGCTGTTGCTGACCATGCCTGCATTCTTGTTGTGGCTAAGTACTAACAAGCTACTCTCTCCTTTGCTCTTTCTCTTTTCCCTTGTACAGCGGGCCAGGAGAGGGAGGAGTGGGGGAAGCTATTGGTAACCCTCTGGTTTTGTCCAGGAGGGGTCTTGTGCTGTTTATAAATTGTAAGTGCATGTAAATATTGTATATTTTGTACATATTCATTACATTTCATATTTCTAGATTGTAGTTTGCTTGTAAATAGAGCTTCATTTGCTTCCACCCCACTGAGCTAGTCTAGAAGCTTTTCCTCGTGTTGAGGTGGAACCTCCTGTGCTGGAGTTTCTATCCATTGCCCCTTGTCCTATCACAAGGTGCAAGTGAGCCTGTACCCTCCCTCTTGACCCCCAGCCCTCAGATATTTGTAGACATTGATCAAATCCCCTTTCAGTCCCCTCTCAAGACTAAACAGCCTCAGTGCTCTCAGCCTCTCCTCACCAGGCAGTGCTGCAGTTCCTTAACCATCCTTGTAGCCCTCCCTTGGACTCTCAATAGATCCTTGTTCCTCCTGAACTGAGGAGCCCAGAACTGGATGCCGTATTCCAGATGTGGCCCCACCAGGGCAGAGCAGAAGACCTCCCTGGATCTGCTGGACACACTCCTCTCAATGCAGCCCAGGACCCCATTGGCCTTCTTGGCCCCAGGGCACATTGCTGTCCCATGCAGAACTTGTTATCCACTAGGACTCCCAGGTCCTTCTCCACAGGGCTGCTCTGGAGCAGATCACCTCCCAGCCTGTACTGCTGCAGTTTATTCTTCCTGCCCAGGTGCACTTCTCCTTGTTGAACCTCATCAGGTTCCTCTCTGCCCAGCTCTTAGTTTGTCCAAGTCTCTCTGAGTGGCCTCACAGTCTTCAGATGTCTCAGCCAAGCCAACCCAATTTGGTATTGGCAGCAAATTGAAGGATGAGATGAAACTACTGGAATCTCTTCACATACATTAGAGTCAGATCACCTTATCAGTCATTGCTGACTGCCTTAAAGCTAAAATTCAGGATGTTACACTCCTCTGTGTAAAAGCTCCAATAGGCAAATCCTTAAATAGCAATAGTGGAGGGCAGGATGAAATCCTTTCAAGCTGCCACATGTTAGATTTGTGTTCCCTTAAACTCACTAAGCTGAGAGAAGAATGCAGATGGAAAACTCAAGAGAAGCAGACCAGAAGCATAGACTCATTAAGACTGGAAGGAATCTCAGGAAGTCTGTATTCCAACCCTTTTGGACAAAGCAGGGTCAGCTCTAGCTCAGGACTATGGCCAGTTGGGGGTTTTATTATTATTATCCATGGAGGGGAACTCCATAACCTCTCTAGGCAACCTGTTTCAATGTTTAATCTCACAGTAAAAAGGTTATTTCTTGAATCCAAGTTGAATTTCCTGTGTACTAGTTTCTGTCTCTTGTCTTTCTCTCCATTGTGCCCTTTCTCTGGGCACAATGCTTTACACCATTAGGTGTGTGTATACACGTTGGCAAGATACCTCCTGAGCATTCCCTTCTCCAGCACTCTGGGCTTCTCCTCATGTCAGCTGCTCCAGACCTTTGATCATCTATGTGGCCCTTCACTGGAGCCTCTCCAGTATGTCTTCCTCACAGAGAGGAGCCCAGAACTGTATCCTTCACTCCAACCGTGGTCTCACCAGAGGGAGAGGGGAGCAGAGGGAAAGGAAGGTGATTCTCCTCCCCTCCTCTGCTCTGGTGAGACCCCACCTGGAGCACTATGTCCAGTCATGGAGCCTCTGTTCCAGGAAGGATCTGGAGGTGCTGGAAGGTGTCCAGAGAAGGGCCACGAGGATGAGCAGAGGGCTGGAGCTGCTCTGCTATGAGGACAGACTGAGGGAGTTGGGGCTGTTCAGTCTGGAGAGGAGAAGGCTTTGAGAAGACCTTTTTGTGGCCTTCCAGTATCTGAAGGGGGCTCCAAGAAAGCTGGGGAGGGACTTTTGAGGGTGTCAGGGAGTGATAGGACTGGGGGGAATGGAGCAAAACTCAAAATGGGTAGATTGAGATTGGATGTGAGGAAGAAGTTGTTCCCCATGAGGGTGGTGAGAGACTGGCACAGGTTGTTCAGGGAGGTGGTGGAAGCCTCCTGCCTGGAGGTTTTGAAGGCCAGGCTGGATGTGGCTGTGAGCAGCCTGCTGCAGTGTGAGGTGTCCTTGGCCAAGGCAGGGGGCTTGGAACTGGATGATCCTTGAGGTCCTTTCCAACTCTGACAATTCTATGGTTCTTTGATCATTCCCTTGACCTGCTGGCGATGCAGCATTCAGGATACCATTTGCCGCCTTTGCTGAGGGGGCACGTTGATGGCTCTTGTTCAACTTGGTGTCCACTAG
Organism: Picus viridis; assembly: GCA_033816785.1. Taxonomy (NCBI): domain Eukaryota; kingdom Metazoa; phylum Chordata; class Aves; order Piciformes; family Picidae; genus Picus; species Picus viridis. The sequence continues at coordinate 11,381,725 of CM066567.1, forward strand.
GATGTATCTACCTGGACTACCAGGTCTTTTCTCTACTGAAGCTTTTAAACAGGTCCACAGCCTGTACTGGTGCTTGAGGTGGTTCCTCCCCAAGTGCAAGACTTTGCATTTCCCTTTTTTTAAACTTCTGTTAGCCAGTTTTCCAGCTGATCAGTTTCCCTCTGGATGGCAGCATGGGCATCTGATGTAGAGTTAGCCACACATCCATATTTTGTATACACACATATATATTTTATCTACACTGTGAACTTGCTAGGAGCATACTTTTCCCCATCATTCAGATCACTGATGAGGACATTAAACTGTGCTGGCCCCCCTGTCAGCCAGTGCGAAGTGACTGGCATCCAGATGGACTTCATTCTGCTGATCATAACCTTTTGAGTCACTTTGCACTGCACCTCAGAGTCTATTTACCTGGTCTGTATTTCAGGACTTTGCCCATACATGTTATGTGGGAAGGTGTTGAAAGCCTTCTTAAAGTCAGGATAAGCTTCCTCTGCTTTCCCTTCATCCACTGAGCCAGTCAGCTTCCTACACTAGGCTCTAAGATCAGTCAGGCCTGATTTTTCTCCTTCATGTATCCTGCTCAGGGGCTTAGGTGAGGACTGGCTTTACAGGATCTTCCTTCTTGAAGACAGGAGTGGCATTTGCTTCCTCCCAGACCTTGGAAACCTCCCCCTGCTGCTGGGTCCTTTCAAAGATAACATACCCTTAGTAAACATTAAAAATAGCATTGGTGCCCTTTAAAATTCTGTTTCCTTGCCCTTTTAGAGCTAAAAGGAGGCTGGTGTTGCCCAGCTGGGAGCTGCTCCTCCTCAGATGCTGTCAGCAATGATAAAAGAGTTATCAGTGTTAAAGCAGCAATTTTACACCCCTTTGTGGGTTTCTTTAAATAAACTCCCAGGGCTTGAATTTTGTGCTAGGGAAAGCATAGCACCTCCTGCAGAAGTTCAAAATGCTTCCTGGAGACAAACAACCTTTAAGGTTTTCAATAATAAAATAATACTCCTTTGGATCCTGTTTTCTTTTTTTCTTACCTTGTGTGCTTACTTACAAAGCTGTTAATGAAATGACTAGTCAAGGTGGTCTAATGATTTGTAGGATTCCCAGAGTGGAGAGAATTCTTTCATCTTGTGTTGAGAATTCACTCCCTCCTTTGTCTGCACTTAGTAACAGAAGGAGTCAGAATTTCCTGCTTTGTCATTATTTTCACAGTGTCACCAAGGTTGGAAGAGACCTCAAAGATCATCGAGTCCAACCTGGCACCACAGACCTCATGACTAGACCACGGCACCAGGTGCCACATCCAATCCCCTCTTGAACACCTCCAGGGACGGTGACTCCACCACCTCCCTGGGCAGCACATTCCAATGGCAAATCACTCTCTCGGTGAAGAACTTTCTCCTCACCTCCAGCCTAAACTTCCCCTGGTGCAGCTTGAGACTGTGTCCACTTGTTCTGGTGCTGGTTGCTTGAGGGAAGAGACCAACTCCCTAGTGGCTACAACCCCCCTTCAGGTAGTTATAGACAGCAAGGAGGTCTCCCCTGAGCCTCCTCTTCTCCAGACTAAACAACCCCAGCTCCCTCAGCCTCTCCTCACAGGGCTGTGCTCAAGGCCTCTCACCAGCTTTGTTGCCCTTCTCTGGACACCTTCAAGTGTCTCAATGTCCTTCTTAAACTGAGGGGCCCAGAACTGGACACAGGACTCAAGGTGTGGCCTAACCAGTGCAGAGTACAGGGGCACAATGACTTCCCTGCTCATCCTGGCCACACTATTCTTGATGCAGGCCAGGATGCCACTGGCCTTGGCCACCTGGGCACACTGTTGGCTCATGTTTAGGCAGCTGTCAATCAGCACCCCCAGGTCCCTTTCTGTTAAAAATTCTCCCCTGACTCTTTCCCTCATATTTGTTGTTGTTGGGAAGACTTTTGTCTATGACTAATAAAATAATTGGTTCCTCTTCTTGCAGCAGCCTAAAAAGGATTTGTGGGCTTTGTTTAATCTGAGCCATCGTTTAAGTAGTCGAAACCTGTCTTAATGTTCCTGTGTGATCAGACTGCTAGTGGGAAGCTACAAGCACAGCATTATTGGTGCTAATACAGTCTGTGGTGGGTTGAAAATTCCTCCCCCCTCGCCCCCCCCCCCCAACATTAAATTTGCCAGAAATGAAAGCTGTATTTACAGGCAAAACCACAGTCTACGATGGAATGCAAGGAGTATGTACAAAATATCCAGGAGCTACAATATTGACAGGGATTTACAATTGATAAACAGCACAAGGACAACCCCTGGTCAAAGAGCAGGGGAAGCTACCAGCTCCTCCCTCTCTGCCTTCCCCTTACCCCCCTGTACAAAAGGGACAAGAAAGAAAGGTGCAGAGAAGTTAGACTTAGCCAAAATAATGCAGGCAAGGTCAAGCAGAAGCAAGTTAGTCTCTCTCCCAGAGCGAAGAAGCAAGAGAAGGAGCTTGTTTTGGGAGCTAAATTGGTTAGACTTGTCATTATTTCCCTTTTCACAGACAACAGTGATCTATTTGTATTTCACTACTTTCCTGCTCAAGATCTGTGAAAAAAATTTTAAAGGCATAGCCTAAAACTACCACAATACTCCTTCAGGTTTTCTCATCTGTAAGTAGTTCATTGATAGGTTTTGTTAGGGATTGAGTAGAGTAGAGTAGAGTAGAGTAGAGTAGAGTAGAGTAGAGTAGAGTAGACTAGACTAGACTAGACTAGACTAGACTAGACTAGACTAGACTAGAATAGAATAGAATAGAATAGAATAGAATAGAATAGAATAGACCAGGTTGGAAGAGACCTTCAAGATCATCGTGTCCAACCTATCATCCAACACCACCTAATCAACTAAACCATGCAACCAAGCACCCTATCAAGTCTCCTCCTGAACACCTCCAGTGACTCCACCACCTCCCCAGGCAGCCCATTCCAATGGGCAATCACTGTCTCTGTGTAGAACTTCTTCCTAACCTCTAGCCTAAACCTCCCTTGGTGCAGCCTGAGACTGTGTCCTCTTGTTCTGGTGCTGGTTGCCTGGGAGAAGAGACCAACCTCTGTCTACAACCTCCCTTCAGGGAGTTGTAGAGAGCAAGAAGGTCACCCCTGAGCCTCCTCTTCTCCAGGCTAAGCAACAATCTTCCATCACCCAGCTGATATCTAAGAAATGGACCTGGACTGCTTTGCCAGCTTCAGTTTTTGTTCTGTCTGGAAGGGCAGCGGCGAGGCTGAAGGAAGTGCAATGGTTTTGCTCTTCTGCCCTTGGACAGGCAGAAGAACAGCTATGGAAGTGCACAAGCGTTTCTGTATCAGCAGTGGCAGCGAAGGTGCATTTGTGGCAGGCCGGTAGGCTGCATGTTCTGGATGCTGCAGTAAGTGCATCCCCATTTAAAAATGTACCCAGAAGCTGTTGCATAAAGATTCACGGGATCACAGGTCACAAGATGTTAGAGGTTGGAAGGTACCTCTGGAGATCATTCAGTCCAACCCCCCTGCCAGAGCAGGACCAGAGAATCCAGCACAGGTCGCACTGCAATGCATCCAGACAGGACTGGAAAGTCTCCAGAGAAGGAGACTCCACAACCTCTCTGGGCAGCCTCTTCCAGGGCTCTGTGACTCTCCCAATCAAGAAGATCCTCCTCATGTTGAGGTGGAACCTCCTGTGCTACACCTTACATCCATTGCCCCTTGAACTCAGAGCTGTTGCTCAGCAGCAGTGACACTGTGATGATAATCCTGATATTCTCTCTCTTCCTGGCAGCAAAATCAAGCAAAACTGAGTGGTGCAACTGCTGGTTTGAGTCATGAGTGTCTTACTTTTAGATGCAGGCTTCTTCTTCTGTGCAGTGGTAATATATACCAAAAACCAAATATTAATTTTCCTTTCTCTTTCTTTTAGGACTCCTCAAGGATGGTTTCGAGCAGGTATAAAAGGTATGAGATCTTGATACACAACACGTTTCTATACATGTATAACTGTGACAGAAATAAAGCCAATGGAAGGGAAGGCATCCTGGCCTGGATCAGAAATAGTGTGGAAGTCATTCTGCCCTGTGCTCAGCACTGGTTAGGCCACACCTTAAGGACTGTGTATAGTTCTGGGCCCCTCAGTTTAAGAAGGACATTGAGACACTTGAACGTGTCCAGAGAAGGGCAATGAGGCTGGGGAGGGGTCTGGAGCACAGCCCTGTGAGGAGAGGCTGAGGGAGCTGGGGTTGTTTAGCCTGGAGAAGAGGAGGCTCAGGGGAGACCTTCTTGCTCTCTACAACTCCCTGAAGGGAGGTTGTAGCCAGGTGGGGGGTTGGTCTCTTTTCCCAGGCAACCAGCACCAGATCAAGAGAACACAGTCTCAAGCTGCACCAGGGGAAGTTTAGGCTGGAGGTGAGGAGAAAGTTCTTCCCAGGAAGAGTAATTGGCCATTGGAATGTGCTGCCCAGGGAGGTGGTGGAGGTGTTCAAAAAACGATTGGGTGTGACACTTGGATCCATAGTTTAGTTGTCAGGAGGTGTTAGGTATTAGGTACTAGGTTGGACTTGGTGATTTCTGAGGTCTTTTGCAACCTGGCTGATTCTATGATTCTGTGCTCCTGCTGTAGGTGTACAGTCTGCTTTTGGGGTAAGGACCTGAGAGAAGCAGCAAACTGCTCAATGGTAGTGTTTTAAAATAAATGGCCTTAGTATTTTGGGGTGTCTTCTTAGTGCAGGAGAGTTTCCTAAGGAAATACCTTAACTGGGCTACACATTACCTAGGTGCAGGCAGTTTCCCAGTTAATTTATAAAGCACTGTCTTCTGAAGCTTAATGCAGGAGGATAATTTTGTCACTTGCCACAGTAATATACAAAGAAATCTCTGTGGGTTTGTGCTGCCAACATGTAGCAGGTCCTGTTTGTTGTTTGTCTTTGAGCCCAGTGTTACCCTTGTCAGTACTCAGATTCTTGAGTCAGCAGAGTATTTAGGAGGTTTGTGGTGCAGCTGACCAGTGAGGATAGTGGAACACTGGAACAGGTACCCCAGGGTACCCCATCCCTGGGGATAGTCAAGGTGAGGCTCGACAGGACTCTGGGCAACCACGTCTAACTACGGTATGTACTGCAGAGGGGGTTGGACTAGATGACTCTTGGAGCTCCCTTCAACCCAAACCATTCTATGGTTGTATGATCTATGATGTGTGAATTTTTCTCTGTGTGGTATTAATATGACACACCTATCACAGTTACTGGAAAAACAGAATGGTAGCATGGGCTCTGAAATACATCAACTGAGGCAAGGCATTAGTGTAAACCTTTTTGACTCATAGAATTGTTAGGCTTGGAAGGGACCTCAAGGATCAGTCAGTTCCAACCCCCTGCCATGGCCAGTGACACCTCACACTGCAGCAGGTTGCTCACAGCCACATCCAGCCTGGCTGCAAAAAACCTCCAGGCATGAGGCTTCCACCACCTCCCTGGGCAACCTGTGCCAGTCTCTCACCACCCTCATGGGGAACAACTTCTTCCTCACATCCAGTCTCAATCTACCCATTTTGAGTTTTGCTCCATTCCCCCCAGTCCTATCACTCCCTGACACCCTCAAAAGTCCTTCCCCAGCTTTCCTGTCTCCCCCTTCAGTTCCTGGAAGGCCACAAGAAGGTCTCCTGGGAGCCTTCTCTTCCCCAGACTGAACAGCCCCAACTCCCTCAGTCTGTCTCCATAGCAGAGCAGCTCCAGCCCTCTGCTCATCCTCGTGGCCCTTCTCTGGACACCTTCCAGCACCTCTTCACTGGTGCATTTTTCACCCCTCAGACTTGTTCACCTATAGAATCACAGAATGTTTTGGGTTGCCATGGGCAGGGACATCTTCCGCTAGTTCAGGTTGATCAAAGCCCCATCCAGCTTGACAGTGAACATTACAGTGGTGGGGCATCCACAGCTTCTCTGGACAACCTGTTCCAGTGTGCCAGAACCCTCACTGGGAAAAAAATCATGACCCTTCCTGTTATGCTTTTGATCTCTTAGTATGGTGCTGTCCTTTATATTCCTGGATTCTCATAAACCTATTTGAGTCTTGTTCAACATCTTTGTGGGTGCCATGGACAGTGGCATTGAGTGCACCCTCAGCAAGTCTGCTGATGACACCAAGCTGTGTGGTGCAGCAGACACGCTGGAGGGAAGGGATGCCAGCCAGAGGGACCTTGACAGGCTGGAGAGGTGGGCACAAGCCAACCCCATGAGCTTCAACAAGACCAAGTGCAGGGTCCTGCATCTGGGTCGAGGCAATCCCAGGCACAAATGCAGGCTGGGCAGGGACTGGCTGGAGAGCAGCCCTGAGGAGAGAGACTTGGGGGTGCTGGTGGACGAGAAGCTCAACAGGAGCTCTCAATGTGCACTTACAGCCCAGAAAGCCAATCAGATCCTGGGCTGCATCAGGAGAAGTGTGGCCAGCAGGTCAAGGGAGGTGATTCTCCCCTCTACTCAGCTCTGGTGAGACCCCACCTGGAGTACTGCCTCCAGTTCTGGAGCCCCTATTCCAAGAGGGATCTGGAGGTGCTGGAAGGTGTCCAGAGAAGGGCCACGAGGATGATCAGAGGGCTGGAGCACCTCTCCTATGAGGACAGACTGAAGGCGTTGGGGCAGTTCAGTCTGGAGAAGAGAAGGCTCTGAGGTGACCCTAATTGTGGCCTTCCAGGATCTGAAGGGGCCTACAAGAAGGCTGGGGAGGGACTTCTCAGGAGCTCAGGGAGTGATAGGACTAGGGGGGATGGAATGAAGCTGGAGGTGGGGAGATTCAGGCTGGACGTGGGGAGGAAGTTCTTCAGCATGAGAGTGGTGAAGCCCTGGAATGGGTTGTCCAGGGAGGTGGTTGAGGCCCCATCCCTGGAGGTGTTTAAGCCCAGGCTGGATGAGGTTCTGGCCAGCCTGCTCTAGTGTGGGGTGTCCCTGGCCATGGCAGGGGGGTTGGAACTAGCTGATCCTTGTGGTCCCTTCCAACCCTGTCTGATACTATACTATGATACCATGAGTGATGCTTTCTTCTGCTGTGGGGTTTTTTAAGTGGCTTTGTCATTGCAGAATGGGTGGGCTTACTGTCACCAGCTTAATAACTATATCATTTATTGATTGATTACTTATTAATTAAACCTGTTGTAGCTCAGACTCCCATCTTTGCTTCAGTCCTTGCGTGGAATTTCATTGCCATTTGTATCTGCCAAATGCTTAGTGGTGTGTGTCATAGTGGTTTGTGGCTTTTCATAAGCCTTATCTTTGCTCTGTGTTCACATGCTGTATGCACTCACTCACTTGCCAAACCTCCCACCCCTACAGAAAGAATGCATTATTTGCCAGAAATTTTCAAGGCATTTCCCTCCATATTTACTACTCTTGCTTCTTCTCTTTTGCCTTCTCCCTCTTTCAGAGTTGTTCCTCATCAGAAGTGGCATCTCTTATCTCTCCATTGCTTTTCACTGGTTTCCATTTCCTAGCCCACCTAGATACCCTTTCCTCTCTCCCCCTTACCAACTTATATTTAACCACTGAGATAATAGTTGTCTCTTGTAGTTCTGTTTTCTTGGAGGTTTTTCCTGGTTTGCTTCCATCCTCTATCTGACATCTAGTCCTGGGTTACTGATGCCATCCTGGGCTTTCTAGTCCCTTCCTTTTCCCTTCTCATATAGCTCTCTTCATGTCTGTGTTGAGATACCCAGCCTCCTGAACCTAACAAGAGGAGAGACTGAAGAGCAGAGAAAAAGGATCTGTGATTTGTGCTCTCAAGGAATTGCTACTGTCTTGGTATGTTCCAGGACACATGGAATTTTAAGGGGGCTACAAGAAAGCTGGGGAGGAACTTTCTAGCTGTCAGTCAGTGATAGGACTGGGGGGATGGAGCAAAACTAGAAATGGGTAGATTGAGATTGGATGTGAGGAAGAAGTTGTTCCCCATGAGGGTGGTGAGACACTGTTACAGGTTGCCCAGGGAGGTGGTGGAAGCCTCATGCCTGGAGGTTTTTGCAGCCAGGCTGGATGTGGCTGTGAGCAACCTGCTGTACTGTGAGGTGTCCCTGGCCATGGCAGGGGGGTTTGGGACTGGCTGATCCTTTTGATCCTGACAGTTCTGTAATTCTATGATTCTAACTTGTGGTGGGTTGAAATTTTCTCCCCAACATTAACTTTGCCAGCCCAGCCCTGCTGGAAGCAAATGGAAGCTGTATTTACAGGCAAAACTACAGTCTGCAATGGAATGCAATGAGTATGTACAAAAATATCCAGCATTTGCAATATTGACAGATATTTGCAATTAATCAACAGCACAAGGACCCCCACCCTGGTCAAAGACCAGGGGAAGCTACTAGCTCCTCCTTCTCTGCCCCCTGTACCAAAAGGGGGGAGAAAGGAGCAGGAGCAGAAAAGTTAATACCAGAACAATGCAGCCAAGGTCAAGCAGAAGCAAGTTAGGATCTCTCAAGAGTGAAGAAGTGAGAAGAGAGAGAAATTGTTTTGGTACAACCAATCTCATGGTAGGTCTCTCTCCAATGGGATTGTTTAGAACTATCTTTGTTTTCCTTTTTACACCCAGCAGTGATTTATTTACATTTTGCTGCTTTTCTGCTCAAGATCTGTGAACAATTTTAAAGGCATAGCCTAAAACTACCACAGAATTGCACAGATTGTGCTACCTATTTAATCAGTCACACTGGCTGCTTTGCCATGTATGGAGGCAGCAGTCCATGGTTAAACATTTCTCTGACATTGCTGAGAAACCAGTTTCACTGAGTGTCTGCTGAGTGGCAGACATGTTTACAAATGGACTCTGCTGGCTGCTCTTGTGTTATTCCACTTCTCTTCTGGCTGACTTGGACAAACTGAGCCTGGTTCCTTATGCAGTAAAGTAAATAAAAGTTGGGGATGAGGCTCTCAGTCTATAATTGTTGTCTGTTCTCTGAATTTAAGTTTAAAATGCCCATATTTGCACCCCTAAAGCCTGTGGAGGGCTTTTTTGGTAGCCTCTCAAGCCCAAATACAGTCTGAGTGCAGGGCAGATTGAGAGTAGCTCTGAGGAAAGAGACTTGGGTGTAGTGGTTGATGAGAAGAGAAGCTCAACCTGAGCCAGCAGTGCACTCATGCAGAACAGAAGGTAAATCACATCCTGGGCTGTATCAAGAGGAGTGTGGCCAGCAGGGCAAGAGAGGGGTTTCTGCCCCTTTACTCTGCATTTGTGAGACCCTACCTCAAATACTGAGTGCAGTTCTGGTGTCCCCATCATAAGAAGGACACAGAGCTGTCAGAGTCCAGAGGAGGCCATAAAGATGATGCAAGGGCTGGAGCACCTCTGCTATGAGGATAGGCTGAGGGAGCTGAGGTTGTTCAGTCTAGAAAAGAGAAGGTTCCAGGGGCTTTCCAGTACCTGAAGGGATCCTACAGGAAGGCTGAAGAGGGACTTACCATGAGGGCATCCAGCAGTAGGACAAGGGGGATTGTTTTAAGCTGAGGGAGAGTAATTCTAGACTGGATCTTAGGAAGAAGGTCTTCAGTACAAGGGTGGTGGAACTCTGGAATAGGCTGGCCAGCGAGGTTGTGGATCCCTGCTCCCTGGGGGCATTCAAGGCCAGGTTGGATGAGGCCTTGGAGCAGAGACTAGTCTCTGAGAGAGAGCCAAGTCTCTGAGAGCTGTCCTTGCCCATGGCAGGGAGGTAGGAGTAGAGGATCTCTAAGGTCCTTCCAACCTGATCCATTCTATTATTCTATGACTACCTGCATAAAATATTTTCAAAAGAGAATGATGGTTCTGTTGTGGCCTGGACTGGTACTGTAAGATCTATTAAATGCATGACCAGAATCTTCAAGGTCCTGCTGACATGAAGGCCAGAGGACGTACTTATGACAGTACTGGGACTTGTGATCAGCCATTTGTCCTGTCTGTGAGCTTCCTGTCTTAAACTCTGTGTGTGTGTCCCTTGGTTGTGCTAGTACACAACTTCCTCACCTGTCATTTTCCTCTGAGCTTTCCTTAGTGTGATGCACCTCACCTTGGCCATTCCAAACTCCTGTTACTGCAGCTGGGTCTAACAGTTTATGCACTTACTTTAAAGCACCAAGCCCACTGCTGTTAGGCAGAATGGTTCTCTGATTCAGGTCTGATGCTAGTAGCAGAATTGGTGTCACTGCTTGATTTTTCAAACAAGAGAATGAAGAAGTTTACTTTGTTGAAATCACAGAACCACAGAATTGTCAGGGTTGGAAGGGACCTCAAGCATCAGCCAGGTCCAACCCCCTGCCATGGGCAGGGACACCTCACACTGCAGCAGGTTGCTCACAGCCACCTCCAGCCTGGCTGTAAAAACCTCCAGGCATGAGGCTTCCACTACCTCCCTGGGCAACCTCTGCCAGTCTCTCACCACCCTCATGGGGAAGAATTCCTTCCTAATATCCAATCTCAATCTCCCCATTTCTAGTTTTGCTCCATTCCCCCCAGTCCTATCACTCCCTGATACCCTCAAAAGTCCCTCCCCAGCTTTCTTGGAGCCCCCTTCCGATCCTGGAAGGCCACAAGAAGGTCTCCTGGGAGCCTTCTCTTCTCCAGACTGAACAGCCCCAACTCTCTCAGTCTGCCTCCATAGCAGAGCAGCTCCAGCTCTCTGCTCATCCTCGTGGCCCTTCTCTGGACACGCTGCAGTACCTCCAGATCCTTCTTATAATAGGGGCTCCAGAACTGGACACAGAGCTCCAAGACAGTATCACAGTATCACTAAGGTTGGAAGAGACCTCAAAGATCATCGAGTCCAACCTGTCACCACAGACCCCATGACTAGACCATGGCACCAAGTGGTCTTGACCATGGTCAAGTGGGGTCTCAGCAGAGTGGAGCAGAAGTATTTGAGTGTGAGCTGCATGTACACACAGACGATGTTTCTCTGGTGTTCTGTTGGGCTGAAACATTTGCTTGCAAGTAGCAGTAAAGCAAGGCATGTTGGTGGCCATAGGAAGGTTTTTATAAGCAGAGAGATTTTGTTTTAGCAGCTTGTTTTTTAAGACTGTGCACTAGCTTCTGAGTCAAGTTATGCTTTTTTTTGTGTGTGTGTGTGTTTAAAGAAATGTCTTAAGTTGAGGGGGGGGAAAAAAACAACAACCTTGCAAATCAGTATTTAAAATAGCTCAGAAGATTTTTGCATGGTTCCTGGATCAGACAGATCAGACTGGATCAGTTTACAGAAGGTGTTAGATTAAAATCTCATGGTGGTTCAGGGGTGTGTGTTCCCCTTGTAAGCTTGTTTATTGGTGGCAGTGAATGGAGTATGGTATGGCTTTATGGCTGCCAGGCAGCAAGTCAGAGAGCTTTTCACCCTCACTTTTAGGACAGAACAGCACACTGACATGGAAAAGGGAGAGATCATTGCCCACCAATTCTGAAAGATTCCACTGTACTTGAGTTTTATGTTCCTGGAACAGTCCAGAACATAAACAGCCTCTTTCCCTCCTCCTTCCCTGCCTCTCCCTTGGGGAAAAGGTGTTTGGGGTCTTTTCCATAAAAATCAGACATTTCCTTGCACTTGATTCCTGTGCTCTCTTCAGCTCTTGCTGCAAAACTGGGAGGGTGACTGGGGCACTGAGGTGCCAAGAAAGCCTCCTGCATGGAGAAAAGATCCTTGTGCTTTCACCAGCTGCTGCTGGCAGCTTTTTTCTCTTTCTCTTTCTTTTTTGTCTTTTGCTTTGTCTTTTTCTTTCCCTTTCTTTTTTCTTTTACTTTTTCTTACTCTTTTTCTTTCCCTTTCTTTTTTCTTTTGTTTTCATTTTCTTTCACTTTCTTTTTACTTTTTTTTTCTTTCTCTCTTTTTTTTTTTACTTTGTCTTTTTCCTTCCTTTTCTTTTTTCTTCTACTTTCTTTGTCTTCTACTTTCTTGTCTCTTTCTCTTTTTTGGTGTTCTTTCTTCTTTCTCTTTTCTTTTTCTTTCTCTTTTTCTTTCCCTTTCTTTTTACTTTTTTCTTTCTCTTTTTCTTTCTCTTTTTTCTTTTACTTTGTCTTTTTCTTTCCTTTTTTTTTTCTTCTACTTTCTTTTGTCTTTTACTTTCTTTCCCCTTTCTTTTTACTTTTTCTTTTTTTCTTTCTCTTTCTTCTTTCTTCTTTCTTCTTTCTCTTTCTTCTTTCTTCTTTCTTCTTTCTCTTTTTTCTTTCTCTTGCTCTTTCCCTTTCTTTTTACTTTTTTCTTTTTTATCTTTTTCTTTCTTTTTCTTTTACTTTGTCTTTTTCTTCCCCTTCTTTCACTTTCTTTTGCCTTTTACTTTCTTTTTCCCTTTCTTTTTCCTTTTTTTTTCTTTCTTTCTTCTTTATCTTTTTATTTCTCTTTTTCATTCCCTTTCTTTTTACTTTTTTCTTTCCCTTTCTTTTTACTTTTTCTTTTTCTTTCTCTATTTCATTCCCTTTCTTTTTACTTTTTTCTTTCCCTTTCTTTTTACTTTTTTCTTTCTTTATCTTTTTTTCTTTTTCTTTTCTTTTTTTCTTTGTCTTTTTTCTTTCTCTTTATATTTTTTCTTTTGCTTTGTCTTTTTCTTTCCCTTTCTTTCTTTCTTCTTGTACTTCATCAGTGCAGAAGAAGGGATCACAAGGAGCAGCTTTGTGTTTCAGGGCACTCATTGGAGGTGCTCTGAAGGAAGCAGTAGAGCACTGCTGACATTCTCTTGCTTGTTTTTAGATTACTGCAAAGCTTATACTATAATAATGTACATTCCATCACCCTAACCTGGGGCTCACTAACTCAAAACCAAACAAAAAATAGAGCTGCAAAATACTGTTTCATAACACTATGCCCAGACTTGCCTGCTCGGCTGTGTTTGGGATTTGTGCAGTGAGGGTTGGCTGTTGGAGAGCATTTTCTCCTCTAGCTTCTTAACATTAAGACAACTACTGTGTGCAAATATAAAACAGACGAGCATCAGCCAAGGTGGGTTTTTTTTCTGGGCTTAAAAATCCCCTTTTCAGCCACTTCTGTTGTTATGAGAAGTAAGGAACATGGTGGGAGGGGTTTATGTGGAAGTTTTGGATGATCTAAGTTGGGCCAACTGCACTTCCTCACTGTTCCTTGTGCCCAGTGCTCCTGCAGCTGGAGAGGGTGATGCTCCAAGGCACCGCTGGGGCTGAGGGTGATGCTTCAGGGCACCACTAGGGTTGAGGGTGATGCTTCAGAGCACCGCTGGGGCTGAGGGTGATGCTTCAGGGCACCACCAGGGCTGAGGGTGATGCTTCAGAGCACCGCTGGGGCTGAGGGTGATGCTTCAGAGCACCACCAGGGCTGAGGGTGATGCTCAGAGCACCGCCGGGGCTGAGGGTGATGCTCCAGGGCACCGCTGGGGCTGAGGGTGATGCTTCAGAGCACCGCTGGGGCTGAGGGTGATGCTTCAGAGCACCGCCGGGGCTGAGGGTGATGCTTCAGGGCACCACCAGGGCTGAGGGTGATGCTTCAGAGCACCGCTGGGGCTGAGGGTGATGCTTCAGAGCACCGCCGGGCTGAGGGGATGCTGCTGGGGCTGAGGGTGATGCTTCAGAGCACCGCTGGGGCTGAGGGTGATGCTTCAGAGCACCGCCGGGGCTGAGGGTGATGCTTCAGGGCACCGCCGGGGCTGAGGGTGATGCTTCAGAGCACCGCCGGGGCTGAGGGTGATGCTTCAGAGCACCGCCGGGGCTGAGGGTGATGCTTCAGGGCACCACTGGGGCTGAAAGTCATTGGCTTCCTTTGCTGGGCTGCTGGCTTCCTCCATCAGCTCCATGAATGGTTTCCTACTCAAATCACCTGAAGGCCAGAGCCAAGATAAGCAGAGGAGGCCAGGGACATGCATCTGTGGAGAAGACATTGCTGCTTTTCCTTAGCTCTGAGAGCCACAAACCCTGCTTGAGAAGTCCAAAGTCGCAGAAATACAAGGTGGCATGTTTAGAAACACTGTCTTCTGATTGTTATTCCAAAGAAGCTGCTGGCAGCTAGCAGAATTTCATTGACATAACTAATTAGGAGTTTCCAAATCAAGTATAATTACAGGCTTCTGGGAATAAGAATGAATGTGTTGAAGCTGAAATCAATGAAATCTGATTTTAACTAGGTGGTTTTAATTGGATGAAATTGCAGTTTGGACAGTGCTGCAGGAAAAAAATCCAAAGAGGCATTGGAAAGAGCAAGATTTATTCCACCCTTCTGTAATATTGCTCTTAAGCCTGCCCCTGTGTGAATAACTGATTTTGTTTTACATTAGAGGGAATTGCTACAGCAGGGAAAAGGACCTGGAGGTCCTGGTGGATGGGAGGTTGACCATGAGCCAGCAATGTGCTCTTGTGGCCAAGAAGGCCAGTGGCAACCTGGGGTGGATTAGAAGGGCTGTGGTTAGTAGGCTGAGAGAGGTTCTCCTCTCCCTCTACTCTGCCCTGCTGAGGCTGCATCTGGAGTATTGTGTCCAGTTCTGAGCCCCTCAGTTCAGGAAGGACCTCAGGGAACTGCGTGAAAGAGTCCAGCACAGAGGCGCAAAATTTATTAAGGAAGTAGAACATCTTCCTTAGGGAGCTGAGGGCTCTGTAGTTTGGAGAGGAGCAGCCTGAGAGGTGACCTCCTTCATGTTGATAAAGATGTGCAGGGTGAGTGCCCAGAGGCTGGAGCCAGGCTCTGCTGGGTGATGCCCAATGCCAGCACAAGGGGCAGCGGCGGAAGCTGAGGCAGAGGAAGTTCCATGGAAACAGGAGGAAGAATTTTCTTTACTGTGAGGGTGACAGAGCACTGGAAGAGGCTGCCCAGGGGGTTGTGGAGCCTCCCTCTTTGGGGATATCCAAGCCCTGCCTGGATGTGTTCCTGTGTGATCTGCTCTAGGTGATGCTGCCCTGGCAGGGGGGTTGGACTGGATGGGCTTTGGAGGTCCCTTCCAGCCCCATTCCATTCCATGATTGTGTGATATTAGCAAATGTTTCATTTTTTGGTGATGAAAAACTGAGCCTTTTTTGGTTTTTTTTGGTGTGGTCTGTCCCTGAGCCATGAGCATGAAACAAGACATCCTTCAGAAAGCTGAGCAAGTTAGGATTTATAGAGTTAAGTTAAAGTATTTCTCTTAAGCTGTGTTGCTACACTGCATATCCGGCCCTAGAAATGTTTGTGTTTGAAAAAAAGAGAAGAGATCTTTTAGATGGAGAATCAACAGTGCTAAATATGGTAATAACATCAAGCTCCAAGATTCCTTACAATTGTGTCAGTGTGCCTTGGAAACTTCACACATACTGGAGCAAAACAGTATTTCTATCCATGAAAAGACATCTCCTCACCAGAGAGCTCCCTGCCTTTGGTTTGCACTGTGTCCCTCTTGCTGTGCACACTGTCAGCAGGGGCTTTCTAGAGTTAGGAAATGCAAAGCTCTTCAGGGAACCCACTAATCATATCCTCTTCTGTGGTTCTTCTGTGTCCAGTTCTGGGCTCCTCAATTCAAGAAAGATGCTGAGACGCTGGAATGTGTCCAGAGAAGGGCAACGAGGCTGGGGAGGGGTCTGGAGCTCAGCCCTGTGAGGAGAGGCTGAGGGAGCTGGGGTTGCTTAGCCTGGAGAAGAGGAGGCTCAGGGGAGACCTTCTTGCTCTCTATGACTCCCTGAAGGGAGGTTGTAGCCAGGAGGGAGTTGGTCTTTTCTCCCAGGCAACCAGCACCAGAACAAGAGAACACAGTCTCAAGCTGCACCAGGGGACGTTTAGGCTGGAGGTGAGGAGAAAGTTCTTCCCAGGAAGAGTGATTTGCCATTGGAATGTGCTGCCCAGGGAGGTGGTGGAGTCACCATCCCTGGAGGTGTTCAAGAGAGGGGATTGGATGTGGCACTTGAATCCATGGTTTGGTAGTCATGAGGTCTGTGGTGACAGGTTTGACTTGATGATCTTTGAGGTCTTTTCCAACCTTATTCATTCTATGAATATGTACAAAATATCCAGGAGTTAAATACTGACAGGGATTTACCATTGATAAACAGCACAAGGACACCCCTGGTCAAAGAACAGGGGAAACTATTAGCTTCTCCCTCCTTGCCTCCCCCTTACCCACTGTCAAGCAGAGGCAAGTTAGTGCCCTGGGAGGGGAGGGGGAAGAGGGGGAGGGGAGAGGAGAGGAGAGGAGAGGAGAGGAGAGGAGAGGAGAGGAGAGGAGAGGAGAGGAGAGGAGAGGAGAGGAGAGGAGAGGAGAGGGAGAGGAGAGAGAGAGAGGAGAGGAGAGGAGAGGAGAGGAGAGGAGAGGAGAGGAGAGGAGAGGAGAGGAATTGTTTTGGGACAACTACGTTTAGTGCCTTATCTCTTCCAATGGGATTGTTTAGAATTATCTTTGTTTTCCTTTTTACACCCAATAGTGATGTATGTACATTTTACTGCTTTTCTGCTCAAGATCTGTGAATGTTTTATAAGAGGCATAGCCTATAACTACCACATCTGCTTGCCTAGGACCATATCTAGATAGCATTTGAGTTCTCCTGGTGACAGCTGAACAAGGGCTTGGGGCTGTGGGGTCTTTGGAGGTGATTCTTCCCCTTCGCTCTATTCTTGTGAGACCCCTACCTTGAATACTGAGTCCAAATCTGGTGTCTCCATCACACAAAAGAGCTGTTGGAGTGAGTTTTTCTTGGTTTTTAATGTGCACAGTTCATAAAACTTTCAGTCTTAAAAAAATGAAAGTAGGTCTTCAAAATGTATTACCCATGCAATGAGAGCTGCGTTATCATAGAATCACAGAATTGTCAGGGTTGGAGGAAACCTCAAGGATCAGCCAGTTCCAACCCCCCTGCCATGGGCAGGGACACCTCACACGACAGCAGGTTGCTCACAGCCACAGCCAGACTGGCCTTCAAAACATCCAGGGATGAGGCTTTCACCACCTCCCTGGGCAACCTGTGCCAGTGTCTCACCACCCTCATGGGCAAGAACTTCTTCCTAACATCTGATCTCAATCTACCCATTTCTAGTTCTTCTCTATTCCCCCCAGTCCTATCACTCCCTGACACCCTCAAAAGTCCCTCCCCAGCTCTCTTGGAGCCCCCTTCAGATCCTGGAAGGCCACAGGAAGGTCGCCTGGGAGCCTTCTCTTCTCCAGGCTGAACAGCCCCAACTCCCTCAGTCTGTCTCCATAGCAGAGCAGCTCCAGCCCTCTGCTCATCCTTGTGGCCCTTCTCTGGACATCTTCCAGCACCTCCAGATCCTTCCTGGAACAGAGGCTCCAGAACTGGACACAGTGCTCCAGGTGGGGTCTCAGCAGAGTGGAGTAGAGGGGAGAATCCCCTCCCTGGCCCTGCTGGCCACACTTCTCTTGCTGCAGCCCAGGCTCTGGTTGGCTCTCTGGGCTGCAAGTGCTCACTGCTGGCTCCTGTTGAGCTTCTCCTCTCCCAGCACCCCCAAGGCCTTTTCTTCAGGGCTGCTCTCAAGCCAGTCCCTGGCTTATGGAAGCAGTCAGCCCCCTGAGGCAGTGGATTGAGTGAGTTCTCATCAGCACGAGTGCTGCGTTGTGAGTCCTGTGTGGTTTTTTAGGCTGAGCTTTTCAGTGCTTTGGAAAGCACTTCCTGTTCCTTGTGTAAGGTGTGTTTTGTTAAATATGTAAATAGGTGTCTGCTTTGTTGTTTGCTTTTGTAGCACAGCTAATGCACCAGAAGATGATGCTCCAAACAGATACTCCCGGACAGACCGGACAGCTTACAGCAGATATACCAGGGATGCAAATTCTTCTGGCAGTTCCATACCAAGTAACACTTTGGAAAAGAGGATTGAAGAGCTTGAGAGGGTGAGTCCTAACAACTGCATGGCAGGCTGCTGAAACCAGGTACCTTTGAAGCTTCATGGGGAGACTCTGAAACACAGCACATAATGGTAGCAATGATGTAAAGCTTGAAGTGTTCACAGATCTGGCTATAGAATATGTATAGAGAGTCAGAGAAGGATGGGATCTTCCTAATCACAGGTGGTCTAGCTGCCAGTTGGTATATTAATGAGAAATAGTCAAAGTGAAAATAATAAAGTTCTTCTCTCCCTCTGCTCTGCCCTGCTGAGACCCCACCTGGAATATTGCATCCAGTTCTGGGCTCCCCAGTTCAGGAGGGACAGGGTTCTGCTGGAGAGAGTCCAAGGGAGGGCTAGTAGAGTAGAGTAGAGTAGAGTAGAGTAGAGTAGAGTAGAGAGTAGAGTAGAGTAGAGTAGAGTAGAGTAGAGTAGAGAACAGACCAGAACAGACCAGACCAGGTTGGAAGAGACCTTCAAGATCATTGTGTCCAACCTATCATCCAACACCACCTAATCAACTAAACCATGGCACCAAGCACCCTATCAAGTCTCCTCCTGAGCACCTCCAATGATGGTGACTGCACCACCTCCCTGGGCAGCCCAATCCAATGGGCAATCACTCTCTCTGTGTAGAACTTCCTCCTAACCTCCAGCCTAAACCTTCCCTAGCGCAGCCTGAGACTGTCAAGGATGCTGAAGGGACTGGAGCACTGCCTGAGGAGAGGCTGAGAGCCCTGGGGCTGTTTAGTTTGGAGAGGAGAAGACTGAGAGGGAATTTAATAATGTTAAATAATATCTGAGGGCTGGGGGTCAGGAGGGAGGGGACAGGCTCTGCTCACTTGCACCCTTGGGATAGGACAAGGGGCAATGGATAGAAATTCCACCACAGGAGCTTACACCTCAACATGAGGAGGAACTTCTTCACTGGGAGGGTCACAGAGCCCTGGAAGAGGCTGCCCAGAGAGGTTGTGGAGTCTCCTTCTCTGGAGACTTTCCAGCCCCATCTGGCTGTGTTCCTGTGTGACCTGTGCTGGATTCTCTGCTCCTGCTCGGGCAGGGGGGTTGGACTCAATGACCTTTGGAGTTCCCTTCCAGTGCCTAGCATCCTAAGATCCTGTGTGATCCACTAATACACTTAACTGCACAGAGCTCTGCTCTCTCTGTACCTCATGACACCAATGCAGGGCAAATAACTTGGGTGAGGTAGGGATTCCCTGGCTGTTCAGAAAATCAGCAAGCCTGCTGCTGCTCTGCTTCTCAGTTTGGATTCCTTTTTTTAACATCCTGAAATACAAACTTTGTTAATGGCTGTTTGGTAGAGTTTTAAACATTTAAAATCCACATTGAAAGCAAAATGTTTGTTGTTTCATACATTATATGTGCAGTCTCAAGCTGCACCAGGGGAGGTTGAGGCTGCATGTCAGGAAGAAGCTCTTCATAGAAAGATTGGCCACTGGAATGTGCTGCCCAGGGAGGTGGTGGAGTCACCATCCCTGGAGGTGTTTAGGAAGAGCCTGGATGAGGCACTTGGTGCCATGGCTTAGTTGATCAGATGGTGCTGGGTGATAGGTTGGACTGGATGATCTCTGAGGTCTTTTCCAACCTGGTTAATTCTGTTCTATTCTATGCAAACAATTCTGAATTCCTAATGGACTTTTTAATCTTGTCTCACATGCAGGGCTGCAGATCTAGCAGTCAGTCTACGTTCCTTCTTAATGGTGGTTTGAACACCTCCCCACCTTCCCCCACACACACACCCATGCAAGCATCCTCCCACCTCCCCTCCCCCTCAAAACCCAAACAAACAGAAAAAGGAATGACCCTCCCAGTATAACAAATTTGGAAGGAGATGCTTTACATTAATCTGCTTCTGGTTTGGGCCCCCATCTCATTTTGTATTCATGCTTAAGTTACATACTTATTAAAACATTATCTCCAAAATCAGAGATACCACACAGGTTTCCTGGGAGTAAAATACTTATTTAGATGTGCTTCTTTGCCTGCCAGTGTCTTACAGGGGCCTTCAAGAAAGCTGGGGAGGGACTTTTGAGGGTGTCAGGGAGTGATAGGACTGGGGGGATGGAGCAAAACTAGAAATTAGTAGATTGAGATTGGATGTTAGGAATAAGTTGTTCCCCATGAGGGTGGTGAGAGACTGGCACAGGTTGCCCAGGGAGGTGGTGGAAGCCTCATGCCTGGAGGTTTTGAAAGGCAGGCTGGCTGTGGCTGTGAGCAACCTGCTGTAGTGTGAGGTGTCAAGAATAGTGTGGCCAGCAGGAGCAGGGAAGTCATTGTGCCCCAGTGCTCTGCACTGATTAGGCCACACCTTGAGTCCTGTGTCCAGTTCTGGGCCCCTCAGTTTAAAAAGGACATCAAGACACTTGAAGGTGTCCAGAGAAGGGCAACGAGGCTGGGGAGAGGCCTTGAGCACAGCCCTGTGAGGAGAGGCTGAGGGAGCTGGGGTTGCTTAGCCTGAAGAAGAGGAAGCTCAGGGGAGACCTTATTGCTGTCTACAACTACCTGAAGGGTACTTGTAGCCAGGAGGAAGTTGGTCTCTTCTCCCAAGACAACCAGCACAAGAACAAGAGGACACAGTCTCAAGCTGCGCCAGGGGAAGTTTAGGCTGGAAGTGAGGAGGAAGTTCTTCACTGAGAGTGTTGTTTGTCATTGGAATATGCTGCCCAAGTTGGTGGTGGAGTCACCATCCCTGGAGGTGTTCAAGAGGGGATTGGAGGTGGCACTTGGTGCCATGGTTTAGTCATGGGGTCTGTGGTGACAGGTTGGACTCGATGATCTTTGAGGTCTCTTCCAACCTTGGTGATTCTGTGTCCCTGCCGGTGGCAGGGGGGTTGGGACTGGATGATCCCTGAGGTCCTCTCCACCCCTGACAATTCTGTGATTCTATGAGATGTGAGGTTTTGAGGACACAGATTTGACTTATAGAAAAGGAATCACAGGTAAGTGCATGTGTGTGTGTGTTCTTTCTTTGTTTCAAGTGGCAGCATCTTCAACCTGTCCCTTGCAGCCAAAGCTCACCTTTCCAACCGCATTTTCTGTTCTGGCTTTAGGAACTGGCGAAGGAGAGACAGGAGAACGCGAGACTAGTGAAGATGGCACAGGACAAAGAGGAGCTCATTGGAAAGCTGAAGGAAGAAATTGATTTATTAAACAGAGTAAGCAGTTGCTTTCTTCTATGCTTCTGTTCAAAGAGGGGCTACAGGTCTGCATTGTCTGTACTGTGTTTCAGGCACTCTCATCCATCAAGGGCAGCGGAGAGTTGTGTTTTGTTTGTGTTTGTGGAACTTTTTTGGGGGGGGGCATGTCAATAAGTTATATTTTCCAGGTGACTTCTGTGTGTCACAGTTACCTTCCTTATGTTGTCTGGTACTGGAATATCTGAGTTTCTCCTTGCTGTAAATGGTTAGCAACAAAAGGTTACAAAAGCCTCTGCCTCTTCCTTCCAAATCCAACATGTAGCATAAGAAACAGCTGTGCTGAGCTTCTGACAGTGTTCTCCAGTTATTACCCAGGACTTTGGTCAGACAAGTGAGGATCTGCAATTCAGTTGGTATTTGTCAGTTCCTTTATATTGTGGAGGACTGAAAATTCCACACACCCCCAACATTAAATTTGCCAGACCAGCTCAGTTGGAAGCAAATGAAAGCTGTATTTACAAGCAAGACTACAATCTACAATGGAATGCAAGGAATATGTACAAATATCCAGGAGTACCATATTTACAGGTATTTACAATTCATAAACAGCACAAGGAGCCCCCTGGCCAAGGACCATGGGAATCATTGAATTGTCAGGGTTGGAAGGGACCTCAAGGATCAGCCAGTTCCAACCCCCTGCCATGGCCAGGGACACCTCACACTACAGCAGGTTGCTCACAGCCACAGCCAGCCTGGCCTTCAAAACCTCCAGGCAGGAGGCTTCCACCACCTCCCTGGGCAACCTGTGCCAGTCTCTCACCACCCTCATGGGGAACAACTTCTTCCTAACATCCAATCTCAATCTCCCCATTTCTAGTTTTGCTCCACTCCCCCACTCTTATCACTCCCTGACACCCTCAAAAGTCCCTCCCCAGCTCTCTTGGAGCCCCCTTCAGATCCTGGAAGGCCACAACAAGGTCTCCTGGGAGCCTTCTCCTCTCCAGACTGAATAGCCCCAACTCTCTCAGTCTGTCCTCATAGCAGAGCAGCTCCAGCCCCCTGCTCATCCTTGTGGCCCTTCTCTGAACACCTTCCAGCACCTCCAGATCCTTCCTGGAACAGAGGCTCCAGAACTGGACACAGTGCTCCAGGTGTGGTCTCAGCAGAGTGGAGCAGAAGGGGAGAATCACCTCCCTGGCCCTGCTGGCCTCTTGCTGCAGCCCAGGCTCTGGTTGGCTTTCTGGCCTGCAAGTGCACACTGGTGGGTCATGGTGGCTACTGGCATCTCCCTCTTTGCCTGCCTCTTACGCCCCTGTACAAAAGGGACAAGAGAAAGGAGCAGAGAAGTTAGACTTAGCCAAAACAATGCAGCCAAGATCCAGCAGAAGTGAGTGAGTATCTCTCCCAGAGCAAAGAAGCAAGAAGAGAAATCGTTTTGGGACGAGCACTTTTGGTTCCTTATCTCTTCCAAGGGGATTGTTTAGGATGATATTTTATTTTCCTTTTTTACACCCAAAAGTGATTTATTTACATTTTTGCTACTTTCTGTTCAAGGTCTATGAAAAAAAAAAAAAAAATGTAAAGGCCCAGCCTGAAACTCCCCACAGGTGTGCAGAGCCCAGGGCTTTTCTGCTCTTGCATCATTTGTTTAACCAAAGCATAAATCATCCTTGGGGTTTGAAATTTCAGAGTGGCAAAAAAAAACAACAGCAAACAAAACACCCACCTCCACCTCTGGGTCTGTTGTTTCTCCAGATAGATGTTTGAACTGCAAAATAGATGGAGGTTGTTTTTTTTTTCCCTGGCTCTTGTTCAAGAAATCCTTAGGTCTTTGGAATGTTATTTTTTTGGGACACAAACATTTCACAGGCATTTAATACTTCATTTTTGAGTATGTTACAGGTGTTTTAAACAGAAGGTGTTTAGGTGAGCTCTGACTGAGGCATCTGATGGCTAGGTTAAAGAGTTCAGATACAGTTATTAATGTGTACTGAGCTCAAAAAATACAGTTTTATCAGAAAAGTGTTGTCTTTTCCATCCCATTTTTGACCTAAACTGCACAAGAGAGAAAGCCTGGAGAAGGGGAGGCTCAGGGGAGACCTTCTTGCTCTTTTACTACTACCTGAAGGCGAATGGTAGCCAGGAGGAGTTGGTCTCTTCTCTCTAGCAACCAGCACCAGAACAAGAGGACACAGTCTCAAGCTGTGCCAGGGGAAGTTTAGGCTGAAGGTGAGGAGAAAGCTCTTCACTGAGAGAGTTTTTCGTCATTGGAATGTGCTGCCCAGGGAGGTGGTGGAGTCACCATTTCTGGAGGTGTTCAAGAGGGGATTGGACGTGGCACTTGGTGCCATGGTTTAGTCATGAGGTCTGTGGTGACAGGTTGGACTCAATGATCTTTGAGGTCTCTTCCAACCTTGGTGATTCTGTGTGATTCTGTGTTTCCTGTAATTCCACGGAAACCTGTATTTATAGTAGCCATCCATCAGAACTTTTCATGATTAGGTGTTTTAAGGTGTAGTTTATGTCAGAGGGGTGAAATGCTTCTCCTGGAAGTCATTCAAGCTGTGGTGCAGCAACACTGCCGAGAGACAAACAGAAATCTCTGCTAGGGATTTCCTGATCCTGGAGCCCCTGATACAAGAAGGACCTGGAGGTACTGAAAGGTGTACAGAGTTTGGCCATGAGGATGAGCAGAGGGCTGGAGCTGCTCTGCTATGAGGACAGACTGAGAGAGTTGGGGCTGTTCAGTCTGGAGAAGAGAAGGCTCCCAGGAAACCTTCTTGTGGCCTTCCAGTATCTCAAGGAGGGCTACAAGAAAGCTGGGGAGGGACTTTTGAAGGTGTCAGGGAGTGATAGGACTGGGGGGATGGGTAGAAATGGGTAGATTGAGATTGGATGTGAGGAAGAAGTTGTTCCCCATGAGGGTGGTGAGAGACTGGCACAGGTTGCCCAGGGAGGTGGTGGAAGCCTCCTGCCTGGAGGTTTTGAAGGCCAGGCTGGATGTGGCTGTGAGCAACCTGCTGTAGTGTGAGGTGTCCCTGGCCATGGCAGGGGGTTGGAACTGGCTGATCCCTGAGGTCCCTTCCAACCCTGACAATTCTATGATTCTATGATCCTGCATTGCACACTCAAATTGGTGAAGGTGGGGTAGTCTGCATTTGGGCTTTGCAAACTGAAGATGCTTATAGGGGTTGGAACTGGATGATCCTTGAGGTCCCTTCCACCTCTCACCACTCTAGGACTCTATGATTCTATGTAAATCCTTATACCAATTAAACACAGTATCTCTAGCATGCACTTCTGGCATGGCCCCACTGAAAAGAAAGAAAATAGGCTCCTTGTCTCAAACAGCACTTAAGAGAAAACCTTTACTGTTGTTTTATATTTAACCCAGCATGGCAGCAGTAGAGTTGTGCAAACTTCAATCAAAAGGCATTGAATATATCTCATGAGAATCCTGACTCTCCTTCCTTTGTCTGCCTTTCATTTCCCTCCTTAAAATGCTGTCCTTGACATTGCTTTTCCACTTTCTCTTTTTTCCCCCATTTTTTTGCTCTGTTTCTTCCATGTTAGTCTGTTGGGGTTTTTCTGTACAGTCAAAACAGTTTTTTGCTGAAGTAATGTTCACACTGAACAGTGTGTTTCACTGGCTTTCACCTCAAAGACTTGAAAAGACCTGGTAGGAACTGATGAGGTGAAATGGGAGCTGGGGAAATGTGGTAGTTGGTGGAAGTGTCCCCCAGTTTGAGCTGGGTGCCTTTAAAAAGGAACCACAAAGTTGCAGACCTGCAGAAGGTGCAGAGTGCCCAGGAGGTGTCCTGGAAGGTGTAAGCTTTGTATTTCCTCCCAGAAATCCTGCAGCTCTATAAATCTGGCTGCAAAGTTGATGTCTCTCTTTTTCTTCCCTTTCTCCTCCCTGGATGCAGGGAGCTCCCTTATCTGGTATGGGGGGAGGATGGTTGCAGTCTTATCTGTGGCCTTCAAGGCCAGGCTAATTTTGACTGCACAGCCTTGGCCTGTTTAGGTCTAATGCCAGGGACCAAGGGGAGGCAGTTTGATGCTTGGCCAGGGTGACGCCAGCCTAGCAGTAGTGGGAAGAAAGAGCCCTGGGGTGGATGTTAAACACCAGGTGGGGAGGAAAGGGGCAGCTGAGGTTTGTGGTTTAGTCTGGTTGGGGGCAAGGCTTTTGGGGTGTTTTCACATATGCTGTACCTTGATGAGGTGTTAAGCATTCATGTGTTCTGTATTGTCCTGGATATTTTTGAATACAATTTCTGTGTTTCTCTCCTATTCAGCAAGAGCCTCTTCATTTTACTTCTTTTGGGAGTAGAATCATTTCTGTCCACTCTTTAAGACACAGGAACCAACATTTGGGTTGGGGGCTATCTGCCTTAAACACCAATTATTACTGCATGTGTTGTCTGTTTTCAGTAGCAGTTGAGACGGAAGTTGTGAAATACCTTTAACTTTTTTTTTCTTCACAGAAGACAAAAAAAAAGCAATGGTGCAGCAGTACTTGATCTGAAAATGTTGATACTCAATTTAAACTGCCATGCAAGTCTTCTTGCAGTAAGAACCAGAGATGTGTATATGTGAGCAGGAATACTCACAGAATCACAGAAAGATTCAGGGTGGAAAAGACCCTCAGGGTCACCAAGTCCAACCCAGGACCCTACTGTACAAGGCCCTAAACCACAGCCCCAAGCACCACATCCAAACCACCTCTAAACACATCCGGGCTTGGGGACTCCACCACCTCCCTGGGCAGCACATTCCAGTCCCTGAACACTCTTGCCATGAAAAAGTGTTTCCTAATGTCCAGTCAAAACCTACCCAGTGGCAGCTTGAGGCCATTCCCTTGTGTTCTGTCACTAATTACCTGTCAGACCAGCAGCAGCCTCTCCACAAGGTCTTTTCAGGTAGTTGTAGACAGCCATGAGGTCTCCCCTCAGCCTCCTCTGTTTCACACTAACCATCCCCAGCTCCTTCAGTTGCTCTCCATCAGATTTCTTCTCCAGGCCCTTCACAGCTTCCTTGCCCTCCTCTGCCCTGGCTCCAGCACCTCCACATCTCTCTTGGACTGAGTACTGAGCACAGTACTCCAGGTGTGGCCTCACCAGAGCTGAGTACAAGTTGCAGACAAGCACAGACTAGGGAGCAGAGGCAACAGTGCACTCACTCCGTACATGCCAATCACATAATGATGCCCATCCTGGTTTGTAGTGCATTAATTCCTGCTGTAGTTTTAATCTTGATTATGCTCCCATTTAAAGGTGCTTCAGCATGGGGAACATAATATTAATGTGGTTTTTCTTCAATGGAAGTAACACTTGGAAGAAGGCTGGTTTAACAGATTTAAGGGGAGCTGCTGTGACATTAATCCCCCAATGGCAGGGGGTTGGAACTAGATGATCCTTGTGGTCCCTTCCAACCCTGACTGATACTATGATGGTAATTCTTACCAACCTTAATTTCAGTCCTAATATGCTAATCTCCTACTGCTGTCAGTTGAGAGCTTGCATTACAAGCCCTACGAGGAGGAGAGGCTGAGGGAGCTGGGATTGTTTAGCATGGAGAAGAGGAGGCTCAGGGGAGACCTTAATTGCTGTCTACAACTACCTGAAGGGTGGTTGTAGCCAGGAGGGAGTTGGTCTCTTCTCTCAAGCAACCAGCACCAGAATGTTGGAATGCATGCACAGACTCCTTGTTGGTGAAGCAGGAATTGTTTGTTGGCACAGAACAAGCAGTTCATATAGGAAAAATCGAGCAGGGTAAGCAATTCCCTGACGTTCTTGCACCACTGCTGCTAATTGAGTTTTCTCCTTTGATATGTAGCTGTTCATTGTTATCCTCATCCCATATCAGGTTCATCTTCTCCAGCATGGAGGCAAGTGTCCTCCTGTCTCGCACTTCAGGTTGTTTACCACGGTCAGCTCTTCTTTATCATCAAGCCATCCTTCCAGTATCAGTGGCCTGTTGTTCTTTCTTGTCCTGGAGCCTTCTGTAGATACTTTCTGCTTTCCTATACCAGAACAAGAGGACAGAGTCTTAAGCTGTGCCAGGGAAAGTTTAGGCTGGAGGTGAGGAGAAAGTTCTTCACTGAGGGAGTCGTTCGCCATTGGAATGTGCTGCCCAGGGAGGTGGTGGAGTCACCATCCCTGGAGGTGTTCAAGAGGGGATTGGATGTGGCACTTGACGCCATGGTCTAGTCATGAGGTCTGTGGTGCCAGGTTGGACTTGATGATCAGGAACAGTGTGGCCAGCAGGAGCAGGGAGGTCATTCTGCCCCTGGACACTGCACTGGTTAGGCCGCACCTTGAGTACTGTGTCCAGTTCTGGGCCCCTCAGTTTAGGAAGGATGTTGACTTGCTGGAAGATGTGCAGAGAAGGACAACAACGTTGGTGAGGGGTTTGGAACTCAAGCCCTACGAGGAAAGGCTGAGGGAGCTGGGGTTGCTTAGCTTGGAGAAGAGGAGACTCAGGGGTGACCTTCTTGCTCTCTACAACTCCCTGAAGGGAGGTTGTAGACAGGCAGATGTTGGTCTCTTCTCCCAGGCAGCCAGCACCAGAACAAGAGGACACAGTCTCAAGCTGTGCCAGGGGAGGTTTAGGCTGGATGTTAGGAAGAAGTTCTACACAGAGAGAGTGATTGCCCTTTGGAATATGCTGCCCGTGGAGGTGGTGGAGTCACCATCATTGGAGGTGTTCAGGAGGAGACTTGATGGGGTGCTTGGTGCCATGGTTTAGTTGTTTAGGTGGGTTGGATTGGTTGATGGGTTGGATGCAATGATCTTGAAGGTCTCTTTCAACCTGGTGTATGGTATTATTATTGTATTATTATTGTATCTTTGAGGTCTCTTCCAACCTTGGTGATACTTTGATACTGTGATTTATGTCTTGAGAAACGTTTGGGTTTGTCTGATCTGTTTTTCCCTCCCAGGACCTAGATGATATAGAAGATGAAAACGAGCAACTGAAGCAAGAAAACAAAACCCTCTTAAAAGTTGTTGGACAGCTGACAAGGTAGAAGATTGAAGCCTCAATGAGGAAAGATTTCAAAACTACTGATTGAACACTGAGGTCACTCTAGTAATATTTCCTGTGTTGCAGTATGTTATAATAACTGTCTTTATATTTATTGTTTAGGAAACCAGAGGAAGGTTTATTTTCATAGTAGTTTTCTGCTTCATTTGATGAAATGGCATCAAATTTGGGGGTATGTTTGTAAGCTTTCACATATGAATAATACAATTATTATTTTTTTCCTAATGTATTTTGAAATGCAAAGTTCCAACCTGTTTGGGTTTTTTTTTGGGGGGGGGGGGGGGGGAGGGAGGGGTGTTGTTATTATCTCTTCAGACTGCACCTGGATAAATGACAGTCATTTAGAATCCATGGCGGCAAGAGCCCTTTTCAGCCCACGTGGGTGTCTGGTGTTGAAAGGAATGGGAAGCAATACCTGCAAGCTTTGTTTACACTGATCCAAACTAATCTCTTTTTTTTGGGGGGGACTGATTTCCTTGTTGTTGGGAGAGCTGTAAAGTGGATGCCTTATTGCCTTATGTAGAACAATTTA